>JAODUO010000042.1:785000-857500 GCA_025642075.2 Ridgeia piscesae
CAGTTATAAAAATGCAACTACAGGTGTATAAATGGACTGGTGGTGTTGTGATCCACATGATCTGTATCTGTTCTGCCCTTGTGTCTTGTCAGGAAGTCTTGATACAAGAGCAATCATGCCACCTGGAGCCATCGTCCCGGAGCCAATCACGGAGGAAGTGGAGGAAGAGGTGATAGAGCCGGAGCCAGAACCACCACCGGAGACAGACATACTGCCGTGTGTAGTGCATTCTGGGATACGTTGACACATCACTAGGCTAGGAAAAAAACTAATGAGAGTCAGTTGAGGAATTGTTTCCTTTTCCCATTTTGTGTCTCTGTTATATTTCGTGGAGTAGTACGTGCTGAGATATAGTAGCATGGGTCGTAGACAATGCAGGATGTGTGTCGTGAGGTCTTATTGTAAATGTCACAGGTTTGTTGTAGTTACCATTAATGATGGGTGTAAAATGTCCCTCAAGTAACAAGTTCATCTGCATGTTTCTAGTGTTGCTACTTTGCAAGAGAAATATAAAAATTTATATATCTCTATTTAATAGAGATAACATTTGTTAGATTTACTGGATGGCACTCTAGGTGATTACAGGTGACTGTTAGGTCACTCGTGGCAATTCTTATCCCTTACCATTCTTTTCTTTTACAGGCATGTAAATGTTGGAACCCAGTTTCAAACCAAGTTACCCAAATTCATTGGTAAGTAGCAATTGCCAGTGATACTCGTTATCCTAGAGTAAACAGATGGGAAATAATTGCAGGGAGCGGTGGTCGGTGGGGAGCAGTGGTCGTCTAGTAGAGTGCAGGCCTGTCAATCGAGGGGACGGTGGTTTAATCCCACCTGCCGCATTTCGAAACGTAGGCAATTGCGTTCACCCCACATTTGCCTGTGTCTTTCGGAAGAGATACTAAAACCTGGTGGTCCCTTCTATCTGGTGTCTATGCCAAAGGAAGTAAAAGATCCCACACTAAATATGTAACCTACAGTGGACTCAGTACTTCTAGAGAAAGACAGCTCTAAAAACCAATGACAATAATGGTCAGCAAGTTGACAGAGGTCATTTAATGGCAGAAGAAGAACAAATAGTGTGTTGGTTTTGTCACATTCAGTTTGGTTCAGATCCATTAAACCATTGATTTTGTGAGGTTTAATCCTAAGTGTGTTTTCCATGTTTTAAGCAGGTGTTCTAAAAAGTGGATAAACACATTCTCTACATGGTCATAATAATTTCACGATATTGCCAGAAATGCATGATCCTTACATATGACCAAGTGTGTACAAACATTACTATGAAATGGTGGATATGTGTAACTAGCTGATTATAATACAACGCATTTAGGTTCTTTTGTATGCAACGCATTTTGTGTGTATCTTGGTAGTAGAGAATGTAGCATGGTGTGCGACATCATCAGTTTGCGTGTGGTTTGTGTCGATGACACGATCATTTGTTGTGTGGTTGCAGGGGACAAGACGAAGGCTGTAGACATCCCCTTGAAGGAATCCATTATGTGGGATCCAGACATCGTAAATGATTTGACAGAGGAGGAAGGTGAGTAGTGACACATGCTGAACTGAACATGTGGATCAGATTCCTCCAGCCCTACCGCAGATCTGTCTGTGTACGGTGGAGTTGATGCACACCTGTCCATAGCAGACACCTGTCTACAGTGGACACATCTTGAAGTCCTGAATGACTTAATTTATGTTGTCTGGTGACCTCAGCCAGGTGTGTGTTGTGACGGTTGCAGCGAGGTGTTGATTGATAGCACTGTGGTTTGAGTTCATTGACAGCAATTCCTAAACATGAACAATATTTTTCTCCCTGTTGCCATGATCAGAAGATACTAAAATCTTGAGGTCTATCTATGTTATGTTTCCTCTTTAACAGGGATTTATTGCAGTATGTAAACTCGCCTCTGATATACGGGGAATAAGAAATAAAACAACCCATAATAGTTTCCTTCCTGGTTATGCACTAGTAAACCCAAGTCAGGCGTCTTCTGCGTCGCTATTTGCTGTGTAAACATACCATGGCTCACCAAGCCAAATCTAGTTAAAACTATTCAAGGTGCTTGACACATAACAATTCTAAATGAAGTAATCAGTTGAGAAAAAAAACTTTTTTTTAATACACTCATATAAACACAGTCATGAAAAGAAAACAGATTACTATTCCTTTCATGTGCATTGCTGAAAAGAATTCATATCTATAAAGAGTATTTCTGCCACCTGTCACCTGTCATTGTTCAGTGTAACAGGGAAGATTAGTGAATGTGCAGGTGCTCATATCTTGGCTAATTTATGTCTTGTCAGCCAGGGTGATGTCACGTAACATCATTAGGACAGTTAGCACTGTCATCAGAGTTCCTCCAGTCTTGTCACCTGTACTGCTGTGTGTGACGGCTCAGTGACGGTGGCTTGGAGGGTTTTGTGGTTGTCTTGTGACCAGGTGATAATGGGTTTGTTGGTTGTTATGTGACCAGGTGATAGTGGGTTTGTTGATTGTCATGTGACAATGTGATAGTGGGTTTGTTGGTTGTCATGTGACCAGGTGATAGTGGGTTTGTTGGTTGTCATGTGACCAGGTGATAGTGGGTTTGTTGGTTGTCATGTGACCAGGTGAAAGTGGGTTTGTTGGTTGTCATGTGACCAGGTGATAGTGGGTTTGTTGGTTGTCATGTGACCAGGTGATAGTGGGTTTGTTGGTTGTCATGTGACCAGGTGATAGTGGGTTTGTTGGTTGTCATGTGACCAGGTGATAGTGGGTTTGTTGGTTGTCATGTGACCTTGTGATAGTGGGTTTGTTGGTTGTCATATGACCATGTGACAGTGGGTTTGTTGGTTGTCATGTGACCAGGTGATAGTCGATTTGTTGGTTGTCATGTGACCAGGTGATAGTGCATATGTTGATTGTCATATGACCAGTGAAAGTGGTTTTGTGGCTTGTCAGTGACCAGGTGATAGTGGGTTTGTTGATTGTTATGTGACCAGATGAAAGTGGGTTTGTTGGTTGTCATATGACCAGGTGAAAGTGGGTTTGTTGATTGTCATGTGACCAGATGAAAGTGGGTTTGTTGGTTGTCATGTGACCAGATGAAAGTGGGTTTGTTGATTGTCATGTGACCAGGTGAAAGTGGGTTTGTTGGTTGTCAGTGATCAGATGAAAGTGGGTTTGTTGATTGTCATGTGACCAGGTGAAAGTGGGTTTGTTGGTTGTCAGTGACCAGGTGATAGTGGGTTTGTTGATTGTCTTGTGTCTTGGAGAAAGTGAGTTTTGTTGTTATTTTGTAACGATGAACTAGTGAGTTTCTTGGCTGCGTTGGACCTATGCTGCCTGCGTAGTTGTTTACTAAACATTGGTTGCAACTGTCCAACCCACCTAGCGTCTAGAAGCTAAATACCACGCCACCAGCTCACCCAGAGCTGAAGGGCCAAACTGACTGCAGATCAAACAGCTGGTGTCTGCCTTATGCACCCTGAAGGGGTAGAAGCCGTCAGTGACAGTTTGTACTTGGTCTGTTGCAGTGTTGTTCTACCAGGACTTTGCGTGCTGTGCAGCCATCCCTGGCAATGGCACCAACAAGGAGTTTGCTCTGCATCTGCTTCACTTGTGTAACGGCGACGTCAAGGTAACATCTGCCTTGTTTACATGCAGTCTCATGTCTACAGTGTGTCAGAGACTAGTGCTTTCACATGTTTAACCTATGTGGGATGGCAAATGTTGGTATATACATAGTGTTACATACATACATGCATACACACACAGCCGTGCATGCTTACACGCATGCACGCACGCATGCACGCACGAATACACACAGTAGTCGCACGCACGCATACAGACACAAGAACACAGACACAAACACATAAGAACACACTGCACATACACAATCAAAAACACGCACTACATGTTTGATGAGACAGAAAAATTAATCAGTAACCACTTTGTCTGCACGGATACTGTATTTCTGTATTTTACATTAAGTCACCCTTGAGGCTATAAGCAATAAGTTGGTAATTCAGTTTTTAACTGTTGAGTTTTTCACATACAACGTTTTAGTAAAAAAATCACATTTGAGTTTGTGGCTAGTTCTAAATAAAACAGACAATGAATCAAGTCATACGTTGGTCAGAAGAAAATTATTAATTGTTTCATGTTCTTGCCATGTAATATAACTGATGATGTTTTGTTGGATCGTAGAACTGTGGTTACTGTGGAATACAATTACATTTTGTTTATGCTGAATGATAACTGCTTCTAGACACTGGTGAAAAGGTTAGATGTTTGGAAGTTTTGTCACCAGATCACCATAATTTGCACTTTCCTGAATGCCTAGTCCCCATATATCGTGTGTGTCACAGCGTGTCAGTTGTGAGCCAGTGGGTGTTCTGGCTGTGCGAATTAATGAACAGTTGTCAGTGTTTAACATTTCTGCCACCAGGAGGCGATGTTAAAGCTGATGAAAGGAGAAAAGCATCTGGGCCGAGCTCGATCCCTTCTCTCCTACGACTACCTTGGTAAGTACATCAATGGTTGTCCTATGGAAGTAGAGATTGTTAAAGAACTGTCAGTTCACATATGCCAATCCACATACGTATATGCCAGGTCAATATTCATCAGAACTATACAGTGACTTGTTTACAGCATAATTAAGACCAGATTTAAGTATTATTTTATTCTCACAGTTCAACCCAAAGATATGTTGTGAATATTTCCACTGAGGGAAATAATTAAGAGAAAATCTCTGATTGCATCACCCTAAAATTTGTCAAGTTACAAGATGTTTTTTCTGAAATGTATTATGTAACAAGCACAAGCTTTATTCATGGTGGCACTGTTTATCTTCCAGAGGTGATGAGTTGGTCGACGGAGGAGGTGGACGCGTACCAGAGTGCCATGTTCAAGTATAATAAGGACTTCTTCCTCATAGCTGCTGAGGTAGGTCCTCATACTCACACGTTCACACCAAAACAGGCTTCATATGTCATTGTTGTTATAATCTCTCCAGTCTCTTCACTTCAGAAATGCAATAGGGAACGTTGTTCTAGTCAGTGTTGAAATCCTCGCCTAACAGTCATACTGACACATCTGCATTTTTACATAAGCTGGGTTTAAGTGAGTTTTGTATTCTGACATATCTGCCAGTGTTGCTAACATGGTCAGAGTCGGGAAAACAATTTCTGATTTTAAATGTGTTGTTTAAATGTATTTTTTAAATGGAAAGAAAAAACTAAGTTTCATTTGAGGTTTCTTTTGGAGACGGTGTATGGTGACATTAGTAGACAAGGTACACTGTTGGTGACTGTGTATGGTGACATCAGTAGACAAGGTACACTGTTGGTGACTGTGTATGGTGACATCAGTAGACAAGGTACACTGTTGGTGACTGTGTATGGTGACATCAGTAGACAAGGTACACTGTTGGTGACTGTGTATGGTGACATCAGTAGACAAGGTACACTGTTGGTGACTGTGTATGGTGACATCAGTAGACAAGGTACACTGTTGGTGACTGTATGGTGACATCAGTAGACAAGGTACACTGTTGGTGACTGTATGGTGACATCAGTAGACAAGGTACACTGTTGGTGACTGTGTATGGTGACATCAGTAGACAAGGTGCACTGTTAGTGACTGTGTATGGTGACATCAGTAGACAAGGTACACTGTTGGTGACTGTGTATGGTGACATCAGTAGACAAGGTACACTGTTGGTGACTGTGTATGGTGACATCAGTAGACAAGGTGCACTGTTAGTGACTGTGTATGATGACATCAGTAGACAAGGTACACTGTTGTTGACTGTGTATGGTGACATTAGTAGTCAAGGTAGTTGAAGGTACACTGTTGGTGACTGTGTATGGTGACATCAGTAGACAAGGTACACTGTTGGTGACTGTGTATGGTGACATCAGTAGACAAGGTGCACTGTTAGTGACTGTGTATGGTGACATTAGTAGTCAAGGTAGTTGAAGGTACACTGTTGGTGACTGTGTATGGTGACATCAGTAGACAAGGTACACTGTTGGTGACTGTGTATGATGACATCAGTAGACAAGGTACACTGTTGTTGACTGTGTATGGTGACATTAGTAGTCAAGGTAGTTGAAGGTACACTGTTGGTGACTGTGTATGGTGACATCAGTAGACAAGGTACACTGTTGGTGACTGTGTATGGTGACATCAGTAGACAAGGTGCACTGTTAGTGACTGTGTATGGTGACATCAGTAGACAAGGTACACTGTTGGTGACTGTGTATGATGACATCAGTAGACAAGGTAGTTGAAGGTACACTTTGGTGACTGTAGGTTGGCACAAAGTCAGTCAAGGAGTGTGTACAGTTCTACTACTTGTGGAAGAAAGTGTGTGCAGACGAGTACAAACGACTGCGTATCGTTCGACGGCGTCGACGTGAGCAGGACGAACTGTACAACCTGCGGTCGAAGGCTGCAGTGCCACCTGGTGATGATGATACCAGCATGGCGACTGAGGTGAGGCCCGACATTGGAGGTGGCGGCGACAGTCTCTACACGTCAGCCTCGTTACAGTTTGAGGTGTGTCTTGTTTTAGTACGACAATAATTGTGCAATGCAACTCTTTGTTGAACGTGGTCAAACAGAACATGTTGGTCTTTTGTTGTATTTTGTTGTCTAATGGGTAGTTGCAGTGTCTTGGTAGTTGGTGCAACGAACTTGGTGCAGATTGTACTGTTTTATATTGAAGTTTGTACGTTTGGTTAAAGACCTCATACATAAACAAATTAAATCCAAGTTGATTTTGTTTATAGAATATGGTAACTATTTGCAACAAGAACAAATTGTTCCTCAAATTAGTTGTAGAAAATCAAGTTTCAGTATTGAACTATTCTGTCTTTACTTGTGTAGATTACCATCATCACATTATTATTGAATATGATGACAGATGAATTTGTTCTTTCATTATTATTTATTATTATATAGTAACAAATGTAGGGAAAGATGGTGTTACTCAGGTTTGAGACATATTTGGGAAGTTTTGTGTTGTTTCTGTTGCCAGGGTGACGACAAGGGTGATGACATCGTCACATGTTTCTCTTGCAATCATCCTGGATGTAATGAGGTGAGTGTTGTCATCAGCTAGTTACTGGGTCACACACGTTGATGACATCTTTATTTGGGGAAACAGTGGACAACTTCACCGATGTACCGTTGCACCCCGTAAAATGACCTCCTAAGCAATACATATCAGTTATGCCTACCCTAGGACATTTCTGAAATTATGTTCAGTGTGTTAATACAGTGACCAATGGGGTTTGTTCACTTTGGCCTAGTCTCCGGTTCAGCTGGATAGAGTAATATGCATATAAAATTGTGTATATATATGCATATATTTCCAATTATGCATATAATGCTGTATACTGCATATTGCGCCATTACTTGAAATATAATTGTGTAACACGCAAAAGCAATCCAGAAGCAAAATCATAATGTTTTTGTGCAAATAATTAAACATGTTGATAAATTTATGGTTATGCTAAGAATACAAATAGTTAGAATGATTAAGCTCAAATGTATTACCGATATAACCAGTGTTCAAAACATTTAGAGAACCTTGATTTCTGTCTGCTGACACAACAACTTACAATAGGTATAGTACCTTATATTATGAATATAATAATTTCCTAGCGATGTTGTGTCACTTTAGACAATAGTTACGGGCAGTGTGCTAAGTAAGACTTGTTGCTGCCGACAGACGTTCAGTTCGAAGCACACACTGAGGGAACATATGAAGCTGCACGCGGCGGCCGTAAAGAGTCACTACGACGTGAAAACGCACAATCCGGGTCACCACGGCAAAGACCACTCGTACGATGACATGAAGTATCCTGAGGAGTTCCCGTGTCGACTATGTGGCAGGTGGGTAGGGTGTTTTTGGGTCTCCGTCTTTTTGTTGTGTTTTATAGCAGGGACAACACTCTGAAAGTGACACACTGTAGTTATTTTAGTTGGTAGATGAGGCTGCACTTTCAGTAATTCTAGCATACAAATGCTCTCCCTATAAGAAGTCGTGTGAACAGACCCTACAGTCAGTTCACCCACCTACCGTAAATCCTGTATTACTAGCCGCGGCTACTAATACTGTAGTGTATAGCCGAAATGAGGACGAAAATGCCAAAGTTGGGGTGCGGCTTTAAATACAGTAATTTGCCGAAACAAATTGACATTTGGGTCACAGAATTGTCGGTATAAACGTGAAAAACTTACCGAAGAAACGAAGCCGGTTTTATAAATAACACATTGTATTACAATTGCCACTTGTGGTAAACAAATGATATAACACAGTTAATAAAATCCCATGTACATAAACTGTTCAGATACAACGATCATAATATGAAAACATGTCACAGTTATACTCCACAAAAGTCCCTTTCATCGTCGCTGTCAAAGAATGTGTCGGGGAAGGGAACGGCTCGGCGGCGCCATTTCATGTATCCATTTCAACGTTGGCAACATCGTTGACCGTTGCCGTGGGTACGCATACACCAGACAATAATCATCAAACATGATGAAATAATTCCTTTCACAGTTAATATAATCCTTTGTCAGCACTACTGTAGTATTGTCGCTGTCAAAGAACGCTGTCGCGAATGACATGATGGTGTTGTTCAGTGTAATGTGTCCGTGTCTGAGTCTTTGATGCTGCCGCACGCGCCGGCAAATAAATGTTATGTCATCGTCCTTTGTTAGCATCAATCCCACGCCGTCTGTATTGTTTTGACATTAGTTTTAATCTCAATTCCAAGAACAATGTTCACACGTCTATAAAAGCCAGGCTTCATGCTGATTGTCAAAATAACACCACACTCTACCAGGGCTTCCCAGCCACTGACGACCGAGTTAATTGCATTTGCTTTCTGGGTCAAGATACAATGTTGTAACCCCGACTTCCATGTGCCTGGGCGCTGCCTGGACAAACATGGGTGGCTGGTGGCCTAATTAAGGGACGACTGTCTGAGAAAAATGTGTTACATTCGTTCCCACGCTGGCGGAGAAGCCAAGTTATTACATTGTTGCTAGCCAGCAAGGAAGCGTCTTTGAAGTATAGCCGACACAGGCCTGGGAGAGGATGGGTAGCTTACATTTTATAGGTGCCAGCATTATGCATGGTTCTACATACAATCATATAAAACCAAAACTTCTTAACATATTTTAACAATTTTAACACCATTGAATAGCTTAAATATGTGGCTACATTTTATTCGTTGGATTACATTCTGCCACCCAATTATGTTCTGATAGCATGGTGAAATTGTGGTTATTTTTGTTCCCGTTTTTGTCCTAATTCACGTAGTAATGTTCTGATTAAAATACATACTGTGTTGTAATTATAAATGCATTACAATAATGAGTCTTTCAGTTATGCATTTATGATCATTATTAGTAAAGTTATGACTTTTATGAAACACATTAAAATGTTTCCAAATTGCGCGCTCTACGGCAGTATGTCGCACGCAGTCTTGGCTCAAAGTCGGGGTGCTGCTTTAAATAAGGGTTTTGCCGATATCAAACAGTGCGGAAGAAATTTGGGATTTAGGTCAAAAGTCGGGGTGCGGCTTTAATTTAATTTAATACAGGATTTACGGTACATACAGATGTATTAGTCTCTAGTTTGTATATGTTTCAGACTTGTGTGCTTCTACAATGCTTTATTTCATGGCATATGTTCCACATACTTTTGAATTGTGTTACACTGCTGGTGAAAATAATATTCTCACTGTTGATGTGACATTACAGACGCATAAATCAACCATCCTAGGTTATAATTATGAGAATGTGTGTTATATAGAATGCTATTTTTAACTAACCGTCTCATGTTATACCGCATTTTGGGTTAGATAGAAAATAAAATATTTGTGACAGTTTGTGCGGTGATTTAGCCAAAACTAAACAGCACATTTGCACAAATTAGATGGCATGTCAATTGGAGACAGGTGAGATTTGTTTAATGAGGTGATTTGTGAAACGTACCTTTGAAGAAGCAATTTTGACAGGGACGAGTACGTTCACCTATGTTGGTGTTAAACGTTGAGTGTATATTGCAGGGTATTTCTAAAGGTGAAGAGTCGAAACGCGCACATGAAAAGTCATCGCCAGGTGGAGAATGCTCACTCTCACACTCACACGCACTGCTGAGAACATTGTCCACCACTGGTGGCTGGACACGGCGAGTGTCCAGCCAATCTGTGACTTTGGCAGCTCGGTCAGTCTCCTCGCAGATTGACCACTCTTTCTGACACGTCTTACGTGACGTGTCACCATATCGAGAGCATCTGGCGACGCATGACACGCGTGCTTTGACGTTACCGAACTTGACGTAGTAAGTTGACTGCATACCTAGGCCATATCAGATAATAGGTGTGAATTCTGCTGTACATAATTGTTATACAGAATGACAAATATTCACAATCTGTAAATAGTAATATATACGCGTATATATATATATACACATATTACATATATATGTATACACAGCGTATGACCTATACTCATAGCTTTTATACGAGACTCTGGACGGCAACTCAGCAGGCCGGGAGCACATCAGTGGTGAATCTTATCTTTGAGTTGCAGCACGTATTTTGTAATGTCATATTTTTAAAAACTTACAAAGAAGTTCCAGATGTGTGTTCGGTGGTTTTGTAAGCGATGTCGCAATGGCAGTGTCCATGAGGTGACAAAGTACTCTGTGTTTACCTGAGACATGCGTGCTCTGTTTGTGTCTTGTCCGTCGTGTCATAACGAATCTCTATATTGCTTCTACAGGATGTTGGTATTTGAGTAATCTCTGATTGTTAATATAAAACTTGTGCTCACCTGAAATTTGTAGTTCCGTTGGCATGTTTACTGCATAATGGTGGAAGTATCATTCTGAGTTTTGCATTTAAGCACGGCATGGGTACGGTAGGATTTTCGTAGAGGTTATTTTTCGAAACAACATTAATTTTATACATAAATAAGGTAAGAATATTGTTGGAATGCCATATTTATACTTCAGGTTGGAAACGTGTTCACTAATTTTTCTTACATGTGAAATTTCCTTTGTGAGTAATTGAATTGAGATAATTGGGTGTTGCTGGATAAATATTTATTTTTCCTACTGCGCCAGTTTTAAGCCAGTATGGATGTTGACAAGAATCCAGTGAAGTTGGGAAAATCAGGTGCTTAGAGAGAAACGAATGCTGCAATATTATGTGTTAAAAGTTGTCTGTACAATTCTAATGTTGGTGTTTTCATCCTGTGAGTGATGCGTCTAGAACGAAGCGTACATATAGTTGTCCTTTGGATACAAGTTTTGTTTTCTGCAGAAGTGTAATATGTGTTTGTGTGTGGGGCTTCGTGTGTTACACGGTGTAAAGACGTGTAGCTTTTGATGTGGCTGCTATTGTTGTGTCTGCACTGAACTGTTGTCTGTTGAGTTTCCTGTTTCTCACTGTTAGGTGCTTATGTCTTTGTTACCATCACTGCTGCTAGGCAGGGAATCGTGGGTGTGCTTTTCTAAAACATTTATCAAATCAGATTAATCAACAGAGTTTCACTGTTCTGAACTGGTGACTGCCCTTAACGGAAACATAACAGTGGTTTATGAAAGCCTTCCAGCAGAACCGTTGTGATACTGTTTTCATAATAAAGTTTGTATTTTTCTAATTCATTGTGTGTGCTGTGAATAATCATATCTCTGACAGCCACGATTTTATCACACAAATCATAATGTGTGTATCTAATAATTAATCTGGATAATTACATCCAAGTCAGAATTTTGAAAAACTGGAGGTACTTGCACAGTTTGGGCCTGTTAAGTTTTTTGCAGATTGCATATTTCTTGGTGAGTCTGTGATACAATCGGTGCCAGTGTTCTGTGTGCTGCTTATACAGGTTAGTAGTCGGGCTCCACAGGGTCGGGCTCTGTAGAGTTGGGCTGGGTAGAGTCGGGCAATTGTGCATTAACAACCGACGTGTTAACAGGGAGCAGGGTTAGCAATCAGGGTTTAATTTGTACAGTTCTTGTGGGCGTGAAATCCTTACGTCGCATTGTGCGCTTCGTGTCTGTTAGTGTGTTTGGTTTTGAATGTGCAGTTTCATGTGCTTCCCAGCAATTTATTGTGTATCATGTCACTCAAGTGTTAAAAATCAATCATCGTTAATTACGAGGTGCAAAGAAAATGAATTGGCTACTGGAATTATTTTCAATCTTCCAGCTGGTGTGAGATGAAAATGTTCACCTCTATGAGATTTTCACACCAGTAAATGATGGGCGAACAATGATCCAAATTAAGGACATTGCCAATGAAGCATTTATTTAATATTAATTTTTATGGTTGAACATTTTTCAATATGCTTGTAAATTGTATTGTTTGTTTGGGAAAACCACACGGTTTCTCATGGGCTGAATACAAACTGTTGTTTCAACAATCATTGTGATGCTAGTATAAGTTATAACACAGTGCATCGAAATGTATTTACTGTTGCGACTGTGGCTATCCATTACAGATACAGTAGATTATCTAGAATTTTATTTACATAATTTTTGGTACACAGATACGCAAAATGACAATTACAAAATTACTCGATCGGCAAACATGTACGTTGCTGTTGCATTTAGCTGAATATAGACCGAGTGGAGTTTGGCTGACATCTTATGACATTGTTATAGAGCTTAGTTGGTGCCATAATAGTTACATAATTGTACATAATAATAATTATCATGTGAGAATCTGTATAGAGGCCATTTTAATATACTACGTTATTAAATCGATATTGTATTAATTGTGTTATTGATGATGCCGATGTTGTGCGTTGTCTTTTAAGCTTCATCTTAATGTCCGTGTCTCTGTCATGTCTGGTACCTGTGTATTGTATAATAATTATTAACCTGCCTTGCTGGCGAACGTGGACGATTATGATATCGATTATATCATGCATTTGATGACACATTATGTGAGAGAGTTATTTTAGGCAATTTGTCGATAAGCAGCAAATGCTGATGATAGTAAATACGACACACGTATATTTTCTGACAGTTGTATAAAACATTCACTAACATCATATGTGCATAATTTAGTGTAAAACTAATAATTTGTAGTCGAGGTGCCAGTTTTTGCACAACTTCCGTGGCTGTGAAGCCATCGTTCTGCCACGAAACCTCGCTGTGCTTCTAATTTATTACATCACTTTGTTGTAAACATTATTGTAATGATTTTGTAAATTGGTTCTGCTTCACCTGCACACACACGTCGTGGAATATATTAAGAAATAAAATGCTCAGTTACTGTGAATTGTATTTCTTGTTTGTGTTTGCACGCGTGCATGTACAGACATCTGTGAGTAAGACGTGAAGTGTGAATTGCTTCCTATTGATCAGATACCTTTGTATGGTATTTCATCCAGTCTATATACTCTATATAGTTCATCCTTCTCAGACTTGTTCATTTGAACACCATCCTCACTCCTGCTGCATCACTCAATGCTGCAAGTACTATTTGTATTCACCACTGGCTCTAGCCACACGTTACTCGGGCACTTATCCCCACAGCTGAGTGGACTAAAGCAGTGTAGACTACACAAAATTACAGAATCTTCAAAATGACAGGAAGAGCATTTAAACCAAGTGAGGGTCTAATGCAAGTACAAATCCACCACACCATACCACAAGAACCACACACCCTGACTATCAGAAACACTTTTATTACATCAACAACGACATACATTCATTGATATTGTTGTCAGCAGAAACGGCTTAATATACAATTTCTCAAGGACTAAACTTGCTACAGATTTGCATAGTTAAATAAATAGAGTATAAAACTGTGTAACAGCATGCAGTTTGCTGGCTGCCGACATATATCATAATTCATCCTAAACCATGTGCATGGATCAAGTGGGTGTCCTTCGGGTGTCTGTTATTTCAGGATGACTTTTTGGTTGGAACACTGAACTTTTGCAACAGACACACTTACATTCTATTCTAAGTAACAATGGGACAAAGCTAGCTTGAGGTTTCAGAGGTGTGTAAGTACATACACATGTGTGTCTGTAGGCACATGTGTATCTGCGTGTATGAATGTGTATGTATGAAACCTCCGCTTGCATTGAAACATCTGCTGGTCACAACTGTACACGGTCAAGATGACCACCAACGAGTGGGGTGAGTCCGCGGCTATCACCCTTCCTCTTCATCCTCTTGCCGAATGACAGGTACGCCTGGTGACAGAGATGTCATTTACGACTACAGTCAAAGTACACCCAACTTCTGACTACAGTCCATCAGCAGAGTACATCGACATGTGCTGACAATCTTAAGCAAACACACGTGACAGTCTACAAACAATCTTAAATTGATGGTCATTTTCTGGACCCATGCACCAAAATGAGAACATTGTGCCAGTAATTTCTTTAATAAATAACTTGTTGAACCCAGCATGCTACACAGTATGTCCTTGTGGCCTGGCATGCAAATAAAAGAGTAACTAAGGCTACTCAATTTGAACGGAATACCATAAACCAACATGCGAGCTGGCATAGCGCAATCTTCACTGTCACATTCTGAGCAAAACAAGCTTTGAACACATCATAGCCAGGCCATCATTGAAACACATTTCCAGTGTGTGGAACTAAAATTGTTGTAGACGGACCGAACAGTGGGTTAATTTTCATTTTAACATAATTTTAAGTTGTAGTTGACTTTGGACAGATGCGAATCATAAATTTGTAGTCTACTCATTACATTACATTGTATCTGCAATGATGCAAATTAATCACCATTCAGTACTGTAAACAACATTCTGTTTTGATCATGTGTTGAAGTTCAAGCACATCTCGATAATTTTACTACAGTTTAAATTTCAAAGAAAATAAACTCGCTTTGACTGACCGTCAAGTTTTGAGAGTTTCTTGAGTTTGTTTGCGACTGTATCCCTCCAGTCTCCCTCCTGCGTGTGCTTCTCCTCCAGAGGGTTGCCTGGGACAGACAGGGACAGAGCAGTGAGTGCAAACACTAGACGGGAGATGTGTACTTAGACAGAAAGAACAGTCACGGCCTGACTGGTCTAACTTGTACGCCAGGAAGAACAAAGACAGTGCAACGAAGGACATTTAGAGAGGAATGACAATTGACAACATCAGAGGTTGAAGACACCACTGACACTGATGCATTATGGGCCACAAGGCAGGTAGTTTCGGTGATACTAAATCAAAATAAGTTATTTTTATAATATTATAAACATTTTGTTGATTAGATCCTTGTAATTTGTTTTGAAATATATTTGGACATACCTTATATGTAGTTAAATAATAATAGTGATAATAAAACACTGTGAAAGTAGTTCAAAAGCACTGATTTCTACTTCATGGATAGATGTGTTGTACGTATACAATTATACAAAAGAACTCAAACATTATATAACCTGAATAACATCATGTTACAATAAAAATACACCATTGTTTTAAATATACAAATGTTTCAAGTTATAAATTTGAGACGAATACTTACCAACAAACAGCAATTCTAACAGACATGGCAGATCAGCCTATAACAATAAATGAATAACATGATTTAATTGATACATTACCAAATCATGGATACGTATAATACAATTCAAAATGTAATACCTTTATCAAATATATTTCTTGCTTTAATGCCAAAATACTCCGCCATACTGATATTTCACTGTGTAATTATATTTGTCATTTAAATCTTCATTGTTTTGCTTGAAATATGATTTTAGACATTATCAGTATTAGTAGAGTTACTTTAGTTCTCAATCATACCTGTCCTTAGTCAATGGTTCAGCTGTTTATAACATTAGACAAGCAACGACAACGGGTATTTCAGAATATTTTTATTATTTATTAATTAATATTTATTAATATATATTCAGACAAATTTCTTGTTTTAATATATAAAGAGCATAACGCACCAGTTTGTTGAACTCTGCCCAGTCTTTGACAGCGTTATTGGACACATACAGCACCTGGCAGACAAGAGACAAACAAACAAACACACATGAGATGTGTCCTCCTGTGACGGACATGTCTGAGTATTATGTACACGAAATATACTTGCACGTAACAATACGTTTCCAAAGTCAAAACTGCCTTCTCGTTTTCTTTTCTTGTTTACATTGGGCAACTTCTATTTATTTCAGTTGACAGTCAAGCAAACATACACAAAACATATGTGAAACACACAAAGTTATCATGTGACTAGTAAAATTGTCAGTGGCATTTTCAGAATTTTTCATTCTGTAGTCACGTCTTGTTTATCCACACTCTGGTTCACAAGGTTTTTGGTCAGATAAACAAAATGTGCACATTACCGAAACACCTTATTATTTAAACAACCATTATTATTGAAGAACGAATAAATGTGACATGACTGTATTACCTAAGTCGATAAGAAAAGAAGGTCAGATAATAAATAATGATAATACATTTTCATATTTGTAATCATGATAAACAGATAAGTTGTGCATATGAAAATTCTTACAGGTGTTTTTTTAAGTTGCATTGACAGCTTGATTTGTATATTTCACTTATTTGAAAAACAGTATATTTTTAGTGTAATGAAAAAGATTAATACTTTGCGAAACAAAATTCTAGTGTTATCTTAAATGATACAAATGAACACAAAACATCCCATTTTCTCTCCGCCCATCCCATTCTTTGCTGTGAAAAGTAACATAAGGTGGCATACTTTGAGTTTCTTGAGGACGTTGATTCCCTTCAGTTTCTCAATCATGTTGTATGATATCCAGAGCTCTTCTAACGTGTCCCCCACGGCCTCCTGGCAACACAAACACAACACACCTCACGTCACCACACTGTAAGCACCAGCATCTCACTTTAAATATCTTTATCCATGCAATTCCAGGATGTGCTTTTTAAAATAATGTTGCATATTTTTTCCAGCTCATTTTGTCCACTGTTTAACTGTATGTCAGAAGTAATAACCTGTGTAGCATAATTTTTGAGTGTACACTGTACACACACAGACATACACAACACAGACACTCTCTCTCACACACACACACGCACACACGCATGCATGCACGCGCACACAAACACTCACTCACACACCACCACACCCCCACACACACAGTGGTTTCTTTGTAATACTGTTCTTGTCACCATGTTAGTATAAAAAAGTTAACAATAACAACTGGAGAAATTTTTATTAGTGGAAAGAGCATAATTTTTATGTTTTTGTGATTGTTTACTTATTATTATGAAATGCTAATTTGGCAAGCCGTTGACTTACCAGACCTGTTAAACTCTTTATGTTGTTTCTTCCTAGAGATAGGATCTTGAGATTTTCTGGAACACCAAACATGCACTATCTTGCATATAATTGTACAGAGTTGGTAATAACCAACAACATGCTCTTAAATACATATAGTAAGTACCTTGTTAAAAGTGAGTTGAAGATGTTATGAACATTCTATGTAAACGGTTTTATGTTAGAAAACAGCAACTGAGGCCAATTATATGAGATGGAAATTCACACAGAGGAAATAAGAACCTAAAACAAAGAACCCTTTATAAACCTAGACAGGACGGCTCCTCAGAAACTGAAATGTGCAGGAGAATAAAAGCAGGGGAGCATGGAGGAAAGTTGAAGGTTTGGTGGGAGAGATATATACAAGATGACTTAAAGACAAAGATGCTTTTTTTGCATGTGACATTGGTACACAAGTCTGGCCTAGAGACAATGGCACTGTCAGAAAAGCAACAAGAGAGGGTGTATGTTGTGAACAGAACTAGTTGAGAAGAAGCAAGAGAGCAGTGGAATGATGAGTCAACATTGAACATCTGGAGTAACTGAAAGAAGAATGATTGGCAGAGAAAGCAGGAGCATGGAGAGTGGAGGGGAAAGGGAGACACATGTGACCCAGAAATAACAAGTGCCAATGCCAGTACCAGCCCCTCTGGCATACATGAAAAATAATAACTTTGTTCCAGAGAATCACATGAAACATAATGTAATGATACTTACTTAATCCGTTTAGGTTGGCAATCTTCTCAATGCAATTTGTGGACAGAGACAGTCTCCTGAAAGTGTAACATATTTTGTTTGATGTAGACATGTTTAACAATCTCACAGGCAGCATCACTCAATTGGAGCAGAAATGCAACGATGCAATTACATAACAAAAAACAAGACAGGGATCATCTATACAGAATTTAAGTCAACAAAGATGATTTCAACCATGAAAATGTGGCATATTATGTGGAATTGTTAACATCTCATTTGTTGTTCCTGTTTCACTCACTCGCAGGCAGCCAGTGTTGAGAGAGACGCATCCATCTTCTCTATTGGAGGGATCTGTGCAAACAGCTCCACCCTCGTGGCCTCTGACGGCTTCATTCCATTCTTCTCTTCCTGTAATAATCATTGACAGTATGCCTGATGATTATGTTCATTGCCGTATAGTATGCTTGGGTCAAGACAACCGCATGTATTATAATTGTATTGACTATCATTATAATTTGTGGACACATGTGGACACATCATGCCAGTGCCAGTGTGCATGGTGGGTCTTCTGACTCAATTGCTAAAATGTTGGATAACATTATTTTGAAATGAGTCAGTGATTTCCATGAGAGAGTGCTTTGGGGGTAGAAATCCATTAATTTAATTGCAGAGTGTCTAATTTGTAATAAATGATTGTTATATTTATGTGAGGATCTAGTGTTTGTTGGATATGGTGATGTAGTGGGATATCTATAAGGTTATAATGTTCCCTCTTGTAGACTTTATTATTGTTTACGTGAGGGTCTAGTTTTGTTGGATATAGTGATTTAGTGGGATATACATATATAAGGTTATGTATTCCATCCTGTAGACTATATTATGCTAAGTCTTATAATTTGTTTTCTTGTTTGGAGGGTGTCCCACTGGAGGTCTATAAGAATCTACATTATTGTTCCAGGGTCTCTATAACAGCCATATGTACAACATCTAGCAGCTTGTCTTTGGGTTCTTTTTGTTACTTAGTCTAAGATTTTGGGCAGTGTGGATCACATCTGTGTCATTGTGACTTTTGTGCATTTATAATACTGTTTAGACAATATCATGTACATGACATGTATGGCAAGACGTTAGAGTTTATACAACCAGTCTCGCAATATGGATCTTGTACAAATACATACTTCAGGATTCAACCTGGCCTGAAATTCAGCAGCCAGCAGGTACGTGTCTACATAATTTAGTCACTTACCCATTTTGCAAGGGCCTCTTTAATCGTTGTCCCTTTCACAGCCTACAAAAATTAAATAGCAATATGATTCAATAAACATGTCATCTAACATACTGAACATACCTTCAAAAGAAAATCTGAGGAAGACTTGAAGATAAAATGGACAAGTTTAAAATTATAAATTAGCCAAACAAAAATATGATGCAAAAAGGTAGATCATTTACTAGGCTTCTTCTTCTTCCGGATACCGCCTAGTCTCAACATGCTGAGGATACAGGAAAAATCAGAAAATATTTGTGTACTTTTAGGGTGCAATATGTTAGAACAGTAATTAAAATTAGTGCATGTAATTCTAAACACTTAAAAAGTTTAAGTCAGTAAATCAAAACAACTAGTTATGTCTAAAAAGTGGAATAATGCAAAGTCTGGATATTGCAATAACAATGGCTTTCTTTATAACCCGACGATGCAGGTAACTAATACAGGCAAATAACATGGTATTACTTTTATTTGACAATAATGCCTTAAAAAGTAAGATTTTACACGCAAACGAAGTTAAGTTTAGCTCACCATTTTGAATTGCGAAATAGTAACCAGGCAACGGACAGTTCTGCACCAACAGTTACGTGTGATTTTATTGCAGGAAAATATTATAAATTTATCCAATCACCACGAAGGACTTATTATGCGCGAATGGCAACATGTCGGCGCCCATGATGTTCGGAATGCTCGCTCGAGTAGCCAAACATTTGACACAAACTGCGGTAAGGACATGCTGTATTTTGTTCGTGCCCACAACAATGTTTTGGTCACACTGTGCTTCATATGGCCATTGGAAATTTGTGACCACCAAAAAGTAATGACGTTACGGTCACGATTTGTCTTCAAGGACAGACCAAGTCCGATTCCATCCGAGGCATTTACAGCAGTCACGCACCTGACTAAGTCGAAGTCACTAAAGCAATGGTTACCTGGTATCACTGTGGCAAACATAGCTAACTAGGTACCGCTAAATACGCCATTAGTTCATTGACATCACTTTCGTTAGAAGCGTTAGAAGTCCAACAAAATGTTAAACTAAAGGGAGATAAAACGCTTGTTTTGAGGCTGAGCTGTGGAGGCTCAACTTCACTGTCTTGACTTCAGTCAAACATAAAAATACCACTTTATTTTATTAGTTTATAAGTTTATTGACTTACATGATATGTAATGCTGCATTTCAAACACCTTGTGTAGATGGTAAACACCAGTTGGTGAACTGGAAGTTCTCGCGCTCCTCCAGTTTACCATTGTCATTGGTGAATTTATGCAACTGGGTCACATAGGGGTCACGAACTGGTATTCACAATAAACACAAAGTGATTGAAACAGATTTCCCATTGGGATTCAGCATGATAATAATTTTATGATCTTGGTATATTTTATAAAAAAATTCAAACTTGGATATCTTTGGCATTGGGTGCCACCATTCATGTTATTTGACATCCTGCTATATATGGCTTATTCCCAAATCCACCAACCCAAAAAAACTCACACAAACAACGAATAAAAAATAGGCCAAACGAGTGTGTTGGTTTTGGCACTTTCATTTGAACTTTTGTAGACTTGTGTGCTGTTTTCAGAGTAATTGTATTGTATACAGCCCACAAGAAATAATCTACACCAGTAAACATACAAAATGAAAAACCTTGATAAGAAAAGGTACTTTACTCCCAAAATGTTAATCTAATCAAACTTGACCAACAAAATAACATTGCTACTAGTACTAGCACATGTATGAAAAAACCCAGGCTTACTAGCATAATATTACTATTATGCATGGGCCACATACATAGCTTGTGACCTTATGTACAGTGTAGTAGAGTGTACATTAGATTGCATTTGTTCGGGCTGGACTGAAGTCAGTGATGCTTCTTGAATAATTATCTGATTGCCAAACATTGAAGTTTATGGGCACACATGGGTATAATAATTAATTTTACTGGATTGAGCGGTGATGGAAACCATTGCAGTAGGGTTGTAACTTGTAACCATCAAAATGGAAACATAAGGGGCAGATCCTTAATTTGGGGATAATAATTTGATTTAAAGGGACAGGTGTGAACCGTAATTTGCAGTATTTTTTCTGATGATTGTTTTGAAAAAGTATTAATAATGCTAGATGATTAGAAAATAAGTTCTAATAGAGCTTTGGGTCTTTCATGTCTATTCACTCAATAAGCATTACAAATCTTCAAGTGTCGTTATATTACTGATCTTGACATGCCTGTTATTACCACATTATGACATTATTGACATTTATTGTTTTAATTATTTATTGCTAATTAGTCTAACAAGTTTGTCTATGCATGTGTGTGTGTGTCATTTTACAGGTCTTTATGCAGGATAACAAAATTACCAGTCTCACATTTTGTGGTAGTCATATGTGGATTGTTACTCGGATACAGACAAGCCAGTGGAGATGCGTATTTTTAGTTGAAATAAATTATAAACAGAAGCGTGTGACACCCGTTTATAATGGCAGTATACCTTGAGGAACTTCTTTGCTCCTTTTATTATCCATCCAGTAATATTTCTACCTGTCCAGAACGGGTTTGGTTTTACCCGTCATAATGACAGGTGAACAGGTTTCTGCATAAGGCTATGTGTGTGTATCAGATGTATTTTTTATATTTACAGTGTATTTATTGTTGACAATTTTTTTATTATGTATGTATATATATATATATATATATATATATATATATATATATATATATATATATGATTTGACTTGAGACTGGGCATAACAATTGGTCCATGCTATAAGCCTGCTTAACAAAATCCTTGATTACTATTAAGAAAATCCTTGGTTACTATTCACACAGGTAGCTAATGTGCATAGTGCACTAATACTCCAAACCAAATACAGTATTTACAGGTGAATAGTGTGCTGTTTTAGATGGGTAGAAATATCACCGGATGGGTAGTGGATAGTTAAAAAATTGATAGGTAAAACTAAAAATTCAGGAGCAAAGAAGGTCTTCAAAAATCAGATGTTGTCAGTTGTGCTTTGAAAATGGGTGTCATACATGTGTTCGTAGTTTGTTTTATTATCTTAATCATACATCTTGACTGGTCTGTGTGTCTGTCTGTTAACAAGCATGTTTGACGGGCCAATTTTTTTATCATGCATTTAAAGCCGTGTGTACACATGTACTGTCTGCATTTAGCAGAGAAGACAACAATGCTGTCCTATTCCAATAAAATGATGAGGTTGCTGTGTATTTTATTGGAAATGATACAGTGAGTCTAAGAAATACCGGTATAGTTTTTCTTGGAATACATGTCTTCACAGAATTGTAGTTAAGACTTAAATGATGCTGGTTCACTAGTAGATGGAGCCATGGAATTAGTGCTGTAAGAACAACCAATAAAGTCAGAACACTAGTCAGAACACTTATTTATGTTGAACTATCAATGTAATTATTAATAAATGAGTGTTTCATACAGAAAACAAACATCCATTGCAATGAAACAGAAAGAGTTTGACAAGTGTTTAACCACAATATCTGCTTTGTTATCACACATTTTTTCTTGGCAAGTAATATATTCTAGGAAAATAAATACAGTTACATTTGAAAACACCTGTCAAGGTTGCCTACAGTAGCCAGAAAAATAAGTCTTACAGCTTGAACAACCTGGATAAGACATGGCGAATATATCTGATGGAACCAAGTGGGTACATCTGACATTGTACCTGTAGTTCAGCAGGCATAATTATAGACAGGACATACAATAGATACTATTGAAAATGACAACATTTTATGTTGACTAAATAACAGAATCAAACATACATACAAACGATATGACTTGATGCACCGTCTACTATTCTAAGACTTACCTGCCTCAGGTAGCTCCTTATACGGTAGCATGCCACTGACATTCCAGTGCCGGTACCTGGCACGGATAAAACCCATGACACATTCTCTAGAATACTTTATATAATAATACCTGTAAAACAATAGGCGATTATCTAAATTTGATGCTATTCTAGAATAAGTAGACAAAAGAACAAAGAAATGAACACAACACATGTATGTAGTGTTGAAGACGCTACCTTGTCCATGCTAAATGCCATTCTTGTACACCTTCAACGTCCAGACTCATAAGCCACAATCCTATTCATTGATTTCTCATCAGCATTTAGCACAATTCAGCTGCATGTGATGATCAAGAACATTGATTAATCTTGGAGTGGTAAACAATTTGTCATGCGTGTCCATAGTTTCCCTACCGACTGTGCACAGTATGCAAATATCACTGGCCACTGCTCACCAGGTGTCTCTGTCTCCTCTGGAGCCCCCCAGGAGTGTGTGCTGTCTCCCTGGGAGCCTCCCAGGGGTGTTTACTGTATCCCCTGGAACCCCCAGAAGTGTGTGCTGTCTCCCCTGGAGCCCCCCAAGGGGTGTGTATTGTCTCCCCTGGAGCCCCACAGGAATGTGTGCTGTCTCCCCTGGAACCCCCAAGGGGTGTGTAGTTCTGTGTACTGTCTCCACTATAGCCCCCCTGGAGTGTGTGCTGTTTCTCCTGGAGCCACACAGGGGGTGTGCTGACCCCACTGGAGCCCAACAGGAGTGTCTGCTGTCTCCCCTGGAGCCCCCCAGGGGTGTGTGCTGTCTCCCCTGGAGCCCCCAGGGGTGTGTGCTTTCTCCACTGGAGCCCCCCTAGGGGTGTGTGCTTTCTCCACTGGAGCCCCCCCCCAGGGGTGTGTACTCTCTCCCTGGAGCCACACAAGGGTGTGTTCTGTCTCTCATGGAGCCACACAGGGGTGTGTACTCTCTCCTGGAGCCACACAGGGGTGTGTGCTGTCTCTCCTGGAGCCACACAGGGGTGTGTACTGTCTCCTGGAGCCACACAGGGGTGTGTGCTGTCTCTCCTGGAGCCACACAGGGGTGTGTACTGTCTCCTGGAGCCACACAAGGGTGTGTACTGTCTCCTGGAGCCACACAGGGGTGTGTGCTGTCTCTCCTGGAGCCACACAGGTGTGTTTGCTGTCTCTCCTGGAGCCACACAAGGGTGTGTACTGTCTCCTGGAGCCACACAGGGGTGTGTGCTGTCTCCTGGAGCCACACAGGGGTGTGTGCTGTCTCCTGGAGTCCCCCAGGGCTGTGTGCTGTCTCCACTGGAGCCACACAGGGGTGTGTGCTGTCTCCACTGGAGCCCCCCAGGGGTGTGTGCTGTCTCCACTGGAGCCCCCCAGTGGTGTGTGCTGTCTCTCCTGGAGTCACACAGGGGTGTGTGCTGTCTCCATTGGAGCCCCCAGTGGTGTGTGCTGTCTCCATTGGAGCCCCCAGGGGTGTGTGCTGTCTCCACTGGAGCCCCCCAGGGGTGTGTGCTGTCTCCACTGGAGCCCCCCAGGGGTGTGTGCTGTCTCCACTGGAGCCCCCCAGGGGTGTGTGCTGTCTCCACTGGAGCCCCCCCAGGGGTGTGTGCTGTCTCCTCTGGAGCCACACAGGGGTGTTTTCTGTTTCAATCCTTGTAATTCTTGCAGCAGTACTTATCAGGGTTGGGTCTAAATTCATATTTGTAGCTGAATACAGAAATTGTGTATATTTGTATTCGCATTGGAATTCAAAAAAATGCATGTAGTTTATATTAGGTCGGTATTTAATATATAAATATAATTATAATAAATAACAGTATTTGTCTACGCCATATCTCTAGCAATAAAACCATTCAGAGGCGCATTACACTTTACAGGAATATACAGAATACCTTAAAATTGCGCCAATATCCTCAAAGGTCAAGCTCTGTGGCACGACAAAACTAAGGGATTAAGCAATCTCGTAACCATATAACAATGCACGCGTCGTCATTGCTCGTCAACGGATTGATGAAGATGCTAGGAAGCCAAGGAGGATAGGCAGCATTAAATGAAAGAGATAGGTTTTTAGACGCAGAATGAAACTTAGTTCCCTGTAATTTAATATTGACAGGAAATAAAACAGAATGTAACACATTGAATCTATACAAGAAAGCCCAGCAAAGATTGTACTTTCTGAGAAAAATAAATGCAAAAAGAACTCATTTTGAAAGTATTGGCAAATAAAACCAAACAAATACACAAATATAGAATGTTTTCATACCTGGGTTAGGGTCAATAGTGGGCAGGCAGCACTGAGAAAATTAGTCAACAGTGAAGCTGCTGGTCAAACATTAGCATCAATGAATGGGAGACCAATGAGGCTGGTCACCACCCATAGTTTTTACAGGAAATGTAAAATGTTAAGAGTTTTTACAAGAACTCTGCAAATGACAGATTCTTATCATATCTTGTAAATAACCAGACAAAATGCCAGTTAGGTGATAATGGTGAACAGACTAAGCAGGGACTATGATTAACAAAAACATACAGTTCATTCATAATTACAAACACACAATGTAGAACAAAATATTGTCTCCAGGGCCTCTTGGCCCAGTTTTATCCATTTATATCCGCCTGTATGATGTCTAGTAATGTTTAATGTTATGTTTACAGGGTCTGACAACAGTTTGCCGAAGAAATTGTGTCTTACTCAGAAATTCTGCACAGACACGGTGAATGTTTCATATATTCTTTAAGACTGTGCCTAAGGCTAAGTTGTTTACATAAAATTATACCGGATGTCACCTTATGGTTATTTTGTTGCTGTTCTTGTGTTAAGCTATCACAGGAATCACTACTCTGCGTTTACCATAATATAATCTATGTGAATTCCTGTGCAGCATTCATCAAGTTCTATTTCAACAAAATGTTGTGAAAGCTTATTAAAATGTTATTATGATGCAGCAACATTGTGTATGTGCATTCCAGTACAAACCTACAAGACAAAATCTTAAGTTTAAAAATGCGGTTGTTAAGCATTTAGGAAATGTCAACTCAGTCCTTTATTACGTAACATTCTTCTTCAAGACCATTAATTTTGATTGAATGGTTTCTGTTAAACATGTAAACATTATATCAATAAGTTGGAATTACCTATCATATATAGTCTTTAATTTTATCCTTTGTCAAATGTTAAGATAACCACATACAAATTGCAAATATACATACACTCAATATAGTTAGACATACCATATTTGTTCTATTAAGCGTACATGTCATAATTAGCATACACCCCCCTTTCTAGCAGTGTCCGACATTCATCTGTCAACTATGAAAATATTTATCATATCAGAGCCATCATTTATTGTAATTACTGCCCTGTCAACCACTGATCCAGTGACAACATCAGAAAGGTTCACCTGCATCTACCACCTCTGCACCTCCAATCACACACATTTGGATGAATAAATAATTTCTTCTTTATATTACAACATTGCCATCCCGGTTTGGATATGACGAATTGTGCCATGTTAGTTTAGAACGGAATAAGCAAATTTGGTGTCTCCACCTGGTGGATGACACCATGGAAACATTAAACCTACACCAGTGCAACTAGGTGGCGCCACCGTTTTTAAAAGAAGCATGTTTAAGAAATGTTCTTAAGCATACTGTACACTTAATAGAACGTGTACGGTATAGGTGTGTATATCTGAAATGATGTGTATTTTTTCTACAGACGTGTGACACCTGTGACGTCATGCTCATCACAACAGCTGTATTCGACTGCGTCAACAGAGGTACTTTTTGTAAACACCAGCCAAAAATACATTTATGAAGAAGTTTCATGAACTGTTTTCTAGGCAATATTTATTTTCATTCAAAATAAAGAAAAAAATGGTATCACTGAGCACTACGGTTTATTGTAATGTATAATTGAACTTACATTGTACTTTGTAGAATTTGTGAAAACATTGTCCCACTGTCAAATTTCACATTGGCACTGAAAACGACCATAAAAATTGTATTTGTTGCTATTTTATGGTTACAATAATATGCTATGGCCGAGTTCATTAATATTATGGGATACAGTATTTTACCAGAATAGTAAATGCCAGATCATTGTGTTGCTTGCCTAGCAAATGTCTGTTTTAAGGTTTAAAAGTGAGGCTTTTTGTTATGTTACATTTCTGTTTCTGGCATGACATTCAGGAAGCTTGTTTTGACCAGTTGTGTTTGTCTTGCTTTGGACATGTCATGGTTTGGTATAAAATATATTTTCATGTGTTTTGGAAGAATAATTTACAATGGTGACTGCTTAAAACCTAGTACAGTATTTTACTGAGTACATCATCGACTCATAAATGGTAAATAAAGGGTAATTGTGCTTTTCTTGACAGTTCAATAATTAATGCCATAATTCCTGTAGAATTATTATTTAACAGATTTGCTCATTATAACTGTACTAACTGCATAGTTAGTAATATCACCAGTGTGCATCAAATTACAGCCCATGAACATGTCTGCCAGGCGTGCCTTGGTTACATATGAATGCTATTTAGATGTCAGTCTAATTGATGATTCTGTAGGCCGAAGATACTGATGAACCAGACGCACTGTTCAAGGCCATTCTGATTGAGGTCAAAGGTCATGACCCCGCTGTGCTCAACAGTTATGAGAAGTTTGTGAGCATGACGGCGCGGGAACTCGATATCCCTGTTGGCAAAATGCAAGTAGCCTTTTTTGTTGGTTGAGGATGATAGTTGTTCTGTTTTTTTACTTAAAATGATGTGAATACTTGTAATCTTATCAGCATGTTAAAATTGTAGTTGTTTGATGAATAGATTCAAGAAAGGGTTGGGTAATATAAAAAAGTTAAATTTTCTAAAGGTGCACCATAATTATACTTTTGAAATGTATTGGCACCATGAAACATTTGCTTGGTTATTATGATAACTATCATGGAAAAAATTAATTGCATTTTAACATAACTGTTGTATTAACAGTAGCCTATGTGAAAATTCCAGCAACAACTGATTGATATCTTCATTTATATCTATATATTTAAAATGTAACAAATAAAAAATGGGTCTCATTTTGATGATATAAAACGTTGACTTGCACAGCTCATTTGGTTTAATTTATAACTAACATATGTAAAACATAATCCACTTTGTTTTTCTGTAACTAGATAGCATTAAACTTCTCATTTACATCCATCAGTAGAGTGTAGCACATTTTCAGATTATATGTACTTAATTATATTTCACTTTCATATACATTAATTAACAAAGTACAGTTATGTGGACGTGCTACAGCTGTGTCGCCAACTAAAGGTTGTTTGCATTTACAGATGTACACCTCCAAAAGTAATAGAGCGATACACACTTCTCAAATCTGTGCACATTTACAAGAAGCATCGAGTCCAGTATGAGACGAGAACACACTTCAGGAGTATACAGGTGACCAATTTCACAGTTGCTGTTTCTGGGTTTTGTAAAATGTGTTGTTTCCTCTCCATTTGCCAAGTATTTTTTAATTTAATCGAGCTACGCGTCCTTATCCTTCCTTGACTAATGTGTATATAATAATGTGTTTGTGAGCACAGATGAAGTTGTGTGTGTGGGTATGTCCTTGTTGTGTGTTTGTATGTCTGACCTTTTGTTTATAACTATTATAAACAACAAACAGTATCAAAATCTCTTGTGAAATAATGGGTAGCATAGACCTTGCAGGGCTGAGAAAGTTTGATGGTGACTCTTACGTCAGATGTCTTGTTGAAGATGATAAGTGACAGTTCATTACATTGTCACCAGGTGGAGCGACTGACAGGTTCAACAGCTGACACGTTTCTCGAGTACATTCAGCGTAATCTGCCAGAGGGTGTCGCGATGAAAGTGACCAAGGTATAGTTTTATGGTGGGACTTATATGTGTCAGTTTGTCAGCCATGGGGTAGTTGTCATAAACATACATGTATATCAGAACTCGGTGATGTCACACAAATTTAGTGTCCCTTATAAAGGTCTCCCGTGAACTTTCTTCACGTTCCGTGCACAGTACCACATGTATAGTTCAGTACAGAGTATACAACACACTCAGTTCAGTAGAGTATACGATGCACTCAGTTAAGTAAAGATTATATGACGCATTCAGTTCAGTACATAGTATACAACGCACTCGGTTAAGTACAGATTATACGACGCACTCAGTTCAGTACAAAGTATACACTTTGCCCACGCTTCTTTCCTTGGGCCCACACTTTTCTGGTCGCCTTCTGCGTCTTTACATGTGTACAAGGGTGCTAGACATTTAAAGCTCTTATTTGCACATAGCACACCAAGATATTCTACATATGTAAATATATATATATATATATATATAATATACATATATATATATATATATGCGTACAGTTATTAATTGTATATTTTTTCTCAGAATATTTTATGAAGTAAAACAACAAGGGATAATTACCCCAAATTAAAGGTAGTGACATCGACTGGCATGCAAGCCGGTGCTACTGTCACTTGGCCTCGTCGAGTGACTGTAAAGGCCATATACACTGTCAGGTAATGCTATATGGCAGTGACATAGTGGGTGCGTTGCTATGGCAATATGCACAAGTTTACTACGTCATCACCACTATCTGCTGTCTGATGGTGATCCAACATGGGCTATTTGTATCCGATGTGGGGACTGGGGATCCGATAGCCCATGAAAGTAGCGTATCGCATTAACACCCCCCCCACCTCGGTGAAAAAGTGAAAGAGCGATATTCACCCATAGACACACGTCCATCCGACACTGTCTGGACGTATGGCAGTACGAGGCCATCCGTCATAGGTAGATAACATCAGACATGCTGCATTGTTGTCCGAGCCTTAAACACACATTGGCATCACTTTGCTGCATACACTACTGTCTGCATATTATAGCGTATGCATCTAATCTCCCTAGAACCACAGGACTGGTTAAAATGTATTACTTTTGTTCTTCGTAGATGAAGCTGTGACAGTTTGGCACCCGAGATGCTAAGCGACAACTTTCACTTTCATACAAACACACGGACGCGCACACCCACCCACCGCACGCACGCACGCACGCACGCACGCACCCCACACACACACACACAAAACATTTGTTTTTACCGGGAGTGATACTTGAATGCATGTTGTCTCACTTTTAGTACCAGTTGGAGACACTGCCAGACTACATCCAGGCAGACGCTCAAGCCACTACAGCGCCCAGCTCATGACCCTCCGACACCTTGTATCACCCTGTCAGATGCTACACATGAAATACCACATCGCCATCGTTATACTGAGAGTTACTATTGGCTTAGGTTAATTGTGTACGCATGAATGCATCTTCCATGGCCAAGGCAATATGAAAATGCAAATAAAATTCGTTTTATATCCTACATTATATAATGATGTTGGGTCGTTGAATTGTTTTTAAAAACAATTGTCATGTTTTGCTTGGTTTGTTTAAAACGGTCTTAAAATTAACAATCCCGGCAACAAGCTGTTTCCAAGATTAAAATCAGAAATGAGTTCATGTGCGAAGATATGAGGCTGCATCAAATTAAAAGCTGATGAGATATTGTTGGCTCCGCGGCAGACCGGAGTCGACGTTCGTCCTCGTCTGATGTCGCACACAGATAGGTAGCCGCCGCACTTAGAAACATACACAGGTCATTAACATTAGAGCTTATTCGGCTACAGCGTCTCTTCTCAAACGAATATAACCATATCTTGCGCTCCTAGATATCAATCTAGGCTCCTTCCCGAGTGCCTTAGCGGCGGAAGTGTGCAACTTAGTGTGACGTCACATAGCAACAATGCAGCCGGACGTTCGAAGAATACCGAATTTATTAAAACAATTGATTATTGTGTCTCTTAATAAAACAATGTTCGCATGCATGCTATTCTACAATCAAGCAGGTTAGAATTATTAGAATACACCGATCGTATATTCCGATTTGTTGCGTTCTATCGACTGTGGCTCCATCTCACGAAAGAATATACAGTGAGCATATTGCAATATAGGCAAATGTGTTCTAGAGTTAGAGACCGATTGCGCATTAGCTTTGTGCAAGACTTGATCGGCGTCGTATCTTCAGCATTCCACTCCATCATAGCCGCACAGTGGTGAATCCGAAACCTGTAAACACACGTCAATAATGTTAGTAATCGTTTTGCAAACAAGAACGATAACCCAACAAGAAACTACACCGAAATGCAGACACATCATATTAGGCAGGTAGTTAACAACTTAATTGATAGTCGAATTCCTCCCTTGGCCTTGCCTGCCCATTCTTCCCATACGAACACAAGGCAAAGACGACACACGTTCGTCCTATTTTGCTGAAACTAGACGCAGTTATTTCGAATTCCGAGTTTACAGTCTATAAATGTGAGACCACGCGCTACCTATTTTATATCAACGAACGGAACAAAATTTTTTGGCAGGAAAATGTGATACAAGTATTTGTGTGCATCCACTTTGAGCTTGAAGAGAAAGTTATGTGTCACTTGGAATATTTTAATGTAGGTGTCTGTTGTTAGACTTGTTTGCATTTCAAATGAATGATGTGTGTACATAAATAATAAAACAATGTAAAAGTATTACATTAATTAGTAATACGAAAATAAATCTGTCTCTCTCTCTCTCTCGCTCTCTCGCTCTCCTCTCCTCTCCTTCCCTCCCCTCCCTTCCTACCTCTCTCCATCACCCGTCCCTCTCTTTCTACCTCTATCCCTTCCTATACCTCCCTTCCTACCTCCCTCCCTCCTTCCCTCCCTCTTCCTCCGATCCTCCCTCCTCCGTCTCTGCGTCACACTATATCTATCCCATTTTCCTTATTCTTTCCCACTCTTCTCTGCTCGTCTACACCCCTCTTCCTCCTCGTTTTCGCCCGCCACTTTTTTTTTACCCATTCTCTCATTCTCATTAAGCCGCACATGGATTCGGTCATGGCTATTTGCACATATGCACACGAACGTCGAAGCTGTTTATGCCATACAAAGCAATTGTGTAATACCTGCGATGCTTCATTGACATTATCACAGTTTAACACAGACAATGCAATCGGTTAATTGGTGTTGGACAATCTTGGCACAGCTTGCGGCCTGCAATAATGGTTTTGTTGCTACGCCACAACGAAGGGGTTGACAACATGCAACTTCACCATATCGGTGACTTGCACAGTTGCACGTGACATTTATTTCTATTAACAAATGATTGAAGGGTGCAGCGACCAATAGCATGGAATCGTTTGTGTCAGAATGTAGTTATCCCGGTTAACAGTGCAAGGCCAACTTCATCTGTTTCTTGGTTTGTTCGATTGGGGACGCGTGCAGCACACGATGCACGTTTGACGCTCAATGTAGTGTGACAGTTGATCTCAACTAAGCTGCACACATGGTGCAGTTTAAGATGTCAGCAGACACTAGGATATCAACAGATGCCGAAACACAACGACGACGGGCACAGATTCGACGATGCAATTACTCGAAGGTATGAACGTTTATGGTTTGTGGTGGAAAGCCAACTAATGCTCGTACGTTCCATTATTGTTATATAATCATATTCGTGATTCAATGCATGTTTCTGTTGTAACCCCTCTACTATAGTTTTACCTTTAACAGCATCACAAAATTACAATGTGTTCAGAATTGCTTAGCAAGGATTGAGACTAGGTCTACATGTTTTATTCGTTATATGCGGCTTCTAATGTCATTGCATTGTCTCCCTGTCCGATATCGTATTATCTTTAAGATCTTTAAATTCATTGCTTACTCCGATGAGAAAGGTTGCCTAGCTTCGATCATTTCTAGTTTGTATCCCTAAAGTCAATACCACTGTATGTGGAAAACAAAATTATGATCACAATGCTGATTGGTGTCGATAATATCTTAAATTAAAAAAATTGTCTTAGTCTACATCTGTTATATGTTTATTATTTTATGTTATGTATTCTTGTTTACCAATTTGAGTTATATCGGGAATTATACAAATTATGTATCAACATTTTAAAGTAATTCCTTGTTACATTTTATGAAGGACAAAATGGCGACGATGTGTGCGCCATCTTGGTTTCACGTCGCCTGTTATAAAACATACCTATCCATAAATCTGAATGGATGAATAATTATAGGTTCACATGTAACATGTTTAGTGTATAATATGATATGATATAACATATAAACGATGTTTTGCCTGTTTAAGCCAACACACATGTGGAAAACAAAATTACGATCACTATGCTGATTGGTGTCGATAATATCTTAAATAAAATAACTAAATTTAATATTGTCTTAGTCTACATCTGTTATATGTTTATTATTTTATGTTATGTATTCTTGTTTACCAATTTGAGTTATATGGAATTATACGAATTATGTATCAACATTTTAAAGTAATTCCCTGTTACATTTTATGAAGGACAAAATGGCGACGATGTGTGCGCCATCTTGGTTTCACGTCGCCTAATGTAAAACATACCTATCCATAACTGTGCATGGATGAATAATTATAGTTTAACATATTAGCATGTTTAATGTATCATATGATATAATATAACATATAAACGATGTTTTAACGCCATTCTACAATACAAATAACTTCACTGGAAATAGTTATATCAGTTTAAGTTAAGACAAGTTGACACCACAATCTCGCAAGTCACACACTATATGGTATATAAGGAAAGGAAATTGCTACTATAATTGTAACTGATGTGTATTCGATGCCTCGTGGCAAAGGGTGTATCACGTGATGCTCGCAATATGGAGGGTCACATCCGGCAATGGAACGCCGGGCTTAGGGGCAGATACTCCCTCCCTTTCTCGTAGCACAGTGGTCAGTTGTGAAGGTTGAAGGTCGTGACATTTCTCGCCAGGGGAACGTTGTAAGGAGCAACCAAAGCGGAGTCCCGAGCCCAAGTAGATACATTAGATACTGTACTATGTACTGGTGTACTATAGGCAGAATGTTCCCAGTGTCTCCCACTTCCGGATACCCTCTTTTTATATTATATAAATATTATTAATAATATTAATAATTTTTCCACAAACAAAATGTAGAACGAATTAATTAAAATTTATCGTGAAAACAGAAATTTTTAAATATAAAATCATGTAATTTATATAAATATTATAAATTACATGATTTTATCTTTAAAAATGTCTGTTTTCACGATAAACTTTAATTAATTAGTTCTACGTTTTGTTTGTGGAAAAATGTATTATTGAAAGATATAAAAATGCTTGAACCTGTAATAAATAGTAGTTACTGCTTAACTATATCTTTGAGGACTTTAAAATACATCTATGTATTGATGGATTTTTATTATTTTGCTTTTGTTCATTATATTTTAATAACTATTAGAAGGCGACCTGACACAGGGACACTGAACAAGAAGAAAGGATATGACCAGGCCAGACCAGGAGAATATGGCCACAAACAGACACCTTGAACAGGAGAAATGAGCAGAGTAAATAAGAATTGTTACTTGACTGCAGTGCCACCAACAGTGTCACTCTTGCGAAGACACTAATTTGAACAAGTGTACGTTAGTCCTATTATAAAGTGACATTGTATTAGTCAATAAAGCAATGTCATAACTATTTTACACACACACACACACACACACACACACACACACACACACACACACACACACACACACACACACACACACACACACACACACACACACACACACACACACACACACACACACACACACACACACACACATCCCACATAAAACCTAATATGTATTAAATGACCACTGTTGTAATAACCACCATTAAGAAATTTTCTAATAATATAAAATACAGTTGTGACTGATTGCATTTAGAATACTGTGTTGTAATGCAAATGCATTGTCAGTTGTTTGTCTAACCATTTTGTTCACTTGGATAGTTTAAGGTAATATCGATTCAGTGGTGTGTGGCAGGTTCACACTCTGCTGGTGTTCGTTATGCAAACATTACAAGTTGTGTGCACACGCATTGATTCTATTTAATAAGTTTAGTTGCTTTTGTGACATCTCTGAAATGCATCGAACTATCGTCAAGTTTGTGTATGTATCAATATATATATATATATATATATATATATATATATATATATATATATATACCAATGTATATAGAATAGTAATGCTTTCTTCATAAATGGCCTGCACACTGGTTGTAAAACAGACAGGAATTAATATGCAATCCAAACAACTTAGACATAAGACCTACATGTGGGCTGTAGAAGAATGCAGATAAAATGTTTCACGCTGGCAGCATCATATGACCATCAGAGTTCTACCAGGTCATCAAGTTAAGTGCAACAGTAATAACTATCGTTGAGTTAATTCAGGAAATATCCTATTGAATTTCTATAGGATTTTTCCAGCAGAAAACTCAAAATCCTGTACAATATTCTATAGCATATATCCTATGGAAAACTAAAAAAAATACTATAGAATATTCGTTAGGATATTTCCTATAGAAAACGCAACGAAAACTGCCTGTTTATTTATTTCAGATGACATACTCGAAGAACACATCAACAGAGGCCATTCTGCGTCGGTGCAACACATTTTACATGTAATTACCGAAGAAATGCCTACAGAGACTTACAACCAACAACAACGGCATGCAGCATTTTTTCAATTTGATAAACAAACTCTAGACCTACACACACGCACGCACGCACGCACGCACACACCCACGCACACACGCACACACGCACGCACACACGCACGCACACACACGCGCACACACGCACACACACACACTCTCTCTCTCTTTCTCACAACACACGCACACACAATACAATTTATATGATGGAAATGTAGATGTTACGTCGGTTGGCTGTAATTTTCATGACAACGTAAAAGTAACGATTTTTCGTGTGAAGGTGTGTGTGGCAACACACATGAAGACACTTAGTGGCCCCAACAGGACGCAACATCAGCATGCGGCAGCGGCGTATGTCTTGAACGAGGTTCGCGTCTACGTCCTTGCTGACAGCCCAGGACCTGACCTACCCACACCATCTCCCGCACAGTGCACCATGACAGAGGCAGGTCTTGGGCAAGTGGGTCACGATACATGGCGTGACTCGGCGCGACTGGAGCTTATTGGGGACTAAGCGAGACTATAATTGGGGACTGGACACAAGAATAATATTCTAACGATTGATGACAGTTTTTAGCTTCCGACTGATGAATACTAGGAAAATCAGTTCATAAATATCTTGTGTTATATGTTTCTTATCTTAAATGTCCGATTTAATATTTAGTTTACCACACTATCATAGGCACATAGCGATTTACGTAGTGCAGATAATCGACACGATGCTAGGCTATATGTGTCTTTTATGGGATTTGCGTTTTACATTGCTGTACGTTGTGGTTTCGATAAGCACTTATATCTGACAGTTGTCTAAATGCACATAATCATAACACATGTATACGTTTGGCCCAAACAGATTGTACTGTGCGAAACTGGCACTCTTCATTATTAGTCAAGATCGCCAAACACAAGTACTTGCCGCTATTGCCATGGCAACCACCATAATAATCAATTAAAATTCATGATTTCTGTGATCATTGTCACCGGCAAAATGTTCCACTACTTCTGCTTGTATTAATCCTTCGGACAATATAACTGAAATACGCTATTTGGGGAAAGTTTGATTAATACGACCAAAACAAAACAAAGTCCTATTTGTTAACATGGAGTACATGGACCTCCTGCCCCCAACTGCCCCCAGCCTCGTTTTTGCGCGCGAGACTTGCACGCCCTATTACGATATTTAGGTGGGCGATGTGTCGCCATATCGAAGTATGCCAATGTCACCCGGCTACGGGGGCACATGTACAAGAGGATGGACTTGTACAGTGAGGAGAAATCCAAATTACACCTGCTATTACGAAGTGAATGTGAAATTAAAAAATACAACCGCAATTCCAACATCACTCACCAAACAGAACATCAACCGATCACTAGTGAACATGAGCGATGAAGCACTGAACGGTTTATGTACTCTCCTAGATATATATTAAATCAGACTCGTTCCATCTTAGTGTGACGTCACATATCACATCTCAACAATGCAGCCGAACGTTCGGAGAATACCGAATATATTATAACATTTGAATGTGTGTGTCGAGATCTCTAAATAAATAAAAGCAATATTCACATGCGTTCTGGAATTAGAAAGCGATTGCGCATTACCTTTCTGCAGGACTTTATGTTGATCGGCGTCTGTCCTTCGGCACCGCGCTGCATCATGGCCGCACAGTGGTGAACCGGAGACCTGTAAAAACACATCAATAATGTTAGTAAACGTTTGACAATCAAGAACGATAACCTAAAAAGCAACTAAAGCACTTGCTTGAAAGTCGAAATGCCTCTTTGCCCGCCCACTCTTCCCACACAAACACAAGACAGACAGTACACGGGAGATCTTATGGATGTCCCGACATAACCTAGGACAGCACAGCGGTCAGTTCTTACCTCACGGTCAGAAGCGTATAAAACGCGCCGGCACTGACCACACATACTAGGACCGCACACGTGAGAAGGTCTTACCTACACAGAAGGTCTTACCTACACGGGGCGCTGGCCCTCCTCACAGAAACTAATCGGACGCCACACACGAAGACATACCTGTAAAGTTGTGCGGAAGAGGCGTCACGACCGGCTGTCTCTCTGAACAGGTACGAAACGAAAGTGATCTTACCACACAGTTGTTCAGAGTGCAAGAGTGTTGTTCGACCGACTGTTGAAGTGGCCTGCTGTCTGTGTTCGCCCTTAGCCTTTCTTGTCTAGCACGTCTTCTAACCTGTGGAACAGACGAGCGACCATGTTGAAGTTTCAGAACACAAACCAGTACAGTAATCGTACAAATCGGATGAAAGCCAACGCATGTCTTCAACAAGTACTCACAGCAAATTGTTGCAGCACGGCAGACCAGAGTCGTCCTTCGCCCTGAGTCGTAATCGTCTTATTTCGCACGCTGATTGTAGCCGCCCCATCGCTGCGCTCACTTCTGAAACATTCACAACTACAGGCAATTACAGTTAGAACTTACTAGGCTACAGCGGCGCTCTTCTCAAACGGATATAACCACACCTTCGAACGGTTTATGTACTCTCCTAGATATATATTAAATCAGACTCGTTCTCGAGCGCCTTCGCGGCGGAAGTGTGCATCTTAGTGTGACGTCACATATCACATATCAACAATCAGTGCTGTAACAAGTACTCCAGAAAAGTAACTAAGTAAAAGTAAAAGTAACCTCCCAAAAAATTACTTAAGTAAAAGTACCCCCGAAAGAAACTTGTCTTTTGTGATAGCTATAATTATCTTAGCTTAAAAAAATGACTAAATTTAAGATGTTTTGATATTTAAATGTAGTGTTCATATTTACTACGATTCCATTTTGTAACTACTATAAACGGCATTTCAAAGAAGACCAATGCAGCCACTGCACCACAAACCTCGTAGAACCGGAAGGTACTGCGTGTCGACTGCGCAGTCTATGCGATGTTCAGAAAACATTGTTACACACTGTTGAATGTTGAACTAAATAAAATTCACGAAATTATATATACAGTTTTGAAATAAATTATGCACCAACAGACCACGATGTATGGAGATAAACGATAATATGAGATCTAAGATAATAACCTGGCTCTCAGTCGCTGAACACGCATAAAGTTTCAAAACTAAAATAAATACGCTCATTATTGGCACAACTTCCTTCGTCTTTCAGTTATCGCTAAAATACCGATTTATAACGCACATTTACCACGCCAAAACGACTGCGACTCCCCATTTTATAGGCGGTTGACGAATTCTTAAGTTTATGCATCAGTAGCATGTTTTGCGTGGCGAAGTGTTACGCCTAATATTTGCGAAGCAATTCATCATGACATTTCAGCAGAGCATTATACTGATCTTTTCTGTTGAGATGCAACCCATTTATCCGATTTTTAAACAAGAAGTATCAATGAATGTCGATTGCAATTTTCAAGCCATTGACTCGCAGCATTGTCGATACGCCGGTCTTACGGAAACATCGATGTGCGAAGCCAGGACTGGTAGCAGGGAAATGCGACTGATCATTGATGTCTTCACAAAACAAACATTGCCTTGCTTCACATTTACTCTTTAATTGACCTTAATTAAACAAACTCTTCATGGGTTTAAACACACGCTGGGACGTCTCGGAAACCAAGCGCCAGTTATATAATAGATCATGCAGCAGCTTAATTGAAACACGATTGATGCCATGATGTCGGCCCGAGCGCAAAGCAAACAACAACTACACAATCAGGGGTGGAGGGTATTTTTTAAATTGGTAGTAGACCCATGTAAGGTAACGCATATATGTGTGATTTAAAGTAAGTAAGGCTAGGCTACATGTGCTTCAAAATGGAATTAAGGTTGAGCCAGATCTTCATACCCTCTTACCACAACTGATTTTAATGATAACACAAAACGTTTTAGGCTATGTGACTGCTGAATGCAGGTTGGAATTGCGTTCCAAATCACCGAACCTTTACATAGCAATCTGATTGAGGATCTAGTAGTAGGACTAATTAAAGGGCGTATTTGTGATATTTGTCTGGTCTGATAGATGTGTATATTATGGACAAATGTGAACATATCGCAAAACAAATGTGCTAGACTCCCATGGACAGAATTATACATAAAATGTCCAACTTTTTGTTCGTATATATCATGCAATTTTAATAAGTGTAGGCATATAAAAGGGCGTGGGAGTGTTCCATGTAATTTCGTTTCAGTATGGAACGAATGATTTTCTTTTGCATAATGAATAATTTTGTGAAATGGGATTGATATGTGGATATAAAAAGGATCCCGTATGTTAAGTAGTGGTAAACTAGGGTGTAATAGATTGTTTTAAGGGCTGAAACAGGAAGAAAGTTGTTGCATATAGAGCACTGGTTAGTTTATTTTTGCATGAATTTATGTGTTCGTGCCAGTCAAGTCTTTCATCTATAAGAAAACCAAGACATTTTACACATTTGATAGGCTGTATTACTATGTTGGATATTGTTATAGAAAATTCTTCTACCGAATAAAATGCATATAAACTTGGAAACATTTAGGGATAGCTTATTTGCAGAAAAACAGTCAGCTATTATGCTACATTCTTTATTCATATCTTCATATATATTATTTATTTGTTTTCCCACCGTGTATATTATAGTAGTGTCGTCAGCAAATAATATGGTTTTGCATTTATTTACTCAAAAAGGAAGGTCATTTATATAAAATTATTATAATCAGCAAAGTTGATCGAGTATGGATCCCATGTGTGATATCCTGTTGCATCTAAAGAGTATTATTATATTTAACATATTGTCTTCAGTTTGAGAGATGACTCTTAAACTATCTGAGTGGAGTACCTCTTATTCCATAGTAATTAAGTTTATGCAATAATATTTGGTGATCAATGGTATCAAAAGCTTTACCCAGATCCAAGAAAACACTAAGAACCGATTCTTTTTTCCAATGCTTTTATAATATCACAAGTAAGCAGGGTTACGGCATTTATGGTTGAGTGTTTTTCACGAAAATCATATTGGTGGTTATTCAGTAAGTTTTTTTATTTTTTTTTAATAAAATTACAAGTCCTTCTATACACAATTTTTTTCAATATTTTTGAAATTGTAGGTAATATTGATATAGGTCTATAATTTGAAATGTCATCTTTGGCGTTGGACTTAAAAACAGGTATGCCTTTTGCAATTTTCAAATCCTGTGGAACTATTCCCTCAATTGTACTATTGCCTTGTTTATTAATATAACCAAAGGTAAAACTATTTGCTCCTCAAATAACTTTATATCCAGCCGACTCAAATTATCATAACCAGAACTTTTCTCGGTTGGAAGGGACATTAATATCTTCTGGACCTCGTTTTCATCTGCTTGATTCATAAAAAGACTATTTGAATTTAGTTTAGGAAAATTTTGAAGATAGGTTGAAAATTGCTTTTTGGATCGAGGTATCGAATTTGCGTATTTAGGTTTATAAGATTTATCGTTGTTTTCCCAATCATAGTTTTTAGTAAGTTCCATGTTTTTGGAGTCATTCTTGAAAGGGTTTTATGTTATTATGTGAAAGAGGTTTTATGTTATTATTGATGAACATAGTAAGTTTTCTTAGCGACTTGTTTTAATGTGTTATACCTATTTTTGTATTTGACATAACAGGTGTAGTCAGGATGCGCCTTTGGTTTACTGATACATTGCCGATATAGTTTATTAGCAGTTATAGACGATTAATTGCATTAGACCTTTGGTCATACATTCGTTCCGAATTACAAATTTGTGTTGTGACAGTTTTCTCTGGTGCAAAGGACGAGATGACAGAATTTAGGTGTTCAGTAAATTTACTATAGGCATTGTCTATGTCATATTAATGAAGGTACATGACCAATTAATTTGGCCAAGAGCAGATTTTATGAGTTGAATGGACTTGTTCGATAAAGGTCTATGTTTGAATGTTAATGGCTTATTCGTTGTACTTTTAGCAGACTTCCGCTTGCCAATTAGACAAAATATCGGTAAATGGTCAGGTATATCACAATAAAGTATGTCCGAGTGAACTAATGTGGTTGTATGTCGTACATCATGTTGTCAATTAGGGTAGCTGACGTATGGATGATACGCGTTGGCTTAGTTATTGTGGGAATTATATTTGCGTTTAGATATATATATCAAAGGTCAGATGAGGGTTAATAGGAGTCAATTTTTAAATAGTCGACGTTTTAGATCAGTGCCTATTATGATTTGCTTGCTTGAGGTTTGAATCTTATGTAATATTGACTCATATCGTTGGATAGATTTGTGTTGGGAATACGATAATTTTTTTCCAACAATAGAAGTTTGACCGTTAATAACGGATTCAACAAATATAGATTCAAATTCTAAGATCTTCACGAAGATTGAATTGAATATTATCTCGTATGTACATCGCAATTTAATCTTCTTATTTTTTTAACAAAGTTGTAATTGGGCAGCCTAAACAGATTCGCTTTATTATCGTTTATGAAGGTTTCACATAATAACATAAAATCAATTTCAACATCTACGTCCGTAAGTTCTGATAATAAAGTTTTAAGGTGGTCAAATTTGGCTGAAAGATCTTGAATGTTTACATGGAGTACTTTATACTGGAATATATACGGGAAGTAAATTACTAACATCATAGTAATTACTATTAATATCAGTTAAACTAAAACGGTATATTTCAGTGACCTCGTGAGTCATATAAGTGTTTGGTATCTAGCTCAGAATTACTACGTAGCAAATCATCCATATTTTAAAGAACAAAAGTGCTTTCTATAAATAACGCAGAATGTCTGGTGTCGGTAAAATGGTGGGTCAGCGGAGGTTTCAACATCGTTATACAAAGTTACAGAGTAACCGTTAGGGTGGTATAATATAAACAATTAAAAATATATATGAATATGCACTTAACCATGTTCATTTCGTTTGAGACGGCTACGGAAAGGGCCGAGTGTCGGTATTAACATAATAAAATATTCAGTATTAATATATCATAATCACTCAAAAGTATAATAACATTAATGTGAATACCTATCAAGGTAACAAAATGTTGCCTTCAGCAGGCACAATATACACACACACCCATATATTCAATGATAATACTAAAGTTATCTGATTGCTAAGCAAGTGTATACCAGAAACACACAGCAGGATGCAAGGTGCCGCGCTGCACTACAGCCAGCTGCGCCGCACCGCGCCCTGACTGATGCGTACCGTAGTTACTACAGTCGGCTTTATGAGATAACGCACCAGTGGCTCGCGATCCCGTGCGGGTAGTGGGTGAGTGGATGGGTGAGTGCGTGAGTGAGTGGATGGGTGAGTGGATGGGTGAGTGGATGGGTGAGTGGATGGGTGAGTGCATGGATGGGTGAGTGGATGGGTGAGTGGATGGGCGAGTGCGCGTGAGTGGAGGCGAGTGCGCGAGTGCGCGAGTGCGCGAGTTCCCATTTACTGTCCAGCAGCAGTCTGCGATCTTTCCCGACTTTTTGAGTTTGCGGGTTTCGAACGCTAGGGCAGACCGTCGATTTGTTAGATCCTCGTTGATGAAGATCTTTGGTTTTTTTGGGATAAAATGCCGCTTTGATGTTTTTGGCATTATTTCTTTATATTGAAGCACACTTAATACGCGTAGATTAAATGTGTGTTGCTCATCATCTTCCGAAACAGGTGTGTGGGGACTCCCCTTTCGCGTGCTTGCTGCCAACGTCAACTTGTTTGTGCCTGCGATTCACTTTCAGATCCACAGTCCAGTGCGTTTGGCCACGAGTTTGTTTAGTGGTTGAGTATAGTAGTAGTAGTAGTAGTAGTAGTAGTAGTAGTAGTAGTAGTAGTAGTAGTAGTAGTAGTAGTAGTAGTAGTAGTATGTTGTTGTTGGGTGTTGTTGTTGTTGTTGTTGTTGGTGGTGTGTGTTGTTGTTGTTGTTAGTGTTTAGTTTTTAGTTGTTCGTTGTTATTTAGTAGTAGTAGTAGTAGTAGTAGTAGTAGTAGTAGTAGTAGTAGTAGTAGGTAGTAGTAATTTTTGTTGTTGTTGTTTTGTAGTAATATTTTGTAGTAGTAGTAGTAGTAGTAGTAGTATAGTAGTAGTAGTAGTAGTAGTAGTAGTAGTAGTAGTAGTAGTAGTAGTAACAATAGTAGTGGCATTAGTAGAGATCTTTTAGTTATGTTGTATTCACAACAATATGTCATTAACAGAAGCATACGAAACACATGTATAAGCATGTCTTTTCCTCTAAAAATGTAAATAACACATATAGTGAATAATACATATAAGCCAGTCACAAGAACACATAAAAGGTTGCTTCAATAATAAAATAATAGCAATACATAAATAACATTAATAAAAACTAGACAAACACAAAATTTATACATTCACTTTCCTCTTTCATGTTCATTTGACTCATTAAAATATATTTACATTCTTGTTAAAATCGATGTCTTTGTTGTAGGGATTGTTCCTTTCAAGAAGGTTCTTCGTTCGGTTTAATCCCTTCGATTTTGTTAATGTTACATTGACCTATGACATGCGGTACAACGTAGGGAGCACTGTCTCGATGTATGCTATAATTTCTAGTTCGGTTGACATCACACGTGTACGTTGGACCTGAATTGTTGAAAACATTATACTTAACGAACCAGCTTAAATAGTCAACTCTAGCGTTTTGACATTTATGTCAAAAAAGTGTCATATTTGTGGTGCCAAAAGTTATATTTAAACATATACCTAATTATCTTATTTTGCGCTGTGTGCAATTTATTTTTGATTGTTGCTTCTAATACCTTAGACCATGCATTGCATGTATACTCAAAATAAGGGGCGAAAGAATGCTGAACATATAGTATTCGTCTTTCCTTTTCTCCAAAGAAAACTCCTTTTCTATATAAAAACTTGAATTTGGAATTTTTCGTTTTAACTACGTATGTATCTATTTACGAACTAGGGCTCCATGTCCTGAAACAAATGATGACTACAGATTTAACCATTTGTTTAACTTCTATTGTAACACATGAAATGTTCATGCTATCCGCTTTTGTTAATTTGTTTAGATACAAGCAGTATTCTTTATTTGAAGGTCAGTTAATTGACCATTTCTGCATAAATAAATACCATCACACATGGTGAAACTGAGTTTATCAGCAAGAAACGTCAAAGCAGTGTCAGTGGAGTGTGCAGCTCGGAAGTATAAATAAGCATAAATAAGCCTATTCTGCTGTAGCCTACGTATTCATGCACATCTGATTGCGAAAATTTTGTCATGTATTGTTGACACCACAGGTAATATTGAGACTGGACGATTGTTACCATCATACGGTTCGTCTCCTTCTGGCCATTTTGAGGTTTTCATGCAGGCGGCATCTCTTAGAAAGCTAACCGAAATAGTGTCAAACCCAGTATAACTTCTGATACACTTGGAGCCTTTAGGAGTATTTTACCTCCTCATCTCATATAAGTTAAAGTTTGAAGGCATTTCTTTGCACATCATTTTCTTGATGAAGTTTAATTGTTAGCTTTGTATCATTGAAAGTTAATTCGTGCATGAAGCTTTTCAACTAGTTATACGCCACAACATCGCAATTGTTTCCCGCCAAGTGCAAAAAACTGTCAAAACGTTTATCATCATTATCATTATTTAACCCGATGTTGGAAGAGGTTTGTTTATTTTTATTTGTTGGCATGTCCAATATTTTCTGTTTTCCATATTTTTGTTTATTCAATTTTGTTTTTGAGTCGCTTATATTCTAAAAAATATTTAGAACCTTTATGTTTCCTGAACATTTCATATGCTTTATTTTTGCTACTCGTTCTTAGGATATAGTAATTATTATAAACGAAGGTACTACGCTGTATCAGCATAAAGCTTCTTAATAGTTCAACACTGTCCAACACCAGGAACATCTGCCTGAATTTTACGCCACGCAAGCCTCAAGGTCAACCTTTTCTATATTTTTGACCTGAAACCATGCAGTCTACCATTCTGAGTTTTTCTACAACAAAAACGTATTTCTCGTAGGCTTTCGGTATACTGATATACATTGACATTTTGACATAATGTTTCAGTATTAAGTATTTTTGTTACGGCCTAAAACGTGTAGCAGAAATTAAATAATGAACTTTGTGACAGTTATATTGATGTTGATCGAAGCAGAGTTATACAATTAACATTTTGTTTTAAATCCTATTTTATAAACAACTGGAAATTTTTATTTCTATTTATTTTTGTGTAAGTAGAAGTTTAATTTTTAATAGTTTTTATAATACAGCATTATCTGATAGAAAGGGTATCGTTATTTAATTTTTTATTTCAAATTCGGCCTGAGAACTAATCAGCGTCTCTACCCTAAGTGCTGCCACCTCACGGAGCCTGGGTAACCGAGACTAACGTCCATCGTGCATGTATGCGAGAGTTGGACGTATCTTTGTTTATAACTTTCATTGAAAGCGGTGGTGGCAATCGTTGAATTCAATAGGTTTGTGATATTATTTAATAACTACATAATAACACACCATATGGGTGCAATAAATATTTATTTTAATCAAGGAGTTTTCCGCCAGTCAGTGATTCCTTATTATCGCCATGCCGTGTTGGCCATCAACTACCGCATTCAGTATCACTATGTGATATTTACTGTTCGTAAAAATAGGATAGTCCACTCGGCTCATACTAAGCCATGTTTCCAACGAAAGTGGCGCCACCGAATTAGTTGAATGTATTCATATTTTTATAGATCCAATGTGTTCCAAACTTCCAATTCATGATAATATCTGTCTAGATATTTATGTATGGGTATAATCCCGGTATATACATTATAATTATATATATATATATATATATATATATATACAGTGTACTGAGTGTTGCTGTCATGACACGTGTGGTGTATGTGTAATGTTGCTATTCATGTCGTTGCAATGATAGAACGAAGCCAACATTTTCACTTTTGTCACAACTGGGCATCCAGAAAGTGCGGCCAAGCATGCATATTCTAAAAAAAGTGCAGTAGCATAGATCAAACTGTGGACATAGACCTATACAGCAGCATGTATTCTAGGCTAGCGCTGCCGATCGCCAATTGCGTCATAGGTGAAACGGTTTGCTATTTGGGGAAAATAAATTAAAACTCTGCCAAATTGGCAACATTTTATTTTAGTTGTTATTAGTAATGTTACCAGCAGTACATGACTGCATTATTTACTGTCCGCCTCCATTTACATTGCTTAAATGATTGCACATCAAACCAACTCAAATAGCCAGACAAGGTTACATGCCCAGCAGGTTAAACAATAGGTTTCTAATCCCTTCAGTCAGCCATGTTCACAGACAGTAGCAGGGCTTAGTTCAATCAAGTATCATGTTGACTGGACAATGGAGACTGCTAGTTATAAGTTCGAGACCAGTATAGCACCGTACATGACAGCTTCCCTATTATTGCTTAATATAGGCAAAGTCACATGGCATTAATCAATGTGCCATCTGGTAGATATTCAACCAAATGGCAATATAGATTTGATCCAATTCATATTTATTTAATAATTATAGTGTGCATCACCCAGACTAGGATTACAGTCGATCTATAGTAAAATAAATTCTCAGTAGTTTTTCAGCTTTATTTTTATGGTTAAACAATGTTTCTATTAAATTCTAATGGGTGCTTATTTGCTTTATATGTATGTATTAGCTTTCTTTTATGCTAATCATGTAAATGTTATGTTATTTAAAAATTGACATCTAAAAATGGCTAAAGAAAATCTCATTTGGCAAAATTAATTTCTGACCTTTAGCCTAGTTGGCTAAACAGATTGTATACCTAGGTATTATATAATTGATTCAAGCAGTAGGTGTTTTAATTTTTTTTAATAATTTGTTTATGATTTCATGAATATTTTATAGGATACATGTCAAAATGTTGAAAAATCCAAAACAGCAACAACCAAAATTGTGACAAACCAAAATGGTGGCACCAAAACAGCCCATTAATCAAATTATTTCCCTTCTGCCAGTCGTGGCTTCCACTAAAGTCAGTGTGCTGACACTGCACAAGTGACTGCAAATATTAATTATGAATTCATCATTCGAGCCCCTATACACCGTGTATATGGACAACCAGCTGATTAGACTTGGGTGCACTGTTTGGGTTTGTCACCATTTTAGCATGTCACCGTTTTGGTTGTCATTGTTTTGGAGTATTGCCATTTTGGTGTGTTGCCATTTCAGCATGTCACCATTTTGTTCTTTACAGTGCTTTAGAAATGCTGGTTGTTATAATAATAATACACATAGTGTGTTTGTGTATGCTGTGTTCAGGTGGCATAGGACGGTGGCAACATGAAGACAAAACAGGGCCCCACACCCACTGTGGAACAGATCCAGTCTGACATCATCACACAGGTAGGAAAATCCTAATATACGTTATTGAATGATGGAAGAGAATTCACCAGCAAAGATGTGTGTATATTCTGTCAGAAAGCTGTGTGGAATACGATGGAATCTCTTTTTCTAGATTCCACCAAGAAATTAGATCATAGAGGTTTTTTTTAATACAATTGCTTGTATGTTACATAAAATATCTACATGTTTAAAATAATGTTTATGATGCAACATATAGCAATTATTATTTATGTTTGAATTAATAAATGTAGCACCTGTTCAGATGTTGTCGAGTGCTGACATTACATGACAGAGGTAAGACGCCAGTATTTGTTGTGATGTAATTTAACACTGATGAATGATGTGTTTTGTGTGCAGCTAGCGAGAGCACACTGGGCACCCTACAGTGATGTCCCACATGCCCCGTTCACGCCAAGTGTGAGTTGCCGTCTTTGTAAATGAAACTTCTTTGTGTTCCTGTGCATAAGTTGTTGGCTTTATGGAATTTACATTTTCTTTAATCAACAATTTACATGCAGAACAACCAACCAAAACAGTTTATATAATGTTTCAATAGATAGATTTTTTTATTGGCCCAGTGGTTTCAGTTGAGGCTTTTTGCAGGTATTTCTGAGAAAATATTGCTAATATAAACACAGAAACATAATATTATGTTAATAATTATTACATTACTCCACAGTAATGAGTTGTGTAGCAACTGGCCACAACAAGAACAAACAAATAAGTTCAACATAATGTTTAACTTTTAAACATGGGATTAAAAAACTAATCTTTGTTCACAGATGTTTACTTTGGGAAGTTTGTGTTGCATCTTGAAGACATGAATGTATAATATGTTTCTTTTGTCCAGGTAATTGAGGAAATCTATATGAATGAGCTGATTGGAACCAAGTAAGTTGAACTTTGCTTCACTTATATTTGCTTCAAGTCATTTTAATATTTTACTTTTTGGATCTTATTAATCTTTATTTGTCAGTAATAATTACTGTTATTAACATTAAAACAATTTTTAATGTTAATATTTCAATCAGTGTTGCCATTTTAACTAGCACCAAGGAATAGTGGTTTACATGGTTTAAACTTTTAATGGCTTCTCTACAAATTAATGTTAACATGTTTGTGCAATCTGTTCTGTGTAGTATCTTCACATAAACTTCTAACTTACCTGGTCTTAACCTTGGTCTTGCAAAAAACGTGTAATTAACATGTTCAGTCGTTGAAGTTTGAATGTCAGAGCAACAATTGACTTTAGCAAGTTACAGGAATGAAGCCTTAATTACAGGCTGAATTAATAAGCTACACTTTAACTTTTTGTTTCGATTCCATGTAGCCTTTTATTGCGACACGCTGTATTACCAAAGGTTATCATAAAGCAAGGTTTTACTGGTCGTAACCTGAAGAATTTATTTCAGGTTCTCCATCCGCCGTGTCATGCTGCTTGAGTTCAGTCAATATCTAGAGAATTATCTGTGGCCCAACATTAGCCCAAAGGTACGTGTTCAGAGGGTCTAAGAGTTTATTTCTGCGGCCTAAATAGCCAAAATATTTATAAGAAAACCACCCGTTTCTTGTTTTGATATTTAATCTAATACTTTAATGTAGCTTCCTAAATATTGTGTGCTTTTATCTGCTTGTAAACTTTTGTTCTGTTAAGAAGTATGTTGATGTGACTGTCCAGTGTCCACTGACTACTGAGTGACTAGACATAAATGACTGATGACTCTCTGTTTGCCAGGCGAGTCAGGCTCATGTTCTGTCAGTCGTGGTGATGGTGAACGAAAAGTTCAGAGAGAGAGTTCCAGCGTGGGAAGTAAGTACTCTGTGTTTTAATCAAATGTATTGATGTTTATTATATATACATATATATATATATATATATATATATATAATATATATATATACATATATAATGTATATTTAATGGTGCAAGGCCATGTAGTGATGATGTACTAACAGTGCCTGGTCGAGTCCTGTGTTGCTGTGTCAACCCATGGGTTGATTTGTTCACTCTACATTGCTCCAATTCATTCAGCTGTATAAATGAATACCTGGCTATAGTTAATGGCGAATATGTGTGTACAAATAAGTCTTTGCACATTAATTGCTGCGTGTCTGAACGTTTCCCAGATGCCGAAATGGTGTTCAATTAAACAGGTCGTGCAGGGAATAACCTGTGAAGCGCCTTGATCGGTTCTGAGGATTGGATATGTCGCTATATAACGACTTACCTTTATTTTTTTCAGTGCTTCAAGAAGCAGCCTGACAACTTTGCGGCTTTCTTCAGCTCCATAATGCAGCTCTGTCTGTCAGAGCAGCCGGAGCGACGGAGGCTCACTCTGAAGGAGCAGACTGTGCTGCTCATCTTCCTCATCCACTGCTTCAACAGCCTCGTAGGTCACATGACTCATGTCACATATCTTGCGCTTAACAACTTGATTAGGGGTCTTGTAAAACTCAATGTTTGCAGAAGTGTACACCAGGGGGAGGTTGGAGACTTCTGTACATGTTTCCAACTGAAGTGTTCAAGTACATTTAACAGAGGTAGCCTACATGCTATTGTTGGTACCTATTAAAGCCCTGTGCAGGGAGGTGAATGTTTGGTTTATTGTAGTACAGTGTAATGTTTGGGGTAATGGAGGGGGTCAAGAAAGAGTACTCTTTGTACTTTTGCAGTAATGTTGACAATTTTGCATGACTCCTTACAACAATAAGTTTATCACCTTTTACTAAGGTGGATTTACCAAAACAATTGTTAGAAATAGGTAATTGTGAGTCTAGAATTTTGACCAAAATTTTATTGGGAGGGAAAATTAATTAATGGCTCTAAAACAGTAACCCATGTAAGTGAGGTAAATTATATATTGCCATGATTAGTATTGTATAGTCGTGCATTTTCATGAAGTAACATTTCCTCTGTCTACCTCTTTATTCTCTGCCCATGCCGTTGCAGGAAGTCGACATGATCCGAGAGCAAGTCCAGAGACTTGTGTCTTTGTCCACGTGGGTCAACGTGCTGCCTGTAAGTGACGTCATGTCCTGTCATCTCTCTATCTCTCCTCTCCCGTCTTGTCATTCTTACTCAGTACACATTATCAGATAATTATTTTTAATTTGAAATTGTTACTAAAGCACACATAGGTACCTCAGCGAATTAGTTCCTGCTAACAAATCTTACCCCAGTACAACTTTTAAATTCTGTTTCAGCAACAGTAAAGTATAACAAAGGAATCCAGCTACTGGCTCGGTTCACCTTGTCATTCAGGTCACCTTGACATTCTGGTCACCTTGACATTCAGGTCACCTTGTCATTCAGGTCACTTTGGCAATCATGTCACCTTGATATCTAGGTCACCTTGACATTCAGGTCACTTTGACACTCAGGCTCGGGTCACCTTGTCATCCAGGTCACCTTGACACTCATGTCACCTTGATACCCGGGTCACCTTGAAACTCAGGTCACCTTTATAATCAGCTCACTTTAGTCCAGTCCTGGTGAAGACTAGGTTCCAATGTACATTTGTTGTGTGTTTATAGGCAAGACGTGATGAAATCTTCGCAAAGAACACAAAATACCGCAAGTTCTGGGCACTCATTGAAAAGAACCACCGCAAGCTGGAAGGAGACGCAAAGAGGAAGGTGGAGCGAGAACGCAACTTCCTCTTCACACTCATGCAGAAGTACCTCACAGTCATTGAGTCAATACCTCAGTCAGGTATGAAGAAGAACCTCACAGTCCTTGAGGAGTCAATACCTCAGTTAGGTACAGTCACGCCGCGTCATAACATGCCTCATTATAACGCGAATCGGATATAACGCAATCAGTCGTGGACCCTGAATTTCCGCCGCCGGGGGAACATGGACGCTACAGCTAACAATAACGCTGTAATTAACTGTCACTTATTTTATGAAGTCCCCATGTTTGTCTTGTACAGGCGTATCTAGAAACAATTTAAAGATATTAAGAAATTTAACACAGAAGTACAACTGCGTTGCTGAGTTTGTTGTTTGTTGTGCCCCTGGCTTCTGCTCTGCCGTCTGCCATCGGCTTCGCGGCACCAATCCGATCGTTTTTCAAACCGATCTATTGTGTAACTAGTACTTGGTTTGTGTGGTAATTTCTTAAGTGTTTGTTTAAAACGTGACCAATCCCTTTGATTGCATTTAATTAACTTTAGGCACAGGAAATGTGATGCAAATCATTGTTTGTTTGCCCCGATATCAATCGCGTTTGTCTCCTGCCAGTTCGCTGTGGCTGCCACGGCTGGCCTGGCTTGTAAATGGCAATTAAATTGCTTACGAATCGGGTGGTGACGAACAATAATATGACACTGAAATAGTAGGCTAACAGTTAAGTCATGTTTTCACTACATCTACAAAAAAAGAACTGCAATAGCCTCGAACCACGGTGAATTGCATTATAAATCAGCACGGTAAATGTGCGATCTGAATTTATATTTTGGGATTGATTGAAATATGAAATCAAGCCAATAGTGAGCATAACTAGTATAGGTATTAATATTTGACCGACTTCGGCAACATGTCAATTCATTTGTGCGTTTCGGCAGCTGAGTTCAAGGTTATTTTAAACCGCGACAGCAGTACTGTATTATGCATAAGTTCACATCACCAGACGATGCACGTTGGTTCTTAATTTATTTCTAAACTGTACACCATTTGCAAGTTTTACTCAGTTCAACATTCGACAGTGTATAATATTTTAACGTAATACACATTTATGTTGGTTGTCAATGTCAATTAGTTCTATAAATCAAGCATAGACCGCACAACCAGCACATTGGCTTCGGTTGCTGTTGTGGCGTTTTGTTTTTGGGGGTGGCACCCCTGGCGGAATGTAATGTATAAAGCGCCTCATTTATCACGCGGTTCCATTTTGGGGACCCCAACTACCGCGTTATACAGAAGCCTGACTATGTAGAAGTACCTCACAGTCCTTGAGTCAATACCTCAGTCAGGTGTGAAGAAGTACCTCACAGTCCTTGAGTCAATACCTAAGTCAGGTATGTAGAAGTACCTCACAGTCCTTGAGTCAATACCTCAGTCAGGTATGTAGAAGTACCTCACAGTCCTTGAGTCAATACCTCAGTCAGGTATGTAGAAGTACCTCACAGGCTATGTTGAAGTACCTTACAGTCCTTGAGTCGGTACCTCAATCAGGTATGAAGAAGTACGTAACAGTCTTTGAGTCAATTGCCTCAGTCAGGTGCATAGAGGTACTCAGTTTATGCTGAATTACAGTTGAGGTAGACTATGGCAGTGTGCATTAATGCAAGAGGTGACTTGATTGGTTCTGGTGTATTTGATTGACAGGTGAGGTAGATGAGGACATGGTGCACTACTGTGAGAGGTTCCTGGAACTTATGATAGACCTTGAGGCTCAACTGCCAACTCGTCGTTTCTTCAACCTGCTCCTGGACGGGTCACATGTCGTCGTGAGGTCACAGCAAGCAGCCCTCGTCACACGCGAGGAAGGCAAACTCTTCTCTCAGGTCTGAGGCCTACATTAACTCCCACTTGTGGCATTTGCAACTCTTTCAATCAGTTCAGATTTAGTTTGTTTATTAGTTTAAAGATGGGACTTTCCGGAGCCGGAACGGTACATGATATAGGCTACAATTGAGGTGCTTGGCTGCAACAGTGTAGTTATGTGTCTGTAAAGTGGTCAAGTATTGAATTAAAGGCTGATTAATAGATAATTGTGTCGGTTTACGACACATTGGATAGGATCTATTGTAACATTCATTTAAGCTTGCACCCTTGCAGATGAATGGAGTCATATTGTGTACAGTTGATCACTTTTAATGGTGAAATTTAACTTCAACAACCATTCCATAAATATTCGGTTTGATTCAATAAAGTGCTTTCATCCAATTAGTCAGTCTAGTAGTGTCAATTTTTAAGCATGTTGACAATTGTCAGTCTAATAGTATCACTTAGGATGTATGTTAACAATGGTCAGCCTAATAGTATCACTTAGGATGTATGTTGACAATGGTCAGTCTAATAGTATCACTTAGGATGTATGTTGACAATGGTCAGTCTAATAGTGTCACTTAGGATGTATGTTGACAATGGTCATTCTAATAGTGTCACTTATGATGTATGTTGACAATGGTCAGTCTAAGAAGAATCACTTAGGATGTATGTTGACAGTTGCTGGACACATTGAAGTTCTACGCTGGCTTTGAGATCAATGAGCAGACGGGAGAGGCGTTGACTGACCACGAGATGACCGACATTCACTACAACAGCATCACCTCACTACAGGTGAGTGGTAGAGGGGTTGTGTCAAAGTCACCATGCTACAGGTAAGTGGTAGAGGGGTTGTGTCAAAGTTACCTCACTACAGGTGAGTGTTAGAGAGGTTGTCTCAAAGTCACCTCACTACAGGTGAGTGGTAGAGGGGTTGTCTCAAAGTCACCTCACTACAGGTGAGTGGTAGAGGGGTTGTGTCAAAGTCACCATGCTACAGGTAAGTGGTAGAGGGGTTGTGTCAAAGTTACCTCACTACAGGTGAGTGTTAGAGAGGTTGTCTCAAAGTCACCTCACTACAGGTGAGTGGTAGAGGGGTTGTCTCAAAGTCACCTCACTACAGGTAAGTGGTAGAGGGGTTGTGTCAAAGTCACCTCACTACAGGTAAGTGGTAGAGGGGTTGTGTCAAAGTCACCTCACTACAGGTGAGTGGTAGAGGGGTTGTCTCAAAGTCACCTCACTACAGGTAAGTGGTAGAGGGGTTGTGTCAAAGTCACCTCACTACAGGTGAGTGGTAGAGGGGTTGTCTCAAAGTCACCTCACTACAGGTAAGTGGTAGAGGGGTTGTGTCAAAGTCACCTCACTACAGGTGAGTGGTAGAGGGGTTGTGTCAAAGTCACCTCACTACAGGTGAGTGGTAGAGGGGTTGTCTCAAAGTCACCTCACTACAGGTGAGTGGTAGAGGGGTTGTCTCAAAGTCATGTCATTAAGGGTAGACGTGTTGTGTTGGAGATATCTTATAATAAGTGAATATTAGAGGGGTTGTCTCAAAAGTTACCACATCAGCAGTGGCATCATAGTGGCACAGAGACATTGTCTGGGTGTACACCTCAAGACAACTAACATCAGCTTCATACAGGACTGTCTCGTCTAGTTGCCATATGCAGTGCATCACACTGAGTTGTGGCATCTTATTTACTGTATTTATTTACCCACTGCATCCAGTCAGGATAAATTGCGATAACGTTTCTGTTTGCTTCCGACAGAAAGCTGCATTTAAGCATTTTGCTGAGCTGCGCAAGTTTTCTCTGGCGAACGTGGCAAGCATTGACACTCACGATGCCCTCCTGAAGCACTTCAAGTCCATTGACAGGACGATGCTGCGGGAAATCGCCTCCTACCTTCACCTTGTTTCTCCAGTCAAGGCTGAAAACAACGATGACAAATACACCACTGACTTCCTGCTCAAACTTCTCGTAAGCACATATTTTCTATTCCACGATTGATTTAGTAAATTTTCCCTGAATGCCACTGAAGTCGGGCTGTTTCAAGATTGTATTTTAGTCAATATTAATTTCGTTCCATATCAGGTTTATTTTGCAGAAATTAAATGTATTTCACCACGTTTGTTGTTTAGTTTCACGAAATCACCAGATTAACTAATCGGTTGTTTTCAGTGGCATCCTGTCAAATGGTACAAAGTTGTCATGTGTTGTGTCATGTGAAAAAGGTGTCGGGGTCATGAGCGTCGACCATCACAACTGGAGGCCCTCAATGAGATGCCGCTCTACCCGACCGAGGACATCATCTGGGACGAGAACATTGTGCCGATGGAGTACTACTCCGGAGAAGGTACTTGATGTTGTTAGTGGGTTTGAATGCTGCTTGTTGACTGCTGAAGAATTGTTCCAGGTTCTGATGTCATGTCACATGACTAGATGGCGTCTGTGACCAGGTGTAATTGTTTCTTGGTCTCGTGGGAACACGTGAAGCAAACAAAGTTGGATTGTAATTATATGGCATATTTTTGAAATGTTATTTAAATATGATTCAAATACATGGCCTGGGTTTCCATTATAGTTCAATAGTTCAAGTGTATCATTTGTCTTTGGTTTGATTGACTGCTCTAAATTAATTGGCAGGCAGGTTTGCTAGACTCTCCTTATCTGTACTACTGTACCAACTAGTGGGTAGCTCTTCCCCTGCACTGGAGGAAACCTGGGTTCCTTTGTCTTTGCCCAGGATGTTTACACAGCAGGTGACAGCGGGATTCTTTGAAGCACATTCCCTGTGAATACCTGCCTTTATGGCTATAGATAAGCTTCACTGGCTTCTTGCCTCATTCATTTAAGCCAAAGTTTGACCAGTATCAATGTAGGCCAATTTACTCAGTGCTGCCTGATCACTGTTGACCAGGTGTGAAAAACATTCTCTTTCTTGACTCCTGAGCCAGTTTATGTCAGGCAATGCTTTACCTTTTGTTGGTAATTATTTATGTGTATTCGATTGTATTTGCAAATACCTTTCAAATACAGACCAAATATCACATTTTTCAATTCAAATAAAAAATTAATATTTGTTTTTTATTTGATCCCAACCCAGCCTGTGATTTGCTAGACATTTACATATGATAAGCTGGGCAATAGCTGGGCAATAGAGTTCAGCTTACATAAACTGGTTCATATTGTTCCAGCTGATGTTGAAATGTGACCGAAGATATTTCTGAACTTGTATTCTGTTTTCACAGGATGTCTCGCCTTGCCCAAGTTGAATCTGCAGTTTCTCACATTACATGACTACCTACTTAGGAACTTCAACCTATTCCGCCTTGAGTCTACGTGTAAGTATCTGAAGTCCACTGCGTAGGACAGGTACAGACAGTGGTTATATTCACCAAAGACCTTTTGGAAATGATGAGTCCCATTTAGATTAGCGCTTGTTGACATTGCAGGACGACATCTGTGTAACAGCAGAAACACTAGGGTCACCTAATCAGGGGTCGAAATATTGGTAGTCCGGTAGTCCATGGACTACCAGAAAGTTGGTCGGACTACCAAAGATGATGACAGCAGTAGTCCATTGACTACCCAAATATTTTGGAAAAAAATTCAAATTTTGTGTTTGTCATGTTATTTTGCTTAAATCTGGGCCATATAACTACCAGATATATCTGAGAACTACCAGATTTCCCAACTAAGTAATCCTGCTGACTACCAGAAATTTTGGAGTTATTTCTACCCCTGACCTTCTAGTCTGGTCAGTTCTAGTGGCCATGTTTGTTATGTGTTGGCAGTCACGGCTCTGTTACACTCCTCCCAAACACCGTAGCCAGACTATCCAGTACGTTTTAATCTGTCACATGCTCTGCGTCTTTTCCATTTTTCTGTCCCAATGTCACTGAATTCTCTAAACATTGATCAGATTGTATGGAATATAAATTATGCTTGTTTTCTTATTTACCTAATTTGGTCATTGAATAAAGAAGCACCCCGTTGAAGTTGTCTGAGATCAGGGAGATGATTGTTTGTTTGTGTGTTGGTAGATGAGATCAGTGAGATGATTGTTTGTTTGTGTGTTGGTAGATGAGATCAGTGAGATGATTGTTTGTTTGTGTGTTGGTAGATGAGATCAGCGAGATGATTGTTTGTTTGTGTGTTGGTAGATGAGATCAGTGAGATGATTGTTTGTTTGTGTGTTGGTAGATGAGATCAGAGAGATGATTGTTTGTTTGTGTGTTGGTAGATGAGATCAGAGAGATGATTGTTTGTTTGTGTGTTGGTAGATGAGATCAGGGAGATGATTGTTTGTTTGTGTGTTGGTAGATGAGATCAGGGAGATGATTGTTTGTTTGTGTGTTGGTAGATGAGATCAGGGAGATGATTGTTTGTTTGTGTGTTGGTAGATGAGATCAGCGAGATGATTGTTTGTTTGTGTGTTGGTAGATGAGATCAGCGAGATGATTGTTTGTTTGTGTGTTGGTAGATGAGATCAGAGAGATGATTTTTTGTTTGTGCATTGGTAGATGAGATCAGAGAGATGATTTTTTGTTTGTGTATTGGTAGATGAGATCAGAGAGATGATTGTTTGTTTGTGTGTTGGTAGATGAGATCAGCGAGATGATTGTTTGTTTGTGTGTTTGTAGATGAGATCAGACAGGACATTGAGGATGCCGTGAGTCGCATGAAACCATGGTAAGTACCCGGGTATAATAATTATAATACTTCTATTGCACCTATATCTTTGAAAATTCAACTATATAGATTTAAACAGTATAATGATGCAATACTAAGTTTGATTTATCCATAATAAAAAATTTAAATACATACTTTTTGAACTTCCACATATAATTACCGTAAATCCTGTATTACTAGCCGCACCCCTAATTAAAGCCGCACCCCGACTTTTGACCTAAATCCCGAATTTCCTCCGCTCTGTTTGATATCGGCAAAACCCTTATTTAAAGCCGCACCCCGACTTTGAGCCAATACCATTAACTGCGTGCGACATACTGCCGTAGCGCACGCAATTTGGAAACATTTTAACCTGTTTCATAGAAGTCATAACTTTGCTAATAATGATCATAAATGAATAACTGAAAGACTCATTATTGTAATGCATTTATAATTATGACACAGTATGTATTTTAATCGGAATATTACTACGTTAATTTGGAGAGAAAAACGGGGGGGAAATAACCACAATTTCACCATGCTATCAGAATATAATTGGGTGGCAGAATGTCCATACATCCAACGAATAAAATGTAGCCACATATTTAAGCTATTCAATGGTGCTAAAATTATTAAAATATGTTAAGAAGTTTTGGTTTTATAGGATTGTATGTAGAACCATGCATAATGCTGGCACCTATAAAATGTAAGCTACCCATCCTCTCCCAGGTCTATGTCGGCTATACTTCAAAGACGCTTCCTTGCCGGCTAGCAACAATGTAATAACTTGGCGTCTCCCCCAGCGTGGGAACGGATGTAACACATTTTTCTCAGACAGTCGTCCCTTAATTAGGCCACCAGCCACCCGTGTTTGTCCAGGCAGCGCCCAGGCACATGGAAGTCGGGGTTACAACATTGTATCTTGACCCAGAAAACAAATGCAATTAACTCGGTAGTCAGTGGCTGGGAAGCCCTGGTAGAGTGTGGTGTTGTTTTGACAATCGGCATGAAGCCTGGCTTTTGTAAATGTGTGAATATTGTTCTTGGAACTGAGATTAACACTAATGTCAAAACAAAACAGACAGCGTGGGATTGATGCTAACAAAGGACGATGACATAATATTTATTTGCCGGCACGTGCAGCAGCAGCAATGACTCAAACACGGACACACTACACTGAACGACACCATCGTGCCATTCGCGACAGCGTTCTTTGACGGCGAAAATACTACAATAGTGTTGACAAAGGATTATAATTTATTAACTGTGAAAGGAATTATTTCATCATATTTGATGATGATTGTCTGATGCACGCGGACCCACGGCAACAGTCAATGATGTTGCCAACGTTGAAATGGATACATGAAATGCGCCGCCGAGCTGTTCCTTTCCCCGACCTAGCCAAGGCATTCTTTGACGGCGACGATGAAAGAGTCTTGTGGAGTTTAACTGTGACATGTTTCATATTCTGATCGTTGTCTCTGAACATTTTATGGACATGGGATTTTATTAACAGTGTTATATCATTTGTTTAGCACAAGTAGCAATTGTAATACAATGTGTTATTTATCAAACCGGCTTCGTTTCTTCGGTAAGTTATTCACGTTTATACTGACAATTTTGTGACCCAAATGTCAATTTGTCTCGGCAAATTACTGTATTTAAAGCCGCACCCCAACTTTGGCGTTTTCGTCCTCATTTTGGCTACACACTACTGTATTAGTAGCCGCGGCTAGTAATACAGGATTTACGGTATGTGTTTGCCTGTGTGGCTGAGGATTGAAAGCAGTTTGAGCAGCCTTAAGGATTGAACACTGCATTGTGTAAGAACTTGTATTTACATTTCCATTACCTTGTCACAGGAAGGCAGAAGATGGCAGTTCTTACTTTGGCGGCTGGGCGAGAATGGCGCATCCAATCACTGGCTTCAATGTGGTTGAGGTAAGAAATCACAGTATGACAATTGTCGGAACTTACTGAGTTCACTGGCAACAAGAATTGGTTGAGATCTAACTGGTCCAGTGTCAATTACACCCAGAACTTGGTGTAGTTAGTTTACAACATAAACTGCTCTGTTGTTTATGTAGAGTTGTGTGTAGGATTCAAATATGGCATAACATCTTTGACTAACATGGAATTTCATTAGTTAAAATCCAAGGCATTGAAAGCCCTAGAATTCGAAGTTTTCATAAATAAAGCACCTGTAATGTTCAGTTTTCTGGCAATGGACACCGAGAGGGTGACAGTGAGGAAAGAGACCAAAATATTGTCAGGTGGTGATTTATAGCTGATGTTCATCATTTGCTTAATGAGTCGGCTACGACAAGAATATCATTATTATGCTTAAATTTTATGGGTTTTTTTGTGTAACTAATTTTCATGCCTACATTGGTTTGGTGTGAAGTTTTGTTAAGGAGGTATGAAAATGGTGTCGAATTTTATAGCTGCTTAAAGCGTGTTTTGTGCAGGTTTCGAAGCCTCACATTGGGGAGAACCACCCGTCCCAGGTGAGAGCTGACATCACTGTCAACCTGAATCTGAGACATGAGATCAAACGAGAGTGGGAAGGTAAAGACAGCTGACAGTGCTATGACTTACAGGGGTATTGTTAGTGCATCCAACAGTGCAGTATCCTTTAGGGTCTTCTACATTGTGTCATCATTGGGTACAAGACAGAAATGTCATTGCTGTAGAATCTTAGTCTTAAACACGTTGTAAGTTTCCACAAGCTTTTATACATGTAATCTTTTTGTAATGTCTGTTTCATTAAGTGATTGTCAAAATAAATTTGTCATTAAATGTCAGTCAAACCAGTTGTCACCAAATAATGGGTGAAATACGGAACATTCACAGAAAACACACAAATTAAATTATCTGTCTATCGTCATGTACACACGCTGAAAATTGTGACAACACTAAATCAAGGATTTTTTTAACGAACACCTTACTTTTATTCCAAGCGATTGTAAATGAACATATGTATGTTTAGGTTATGTTAATACACACGCACACGCACACGCACACGCACACACAGCTCTTCATGTGTCTGCCCTGTCAGACGACGTAGACCTCTAGAGTGAGATATGTTGCAGCCCTACACAAGCATGATGTGGCGTTCCTGGTCAGTGTGAGGCCGGTGTACCCCATTGGCACCCACTACTCCCACCAGCAGCCCTTCGTGCCCCAGGTGGGGCTGGTGTATGTCCGGGGCTGTGAGATCGAGGGCATGTTGGACGAGAATGGCCGCGTGATTGAAGAAGGTCAGACTGGGTCAACTACACTCTCTGTACACACATGCGCACACATACACACAAGCATACACACATACGCATGCATGCACATACACACAAGCATACACACACACACGCATACACACATACACACTCTGTAACACAGACACAATGTAACACAAACACACACGCACACTGTCACACTACCACACACACATACAATGTAACACTAACACACATGCACACAATGTAACACAGACACACACGCACACAATGTAACACATACACACATGCACACAATGAAATATTGACAGAAATATTTTTTTCACAGTCAAGGAAGAGAGAAGGACTAGAGGACATGGAGTTACATTAGCAAAGAAGCAGTGTAGACTGGATATTAGAAAATCTTCATTTTCACAAAGAACAGTAAACGAATGGAACAGATTAACAGCTGATTGTGTAGGTGCTAGTAGTGTTAATATATTTAAAAAATAAAATCGACATATACCTAAGACGGGCGGGGTATACTTAGATAGATAGGTTGGACTCTCGATAAGCCAAATGGCTTCCTAGTCCACCTGCCATCTAGAGTTGAATCTCTAGGTGGCAATCTTGTTAAATCTTGTTAAATGTAACACTAACACACGCACACAATGTAACACTGACACAATGCACACAATGTAACACTGACACACATGCACACACTGTAACACTGACACAATGCACACAATGTAACACTGACACAATGCACACACTGTAACACTGACACATCAACACATGTGCACAAAGACACACTGTATTGCCATGTAACTGACCAGCCACATACTTCATTCCTCTGGTCAACATGTCACCAACTGTCCTGCTCACAAGTGTACTTCACAAGTGTCAACCCATTCAGACAAAACACTCATTCTCAAACTCACTTCCCCACAGAATCAGCACTTGTGTTGTTAATATTGCCCATTAAAAGTCATGTGTTGACATGTAACAGTGTCACAATGTCATGACACGGTACATTCAAAGGATATATAAAACGAGCCATAATAATAATGTTGACACTTGACACCACATATTAACTATAGTACTTTAGTTCACACGCAGCATACACTTGTGTAGTTAATAAGGAGACTGTGAATTCCTCCCTTTGTAAGCTTTCTACAGATAAATAAATGCCTACAATCATGAAAGACAACGAATAGTTAAACCTAACATTTTGATGCGTGAATATTTTGTTATGGTTCCAGAAATGATCATAGTTGTTATATAAATAAAAACATTTCAGTCCGTTGTCCTGTGACACTGTCCTGGTGTGTCCTGTGACACTGTCCTGGTGTGTCCTGTGACACTGTCCTGGTGTGTCCTGTGACACTGTCCTGGTGTATCCTGTGACACTGTCCTGGTGTGTGCTGTAGGTCCTGACCCAAAGCCAGAGTTGCAGGGAGACAGTCGCACCTTTCGTGTGTGGCTCGACCCAAACCAGTACCAGCAGGACATGACAGCCACCATGCAGGGACACGAGGTATGTCCTTAGTTTACACTGACAGCCATGTAATGACATGAGGTATGTCCTTAGTTGACACTGACAGCCATGTAATGATATGAGGTATGTAGTTAGTAGACACTGACAGCCATGTAATGATATGAGGTATGTCGTTAGTTGACACTGACAGCCATGTAATGATATGAGGTATGTCGTTAGTTGACACTGACAGCCATGTAATGATATGAGGTATGTAGTTAGTTGACACTGACAGCCATGTAATGATATGAGGTATGTAGTTAGTTGACACTGACAGCCATGTAATGATATGAGGTATGTCGTTAGTTGACACTGACAGCCATGTAATGATATGAGGTATGTCGTTAGTTGACACTGACAGCCATGTAATGATATGAGGTGTGTTGTTAGTTGACACTGACAGTCATGTAATGATATGAGGTATGTTGTTAGTTGACACTGACAGCCATGTAATGACATGAGGTATGTCCTTTGTTGACACAGTCATCAGTGTAATGTCACTTCTGAATTTAATTCATCCATGTTTTGTATATTTCAGGATGTGTACGATTCATTCAACATAATTATGCGACGCAAGCCAAAAGAGAACAACTTCAAGGCTGTGCTGGAGACAATCCGCGACCTCATGAACACAGACTGCGTCGTTCCAAACTGGCTCCATGACATTGTCCTGGGCTACGGCGACCCAGGGGCCGCACACTACTCCAAGTAAATACTTTGTCATAATCCTGTGGTGACCCAGGGGCCGCACACTACTCCAAGTAAATACTTTGTCATCATCCTGTGGTGACCCAGGGGCCGCACACTACTCCAAGTAAATACTTTGTCATCATCCTGTGGTGACCCAGGGGCCGCACACTACTCCAAGTATATACTTTATCATAATCCTGTGGTGACCCAGGGGCCACACACTACTCCAAGTAAATACTTTGTCATCATCCTGTGGTGACCCAGGGGCCGCACACTACTCCAAGTAAATACTTTGTCATCATCCTGTGGTGACCCAGGGGCCGCACACTACTCCAAGTAAATACTTTGTCATCATCCTGTGGTGACCCAGGGGCCGCACACTACTCCAAGTAAATACCTTTTGACATTGTGAGTACATTCGTTAGTTCGGCTCAGAATTAGCTCATAAGTTCAGTTTGAGATGCATGTTCTCATAAGTTCAGTTCATGTACTGACTGTGCTGATAGATCAGTTTACTCACTGAACTAACATACTCATCTGCATGTGTTCACAAGTCTGTGAATGGTGTTATAGAATGGTCAATGAGATCTGCACGCTGGACTGGTATGACACATTCCTGAACCTTGACCACCTCAAGGCCTGCTTCCCTGACCACACAGTCCGGGTCAAGACTACCCAGAATGCATCAGAAGTCAAGCCACCATTCAGGTAAGACAGGGCATAAGTGAAGTGCAGTGACCAGAGTGCTACAGTGTCTGTCTGGGTGGACTGATACATCCAAAGTCCCTGGTCTCTCCATTGAATCAAGATTCAAAAGACTATTGTCCGTTTAAAACATCACATTAAAAATGGACATTTTTCTTCAGTTATACATTAAAATGCCAGTAATAAGATAAGATTGGTGATCCAAATAAAATTGATAAGACACGTTAAAATATTAATACTAATCAGCACTAAAATTGGTAAGTAAATACATTAATTAAGTATAAAGCAAGTAATGTTTCTTAAAAGGTTCTTAATCAGTACAATAAGTGTATGGAATAAAAAAAGTATGCAGTACATTAAGACTTAGCTTTCAACGTTAAAATGGCAGATGGTATGAACGATTTCTTGAATACATTCTTTTTAGTTAGTGGAACTTTTAGATGTGTCTCCGATGGAAAGCTCGATTCAGAGGATGGGTAGGATCATACAATATTTGTCTGGCCTTCCTTTTCAGCACAGCATTGTATATACTGGACAGGTGTTTCTGTTCATTGTCAATCAATTTGCTAGTTGTGTTGACAACATGAGCAAACTTTATTTTACTCTTGCCACTGACATTGCCATTGATCTGACTTCAGAATCACATTTCCCCCTCGCAAGTCGAGTGGGAAGGGGTCTGGGGAGGAGGCGGGGAGCAGTGGGAGTGACAGGGCACTGTGGGTGGAGCCTCATGTGATCCCCAACAGGGGTCCCTACCCCTACAACAGGCCCAAGAGGTGAGTGGTGGTTAGATCTGGCATTAAATAAGAAAATATTTTTGCATAATTGTTATTGTTTTTCAGCAAAAATGGTAAAAAGTTTGTGTTATTTAATCTTAGTAAGTTATATAAAAATGATATTGTCTGATATACATCATACATCATATATACTGGGTACACTGTGTACACTGTGTATTACAGGTGTACACACATTAGGTGTATCATGTATAATCTTTACTTAAGTACACTTTTTACACCATGTGTATTGTACACCATGTACACTTAATAGTGTACACCATGTATATGGTGTATGTACATCATGTATATTGTTTACTGTACATCATGTATATTGTTTACTGTACACCATGTATACTGTGTACAGTACATTGTGTACTGTACACCATGTATAATGTGTACAGTAACCACGTACACTGTGTACTGTACACCATGTATAATGTGTACAGTAACCACGTACACTGTGTACTGTACACCATGTATAATGTGTACAGTAACCATGTACACTGTGTACTGTACACCATGTATAATGTGTACAGTAACCATGTACACTGTGTACTGTACACCATGTATAATGTGTACAGTAACCTGTGTACTGTACATTATGTACACTGTGTACTGTACACTATGTATAATGTGTACAGTAACCACATACATTGTGTACTGTACACCATGTATAATGTGTGCAGTAACCACGTACACTGTGTACTCTACATTATGTACACTGTGTACTGTACACCATGTATAATGTGTACAGTAACCACATACATTGTGTACTGTACATTATGTACACTGTACTGTACACCATGTATACTGTGTACATTGTGTCACACAAGCTTTGTCTACAGCCATGTTGTGTTGTCGTTGTCGCTTAATTGCTTTGTCCTGTATGACCAGTTGTCATTGCCTCATGTCCACCTTGTCCTGTTCGCAGTAACCAGTTGTCATTGTCTTGTCCACCTTGTCCTGTTCCTGTAACCAGTTGTCATTGTCTCATGTCCACCTTGTCCTGTTCGCAGTAACCAGTTGTCATTGTCTCATGTCCACCTTGTCCTGTTCGCAGTAACCAGGTGCCCTTCACCAGCACACAGGTGGAGGCGATCCGTGCTGGCATGCAGCCTGGCCTCACCATGGTATGTACTCCACCACGTCAAGTCTAACTCATTCAGTGTGACCAGATGGAAGAGAATCTTACATATTCTTTGGTAATAAACAAAACGCTCACCATTTTGAGGAAATGTTGGCTCATTTTAAAATGCTGCTATGCCATAATTTAGCATCATGTTTATAGCCAATGTACTGTCAGTTAATTATGGCATAGCAGCATGTTAAAATGAGCCAACATTCCCTCAAAATGGTGAGCATTTTGTTTATTACCAAAGAATATGTCTGACTAAAGAAAGATAAATTTGTTTACTCCGTAACATCCATTCTGTGGTTTGACAATTTTGAGCTGAACAATTTGACTATTTGTGTGACTATGAAAGAATCCTATCTGTCTGCCATGTATTGCCAATCACACAGTTGTCTGTGGAACTGTTGGGAGCTCGACAGTAAATCTAAGAGTCAAATGGCTCCAGTCGCTTGCTGACAGTGTCACTGCAGTATGACGTGTCACTGTTGTATACCATGTCACTGTCATATGACATGTCACTGCCATATGATGTGTCATTGTTGTATGATGTGTCACTATTGTATGATGTGTCACTGACATGTCACTGTCATATGACATGTAGCTGACGTATAACATGTCACTGACATATGACATGTCACTGATGTCCTGCAGGTGGTTGGGCCGCCTGGCACAGGGAAGACGGACGTTGCTGTCCAGATCATCTCTAACCTCTACCACAACTTCCCTGACCAGCGCACTCTCATAGTGACCCACTCCAACCAGGTGAGATAATCCACACTCATTGTGACTCTCCAACCAGGTAAGATATAATCTACATCAACCAGGTGAGATAATCAATTCCATCCAGGTGAGATAATCCACACTCATAGTGACTCTCAAACCAGGTAAGATATAATCTACATCAACCAGGTGAGATAATCAACTCCATCCAGGTGAGATAATCCACACTCATAGTGACTCTCTAACCAGATAAGATATAATCTACATCAACCAGGTGAGATAATCAATTCCATCCAGGTGAGATAATCCACACTCATAGTGACTCTCCAACCAGGTAAGATATAATCTACATCAACCAGGTGAGATAATCAACTCCATCCAGGTGAGATAATCCACACTCATAGTGACTCTCCAACCAGGTAAGATATAATCTACATCAACCAGGTGAGATAATCAACTCCATCCAGGTGAGATAATCCACACTCATAGTGACTCTCCAACCAGGTAAGATATAATCTACATCAACCAGGTGAGATAATCAACTCCATCCAGGTGAGATAATCCACACTCATTGTGACTCTCCAACCAGATAAGATATAATCTACATATACCAGGTGAGATAATCAACTCCATCCAGGTGAGATAATCCACACTCATAGTGACTCTCTAACCAGATAAGATATAATCTACATCAACCAGGTGAGATAATCAACTCCATCCAGGTGAGATAATCCACACTCATAGTGACTCTCCAACCAGATAAGATATAATCTACATCAACCAGGTGAGATAATCAACTCCATCCAGATGTGATAATCCACACTCATAGTGACTCTCCAACCAGGTAAGATATATAATCTACATCAACCAGGTGAGATAATCAACTCCATCCAGGTGAGATAATCAATACACTGCAACCATGTGAGATCATCTATACTTATGACTCAGTCCAACTTGGTAAGATAATCCACACTGATTATGACTAGATAATGACCATACCACCAGGTGATATCATTTACTCTAACCAGGTAGAGAAAGTCCACACCTCAAATTAACTAAATCTTTTATTTAGACTCAGTGAACTCAGTGTGAGTGTGTTGTTCTTGTAGGCCCTCAACCAGCTCTTCCAGAAGATCATGGCGCTGGACATAGACGAGAGACATCTGCTGCGTCTCGGCCACGGCGAGGAGACACTGCAGACAGAGAAAGACTTCAGCAGGTCTGTCACCCTAGTTGTCTAAGTCTGTCGGCAACAAGTGTCGTCTATGTCTGTGTTGAGTTTGTCATCCAAGTCTTCCATCTTTGTCTAAGTCTGCCATCTAAGTCTAAATCTGTTGTGTAACTCTACTGTCTAAGTCTGTTGTTCAACTCTGCTTCTAACTTTGTAGCCTAATTCTTGTCTACATCTGTCACTCACTAAGTCACCAACAATGACATTGGAATAATGTTTACATTGTATTGTATGACACTGGCAATGATCAGTTGATTGTTGAAACACAAACAAGTCAGTACAAAGAATCGACGGTGCTGTTATTGGCTTTAATAATATGTCACTTCAGTTTGAGTCACACAACCGTAAGACAGACTCAAATGAGAATAAAATAAGACCCCTAAGAGTTGTGTCAAGTCTAAAGTAGTGTGTCACTAAGTATTTACCTGAGTGACATGACCGTAGGTATGGACATGTCAACTACGTGTTGGCTGTCACTAAGAATTTACCTGTGTGACATGACCGTAGGTATGGACGTGTCAACTACGTGTTGGCTGTCACTAAGTATTTACCTGTGTGTCATGACCGTAGGTATGGACGTGTCAACTACGTGTTGGCTGTCACTAAGTATTTACCTGTGTGTCATGACCGTAGGTATGGACGTGTCAACTACGTGTTGGCTGTCACTAAGTATTTACCTGAGTGACATGACCGTAGGTATGGACGTGTCAACTACGTGTTGGCTGTCACTAAGTATTTACCTGAGTGACATGACCGTAGGTATGGACGTGTCAACTACGTGTTGGCTGTCACTAAGTATTTACCTGAGTGACATGACCGTAGGTATGGACGTGTCAACTACGTGTTGGCTGTCACTAAGTATTTACCTGTGTGTCATGACCGTAGGTATGGACGTGTCAACTACGTGTTGGCTGTCACTAAGTATTTACCTGAGTGACATGACCGTAGGTATGGACGTGTCAACTACGTGTTGGCTGTCACTAAGTATTTACCTGAGTGACATGACCGTAGGTATGGACGTGTCAACTACGTGTTGGCTGTCACTAAGTATTTACCTATGTGTCATGACCATAGGTGTCAACTACATGTTGGCTGTCACTAAGTATTTACCTGTGTGTCATGACCGTAGGTATGGACGTGTCAACTACGTGTTGGCTGTCACTAAGTATTTACCTGTGTGTCATGACCATAGGTGTCAACTACATGTTGGCTGTCACTAAGTATTTACCTGTGTGTCATGACCGTAGGTATGGACGTGTCAACTACGTGTTGGCCCAGCGTCTGGAGCTGCTGGAGGAGGTGGCCCGTCTACAACAGAGCCTGGACGTTCCGGGGGACGTGTCCTACACGTGTGAGACCGCCGGACACTTCTACATGTACCAGGTGACCTGTCATATGACACCACTGTCATTCGTTGACACTGTCCATTTTACTCTAAGTTGAATTCGTGGCAGCTCCTACGAAAGCGACTTATGTGTTAATAGGAGTGAACAACTCACTTACTAAATCAACATAGATATTTGTGTCAGTCAGTATAAATATATACCTACCATATGTATGCAGTTCCTTGTTATTATCACTTTCATACACAGGGATTACATTTCACTTATTGATCATGTGGCGTTTATAGAATTAGCTGGAAATACTATATATGACAAAAACTATATCATCCTGTATTGGGTATTATCTTGCTGAAATTGTATTTGTTAGGAAGTATGTATGGAACCATGAATGTAGCACAATGTTATACACAAATGTTTGTTGAAACTGTTTGACAAAAAATGTTCATTCTGCTAAATAATTAATTCTTAAAAAAATTTGTCTTGCCATATGATGAAAAAAAGTCAAGATGATGATCATTCATTCAGACACGAGTGCCTTCAGTCCCAGTGGACAGATATCCTTCAGTCCCAGTGGACAGATGTCCTTTGGTCCCAGTGGACAGATGTCCTTCAGTCCCAGTGGACAGATGTCCTTCAGTCCCAGTGGACAGATGTCCTTCGGTCCCAGTGGACAGATGTCCTTCGGTCCCAGTGGACAGATGTCCTTCAGTCCCAGTGGACAGATGTCCTTCAGTCCCAGTGGACAGATGTCCTTCAGTCCCAGTGGACAGATGTCCTTCAGTCCCAGTGGACAGATGTCCTTCAGTCCCAGTGGACAGATGTCCTTCAGTCCCAGTGGACAGATGTCCTTCAGTCTCAGTGGACAGATGTCCTTCAGTCCCAGTGGACAGATGTCCTTCAGTCCCAGTGGACAGATGTCCTTCAGTCCCAGTGGACAGATGTCCTTCAGTCTCAGTGGACAGATGTCCTTCAGTCCCAGTGGACAGATGTCCTTCAGTCCCAGTGGACAGATGTCCTTCAGTCCCAGTGGACAGATGTCCTTCAGTCCCAGTGGACAGATGTCCTTCAGTCCCAGTGGACAGATGTCCTTCAGTCCCAGTGGACAGATGTCCTTCAGTCCCAGTGGACAGATGTCCTTCAGTCCCAGTGGACAGATGTCCTTCAGTCCCAGTGGACAGATGTCCTTCAGTCCCAGTGGACAGATGTCCTTCAGTCCCAGTGGACAGATGTCCTTCAGTCTCAGTGGACAGATGTCCTTCAGTTCTATTTAAGACACGAGTGCCTTCAGTCCCAGTGGACAGATGTCCTTTAGTCTCGGTGGACAGATGTCCTTCAGTTCTATTTGAGAGATGTCCAGAATAATTTGTCTTAATGGGAGTCACCTTCACATTTATGTTTTTATTCATGTTGTACACTAGAGGTCATAACTAGCACATGTGTGTCAGTCTGACCGTACTGATGCTGCTCATTGACTGACTTGTTGAGTTTTCCCACCAGGTCCTCTCACGGTGGGAGGAATACTTGAGCAAGGTGAAAGTACCAAAAGGCCAGGTAAGTCACCTCCACGTCCATCAATCTGCGTGGTCAGTCAGTTTCTGCAGGTGTTTTAATAGTCCATGAACCACGTGAGCAATGAAAATGTAAATCGACCTAGACACCTCAAAACAGGTGCTCTTCTAGGCATATCATTTAACAGACACCAGTTTCTAGGCTTTGTCACATAGCACAAACTCTGGCTAGTCTTTTACATTAAATTTTGTGCATTTTTATTTGTCCACAGTGGTAGACAGTGAGGTGTTTAGTTCCACTTATAAACCTGAACTCGCACACACAATAAGGATGGGACGAACCTGGAATTTCATTCGAATTGAATATGCTCTTAATTTCGAAATCGAATACGGCTATTCAGTGGTTTCAAATTTGATTCGAATACTGGACGGTGTCGCGATATCTTGCCAAGATGCGGCGTCTTCCGGTGGGCAAGTCCGTGCCCGAGTCATCGGCATCATGGCCATATGCGTCAATCTTTTTGTTTACTTTCAGTCCTAACCATGAAAACGACTTCTTACAGCCGCCGAACGTTCATATGCACACACTAGGTTACAAAATAAAACCATCTACATTCCTGTAAAGAATAAAATTAAGAAAAAACTTGTGCAAAACTCGACATGATCTATGCGGAGCTCGTCGGTTACTGTAACATCGGTAATATATTGCAGGCGTCGCTAAATAAACAGCCTTCACAAATTCCAGTTTTATGCTAACCCTAAATTAAACATAATCCTAAATAAGCCTAAGCTAACTTCAACTAATCCTAAACTTACCCGAAACCCTTACCTTAAATCTAAATCCAACACTGCTAACAAAAGACCCCTCGACCCAATACCGATATTATGGTAAGCTAAACGGAGCCACCACCGGTGGCAATAACACCACGTTGCCGACGAGTTTTTGCGAGTTTGTTTTGTGATATTTATTCATTTATGTAATGTTAGTGATTTTATTTTGTAACCTAGTGTGTGTATACAAATACATATATGTGAGGAGTAGTTTGGTGGTTGTAGTCTTTTTCATGGTTTTGTCAGATAGTAAAAGATCGCCCGGAGCCAGTTTTGCGGCATGAAGGAAAATATTCGAGCGACATTCGTTTATAGCTGCAAATTATCGAATTGAATACCGGTAAAACATTTGAATATTCAAAATTTCGAATACGAATCGAATATTCGTCCCACCCTTAGTATACAAGTTGTGTGTCTGGAATGTTTCCATGTGTTCCCGTGTTGTGTTGGCACAGAAAGGTGATGTGCAGAAGGTGAAGAATGAGTTCCCATTCACCAAGTTCTTTGAGAACGCCCCCCAGCCCATGTTCAAGGAGCGGTCGTATGAGGAAGACCTGGACATGGCTGAAGGCTGCTTCAGACACATCAG
>JAODUO010000042.1:860000-955000 GCA_025642075.2 Ridgeia piscesae
CTATGACTGGGCACCTAACTTCTCATGTTGCCGAGTATGATTCCATTGTATATGAAATGAACATAATAAAAGGTTAAAAATAATAAATTCAACTACCCCCGGGGTTGTAGGGTGACTTACAATAGGGCTTTCAAATAAATACCCCTGTCTTTGTAGCTGTACTGAAATGAAACCCTGTCTGTGCTGTAGTCTGTGACCTGTACAACTGACCCGTGTCTGTGCTGTAGTCTGTGTGACCTGTACAACTGACCCGTGTCTGTGCTGTAGTCTGTGTGACCTGTACAACTGACCCGTGTCTGTGCTGTAGTCTGTGTGACCTGTACAACTGACCCGTGTCTGTGCTGTAGTCTGTGTGACCTGTACAACTGACCCGTGTCTGTGCTGTAGTCTGTGTGACCTGTACAACTGACCCGTGTCTGTGCTGTAGTCTGTGTGACCTGTACAACTGACCCGTGTCTGTGCTGTAGTCTGTGTGACCTGTACAACTGACGCGTGTCTGTGCTGTAGTCTGTGTGACCTGTACAACTGACCCGTGTCTGTGCTGTAGTCTGTGTGACCTGTACAACTGACCCGTGTCTGTGCTGTAGTCTATGTGACCTGTACAACTGACCCGTGTCTGTGCTGTAGTCTGTGTGACCTGTACAACTGACCCGTGTCTGTACTGTAGTCTGTGTGACCTGTACAATTGACCTGTGTCTGTGCTGTAGTCTATGTGACCTGTACAACTGACCCGTGTCTGTGCTGTAGTCTATGTGACCTGTACAACTGACCCGTGTCTGTTGACCCGTGTCTGTGCTGTAGTCTTGTGACCTGTACAACTGACCCGTGTCTTGTGCTGTAGTCTGTGTGACCTGTACAACTGGCGCTACAAGAAACTCGGCAACCTGCCTCACATCCACATCTGGCAGGAGTACCGCAACGCCAACGCCGGCTTCTTCTACGACTTCCAGCTCATTGATGTCGGTGACTTCAATGGCGTCGGCGAGTCGGAGCCTAATCCATATTTCTACCAGGTAAGTAGGGCGAATAGAGACAGCTTGTGTATGCATGCTACCAAGGGATCAGATATATGTAACACCATGGTTAATGAATTAGGCTGCTTAGTAATGTTTGCCATTTCATATATTCCCCACCTGTGTTCTCTCGTGTCCTCCCTTAACTCCACTGTTGTTGCTGAGATGGTCCCTCTCTGCCTCAAGCCCTTCTCACTGTTAGTTTTATCTTTTCGTTTTAGCCTCAGTTCAGCCTTCTTGTGTTGGGCGTACGTTTCAACATGAGTTGCATGTATTGTCTAGTGGCCCTGTTCATGTACATGGCCTGTTTCTGTTGTAGAACCTGGCCGAGGCAGAGTACGTAGTGGCCCTGTTCATGTACATGCGGCTACTCGGCTACGCAGCAGAGAAGATCTCCATCTTGACGACCTACAACGGACAGAAACATCTCATCCGAGACGTGATTGAGCAGCGGTGTTCTGGCAACCCAATGCTGGGTCGCCCTCACAAGGTACGGCCACTCCCTCTTGCTACTACACACTTGCTCTTCTCTGTGTAGGTTTTATTCACCTCACTGTAAACAAGCTAGTGTGTGTTTATCTTTTCCTAATAAATGGTTTGCATTTCAGACACCAAACATTCTGGGAAAAACTTCTTTTTTCTGAAGAAAAATTACGCATTTTTCCAAACATTTGACATTTGTTAAGGGTTGTTGCCAGTTTTAGAATCACAGTGCATATTAGATGGATGTTTTTACATAATTTGAATATAGACCACTGGTTTGTCATGTGACAGGTGACCACAGTGGACAGGTACCAGGGTCAGCAGAATGACTTCATCTTACTTTCACTTGTCCGCACCAAAGCCGTCGGTCACTTGAGGTCAGTCACCTGTTCCGCTTCCAGCTTACCTTTCTCCTAATTCATGTTTTACGTATACAGATAGGTGATTCACATCTGCATTGTTTAGACCCAGTAATGTGTTGTTTAGACCCAGTAGTGGTTTGTTTAGACCCAGTAACGTGTTGTTTAGACCCAGTAGTGGTTTGTTTAGACCCAGTAACGTGTTGCTTAGACCCAGTAGTGGATTGTTTAGACCCAGTAATGTGTTGTTTAGACCCAGTAGTGGTTTGTTTAGACCCAGTAACGTGTTGTTTAGACCCAGTAGTGGTTTGTTTAGACCCAGTAATGTGTTGTTTAGACCCAGTAGTGGTTTGTTTAGACCCAGTAATGTGTTGTTTAGACCCAGTAGTGGTTTGTTTAGACCCAGTAATGTGTTGTTTAGACCCAGTAGTGGTTTGTTTAGACCCAGTAATGTGTTGTTTAGACCCAGTAGTGGTTTGTTTAGACCCAGTAATGTGTTGTTTAGACCCAGTAGTGGTTTGTTTAGATCCAGTAATGTGTTGTTTAGACCCAGTAGTGGTTTGTTTAGACCCAGTAATGTGTTGTTTAGACCCAGTAATGGTTTGTTTAGACCCAGTAATGGTTTGTTTAGACCCAGTAGTCATTTGCTTGGACCCAGTAATGTGTTGTTTAGACCCAGTAATGGGTTGTTTAGACCCAGTAGTCATTTGCTTGGACCCAGTAATGTGTTGTTTAGACCCAGTAGTTGTTTGTTTAGACCCAGTAATGTGTTGTTTAGACCCAGTAGTAGTGGTTTGTTTAGACCCAGTAATGTGTTGTTTAGACCCAGTAGTGGTTTGTTTAGACCCAGTAATGTATTGTTTAGACCCAGTAGTGGTTTGTTTAGACCCAGTAATGTGTTGTTTAGACCCAGTAGTGGTTTGTTTAGACCCAGTAATGTGTTGTTTAGACCCAGTAGTGGTTTGTTTAGACCCAGTAATGTGTTGTTTAGACCCAGTAGTGGTTTGTTTAGACCCAGTAATGTGTTGTTTAGACCCAGTAGTAGTGGTTTGTTTAGACCCAGTAATGTGTTGTTTAGACCCAGTAGTGGTTTGTTTAGACCCAGTAATGTGTTGTTTAGACCCAGTAGTAGTGGTTTGTTTAGACCCAGTAATGTGTTGTTTAGACCCGGTAGTGGTTTGTTTAGACCCAGTAATGTGTTGTTTAGACCCAGTAGTGGTTTGTTTAGACCCAGTAATGTATTGTTTAGACCCAGTAATGTATTGTTTAGACCCAGTAATGTATTGTTTAGACCCAGTAGTGGTTTGTTTAGACCCAGTAATGTGTTGTTTAGACCCAGTAGTGGTTTGTTTAGACCCAGTAATGTGTTGTTTAGACCCAGTAGTGGTTTGTTTAGACCCAGTAATGTGTTGTTTAGACCCAGTAGTGGTTTGTTTAGACCCAGTAATGTGTTGTTTAGACCCAGTAGTGGTTTGTTTAGACCCAGTAATGTGTTGTTTACACCCAGTAGTGGTTTGTTTAGATCCAGTAATGTGTTGTTTAGACCCAGTAGTGGTTTGTTTAGACCCAGTAATGTGTTGTTTAGACCCAGTAATGGGTTGTTTAGACCCAGTAGTGGTTTGTTTAGACCCAGTAGTCATTTGCTTGGACCCAGTAATGTGTTGTTTAGACCCAGTAATGGGTTGTTTAGACCCAGTAGTCATTTGCTTGGACCCAGTAATGTGTTGTTTAGACCCAGTAGTTGTTTGTTTAGACCCAGTAATGTGTTGTTTAGACCCAGTAGTAGTGGTTTGTTTAGACCCAGTAATGTATTGTTTAGACCCAGTAGTGGTTTGTTTAGACCCAGTAATGTATTGTTTAGACCCAGTAGTGGTTTGTTTAGACCCAGTAATGTGTTGTTTAGACCCAGTAGTGGTTTGTTTAGACCCAGTAATGTGTTGTTTAGACCCAGTAGTGGTTTGTTTAGACCCAGTAATGTGTTGTTTAGACCCAGTAGTGGTTTGTTTAGACCCAGTAATGTGTTGTTTAGACCCAGTAGTAGTGGTTTGTTTAGACCCAGTAATGTGTTGTTTAGACCCAGTAGTGGTTTGTTTAGACCCAGTAATGTGTTGTTTAGACCCAGTAGTAGTGGTTTGTTTAGACCCAGTAATGTGTTGTTTAGACCCAGTAGTGGTTTGTTTAGACCCAGTAATGTGTTGTTTAGACCCAGTAGTGGTTTGTTTAGACCCAGTAATGTATTGTTTAGACCCAGTAATGTATTGTTTAGACCCAGTAATGTATTGTTTAGACCCAGTAGTGGTTTGTTTAGACCCAGTAATGTGTTGTTTAGACCCAGTAGTGGTTTGTTTAGACCCAGTAATGTGTTGTTTAGACCCAGTAGTGGTTTGTTTAGACCCAGTAATGTGTTGTTTAGACCCAGTAGTGGTTTGTTTAGACCCAGTAATGTGTTGTTTAGACCCAGTAGTGGTTTGTTTAGACCCAGTAATGTGTTGTTTAGACCCAGTAGTGGTTTGTTTAGACCCAGTAATGTGTTGTTTAGACCCAGTAATGTGTTGTTTAGACCCAGTAATGTGTTGTTTAGACCCAGTAATGTATTGTTTAGACCCAGTAGTGGTTCGTTTAGACCCAGCAATGTGTTGTTTAGACCTTGTAGTGTTTTTTAGACCCAATAATGTGTTGTTTAGACCCAGTAATTGTTTGTTTAGACCCAGTAATGTGTTGTTTAGACCCAGTAATATCACTGTTATTATTACACTGTATTATTGTATAACCTGTTGTTATTATTTCAATTACATATTACTATTACTCAGGCTTGATCCGAATATTCCACAACTTCCATTACTTAGCCATAAAAGTATAATATATACCCAGTAGGTGGCAGCACATATACTGGCAGTGCCCAGCGTCTATTGTCCAAGTGAAGACAATCTTTGACCAGCTGACAGAAATGAAATGGTTTCCAAAAAACCACCCCTTTACACAGTCTGGTGAAAAATATTATTTACCCCTAACTTCTCATCAACCTACCTCCAAGTGAGGATATTGGTAGAAATGTTGTCTTCAGAGACTGTGCACAATGCAGCAGTACTGAAGGAACAGTGCAGGTTGGATATGAGAAAGTACTCATTCACTCAGAGCAAAATAAATGACACGAACAAATTGAGTGACGATTTTGCTAATGCTTGCAGTGTGAATATGTTCAAAAATACAATTGCCAGCTATCTGGTTAGGGCTGGTTATACGTAGGCGCAGAAAATGCCGGACTCTCCATAAGCCAAAGGTTTCCTTGTCTGTCTAGAGCTTATAGGTCTAGACAGCTCTCATGTTAAAGCTTGTCAAGTTAAAGTGATTCAACAGAAAGCTGAAAATATGTTGTTTGTTTATACTAAAAACATTGAGTTGTTGTGTCGCTGTGAATGGGTCACCCTCACAGTCTGCTGTTTGTTGTCCAGAGACGTCCGGCGACTGGTGGTAGCCATGTCCAGGGCCAGGCTCGGACTCTACGTCTTTGCCAGGGTCAGTCTATTCCAGAACTGCTTCGAGCTGACCCCGGCGTTCAACCAGCTGATGAAGCGCCCGCTAAAGCCACACCTCGCTCCCAACGAGACGTTACCCAGCAGTAGGAAGGTAGGTGGCACCACTGTCTACACTTATCGAGTTTTATCATGCTCGTTGTCGGGATTATTACGTGAATGTAAAGCTTTGACACAATGTGTCAATACTGTACATGTGTTGACAGAGTGCACGATGTATTCATCGTATACTGTACATGTGTTGACAGAGTGACACGATGTATTCATCGTATACTGTACATGTGTTGACAGAGTGACACGATGTATTCATCGTATACTGTACATGTGTTGACAGAGTGACACGATGTATTCATCGTATACTGTACATGTGTTGACAGAGTGACACGATGTATTCATCGTATACTGTACATGTGTTGACAGAGTGACACGATGTATTCATCGTATACTGTACATGTGTTGACAGAGTGACACGATGTATTCATCGTATACTGTACATGTGTTGACAGAGTGACACGATGTATTCATCGTATACTGTACATGTGTTGACAGAGTGACACGATGTATTCATCTATACTGAACATGTATTGACACAATGTATTCATCGTATACTGTACATGTGTTGACAGAGTGACACGATGTATTCATCGTATACTGTACATGTGTTGACAGAGTGACACGATGTATTCATCGTATACTGTACATGTGTTGACAGAGTGACACGATGTATTCATCGTATACTGTACATGTGTTGACAGAGTGACACGATGTATTCATCGTATACTGTACATGTGTTGACAGAGTGACACGATGTAGTCATCGTATACTGTACATGTGTTGACAGAGTGACACGATGTAGTCATCGTATACTGTACATGTGTTGACAGAGTGACACGATGTAGTCATCGTATACTGTACATGTGTTGACAGAGTGACACGATGTATCATTATACTGACATGTTTGACACAATGTATTCATCTATACTGTACATGTGTTGACAGAGTGACACGATGTATTCATCATATACTGTACATGTGTTGACAGAGTGACACGATGTAGTCATCGTATACTGTACATGTGTTGACAAAATGTATTCATCATATACTGTACATGTGTTGACAGAGTGACACGATGTAGTCATCGTATACTGTACATGTGTTGACAGAGTGACACAATGTATTCATCATATACTGTACATGTGTTGACAGAGTGACACGATGTAGTCATCATATACTGTACATGTGTTGACAGAGTGACACGATGTATTCATCGTATACTGTACATGTGTTGACAGAGTGACACGATGTAGTCATCGTATACTGTACATGTGTTGACAGAGTGACACGATGTATTCATCGTATACTGTACATGTGTTGACAGAGTGACACGATGTATTCATCGTATACTGTACATGTGTTGACAGAGTGACACGATGTATTCATCGTATACTGTACATGTGTTGACACAATGTATTCATCGTATACTGTACATGTGTTGACAGAGTGACACGATGTATTCATCATATACTGAACATGTATTGACACAATGTATTCATCGTATACTGTACATGTGTTGACAGAGTGACACAATGTATTCATCATATACTGAACATGTATTGACACAATGTATTCATCGTATACTGTACATGTGTTGACAGAGTGACACAATGTATTCATCATATACTGTACATGTGTTGACAGAGTGACACAATGTATTCATCATATACTGAACATGTATTGACACAATGTATTCATCGTATACTGTACATGTGTTGACAGAATGACACAATGTATTCATCGTATACTGTACATGTGTTGACAGAGTGACACGATGTATTCATCATATACTGAACATGTATTGACACAATGTATTCATCGTATACTGTACATGTGTTGACAGAGTGACACAATGTATTCATCGTATACTGTACATGTGTTGACAGAGTGACACAATGTATTCATCATATACTGAACATGTATTGACACAATGTATTCATCGTATACTGTACATGTGTTGACAGAGTGACACGACCCCTGCAGCGCCCCCACTCATCATAGAAGACATGGCTCACATGACTCAGTTTGTGTTTGAGTTCTACAAGACCAAAGTGAACCAGCTGATCAACCAGCACGGGGTAAGTGACCGACAGACTGCTGTGTTCTCAGGGCAGGTGTCATCTGTGTAGTGTCACTCGTTGTGTGACGCGTACAGGACGGAAGACACAACACTAAGCTTGTATCTTCCGTCCTGTACCTGTCACACAACAAGTGACACTACACAGATGACATTTATCCAGAAGAGATTTGTTTTAGAAAAGGCATTAAGAGAAGTTCTTTGTGTTGACGTACTTTTGTTGACAAATCTTTGTGTTGACAAACGCATGATAATAATAATGATAGTTAAACTTGTATAGCACTTTTTGTCCTTGGGCATCTAACGTAAGAGGGCCAAATACAAAAATCAACAAGCGTACTTGTGAATGGAGACAGGTAAGAGTTAACACCAGAGGGACATGTATGTGTTGAATATCTTTGTGTTGACATGTCTCTGTCTGTAGTAACACATTTTTGTGTGACATTATTTTATGTTAGCGGATCTTTCAGATGACATGTCTTTGTGTTGACACGTCTTTGTGTTGACACATCTTTATCTTGATGCGTCTTTTTGTTGACACATCTTTATCTGGACACATCTTTGTGTTAACACACCTTTATCTTGATACGTCTTTGTGTTGACACATCTTTATCTTGACACATCTTTGTGTTGACACATCTTTGTGTTGACAGTACCGACAGATGCCGGGAGAGTTGCAGCAGCCAAGACAGAAGGTGGTGGAGCGACGCTTCAGACGGTATGACCAGGGCCACACGGAGGAACATCCTGGAGCAGGAAGTGACTCCGACGATGATGCACCACTAGAGCAGTGACACGGAGGAACATCCTGGAGCAGGAAGTGACTCCAACAATGATGTGCCACTAGAGCAGTGACATGATCAGAATCACATGGAGGAACATCCTGAAAAAGACTGACTGACAATGACTTGCCACAAGAGTAGTGGCACGGAGGATTCTCCTGGAGCGGGAAGTGACACTGATGATGACACGTCACTAGAGGAGTGACATGATTAGGGCCACATGGATGATCATCCTGGAGAAGACAGTGACTCTGACAGCGATTTGTCACTAGAATAGTGACACAATCAGGGCCACACAAGAGTGTAGGGACAGAATGTTGTCAAATGCTGCAACATTCTTTGACTGTTATATTTAAATGCAGCAACAAGCAAGGTGATTTTTTAATGTTTTTTTTTAAACAACATTAGTTTTTCATCTCAAATGGCATGTCCTTATACAAACATTCACTGATGATTGTTCAAATAATACATTTATTTCTTGTGTAGCAGAGGGAAATGTGTCTGTCATTTGTTAGTGGTTCTTCAGTGGCTCCATATGATATTGCATCTGATATGCATAAGACAGGTTGTCACTGCTGAAACGTTTGCAGGGCAGTTTTTGCATAGGACACTAGTTACAACTTCCATTTGTACTGCTACCCCCACTCTCCCCTACAGTTTGTACTGCTAGCCTGACTCTCCCCTACAGTTTGCTAGCCCCACTCTCCCCTACAGTTTGTACTGCTAGCCCCACTCCCCTACAGTTTGTACTGCTAGCCTCACTCTCCCCTACAGTTTGTACTGCTAGCCTCAATCTCCCCTACAGTTTGTACTGCTAGCCTCACTCTCCCCTACAGTTTGTACTGCTAGCCTCACTCTCCCCTACAGTTTGTACTGCTAGCCTCAATCTCCCATAGTTTGTACTGCTAGCCTCACTCTCCCCTACAGTTTGTACTGCTAGCCTCACTCTCCCCTACAGTTTACTGCTAGCCTCACTCTCCTCTACATTTTCCCCTCATAGCCCCATTCTCCCCTACAGTTTGTACTGCTAGCCCCATTCTCCCCTACACTTTGTACTGCTAGCCTCACTCTCCCCAACAGTTTGAACTGCTAGACTCGCTCTCCCCTATAGTTTGCTAGCCCCACTCTCCCCTATAGTTTGTACTGCTAGCCCCACTCTCCCCTGCAGTTTGAACTGCTAGACTCGCTCTCCCCTATAGTTTGCTAGCCCCACTCTCCCCTATAGTTTGTACTGCTAGCCCCACTCTCCCCTGCAGTTTGCTAGCCCCACTCTCCCCTATAGTTTGTACTGCTACCCCACTCTCCCCTGCAGTTTGCTAGCCCCACTCTCCCCTATAGTTTGTACTGCTACCCCACTCTCCCCTGCAGTTTGCTAGCCCCACTCTCCCCTATAGTTTGTACTGCTAACCCACTCTCCCCTGCAGTTTGCTAGCCCCACTCTCCCCTATAGTTTGTACTGCTAACCCACTCTCCCCTACAGTTTGCTAGCCCCACTCTCCCAGTTTGTACTGCTAGCCTCTCCCCTGCAGTTGCTAGCCCCACTCTCCCCTATAGTTTGTACTGCTAACCCACTCTCCCCTGCAGTTTGCTAGCCCCACTCTCCCCTAAAGTTTGTACTGCTAACCCACTCTCCCCTACAGTTTGCTAGCCCCACTCTCCCCTATAGTTTGTACTGCTAACCCACTCTCCCCTGCAGTTTGCTAACGGCGTTTCCAGGTATACCACTGCGAACAAAGAGGTTTCCAACTGATGGTAATCTCTTAATGACCTGGTTATAGATGTCCTCAATGTTGGCGCTTTAAGGTTAACACTAGTGTATATGTACTACACAAAGCGCTATCTATTGAGGCCATCAGTAGGCTAGGCTTGTCACATGATGCAGTGGGTGAATCAACCGTGCATGAATAGGTGTGGTTAAGGCTGCCCCAGTAACGGGGTAACACACCACCCAGAGCACGCAATAGAGTCGTGCACAGCTGCGTCATGAAGCCCCAACAGTTGAGCTGAGCATATCGGGCCGTGTCATCTGTGACGTCTTTGTCACGGCATTCCTGTGCTCCCAGATAAAGAGGAAGGCATAGGTAATTGCCGTGCTTGTAAAGCGAATTCTTGTGCAATCTGTGTGTTGTGCATCGTGATGAGAGAGCGAGGAAGACTCAAGGAATGCCACGTCATGATCAATGTGGACATGTTCCTGCACGCTTTTTCTTGATTCATTGAGTCGTACAGTACAAATAACCCTCTTGTAGCTATCCAAAAACCAACCTTAAATTTAATGAAATAATACAAAACCCTTTTTAAATACTGGGGGCTAATCATACCTCCAACCCCTCACCAGAAATGTACATTATAAATTGCACACCCCTTCCCTAAATACTAGGGGGCAAATGTTTTCTCCAGCCCCCTCACCAAAAATAGTGTGGGGCTCAGTTCCCAAACCACCCTGTATGTGTGTATGTGTATGTATATACATGTATATTATGTGCATTGCACTACACTGCACATAAAAATCGTATGTCCAATAATATGTATAACTATTTGCCTTATATGTTAATGTTTTTTGTACACTGACTGCAAGCCGTTTGTTGGCAAGTAGCCAAACGATTACCTTTGCAGTTGGCGACTATCTCGCCGTGCCATATATAGTCACCAGGGGTTGGCACCTGATTTTATCAATCACCGACGGTTGAGGTCAGTTTTTTGTCCATACAACCAAGCATGATTACCAGGTATTATAAATGCTCTCTAGACGGGGAAGCCACCAAACTTTAGTGGTTTTCTAATGTGCCCAGTTTGTTAAAAAACGTTTTGTTGAGAGAATTTGGGTTGTATGGACGAATGTTCATGACGTTTGTATACATAATTCATAGGCATCAAAACCGAAGGGTTTTGAGACTAACTTCCCCCTTAATTAAGGTGTGATTGGAGATAGTGTTACCCCCCCCAGTATTTATGAAAGGTATTGCATATCGTGCTTTTATCCCCACCAGTCATTGTATGCACTCACACACTGTTATCCCCACCAGTCATTACGTACTCACACACTGTTATCCCCACCAGTCACTGTGTGCACTCACACTGTTATTCCCACCAGTCACTGTATGCACTCACACACTGTTATCCCCACCAGTCACTGTACGCACTCACACACTGTTATCCCCACCAGTCACTTACGTACTCACACACTGTTATCCCCACCAGTCACTGTGTGCACTCACACACTGTTATCCCCACCAGTCACTGTATGCACTCACACACTGTTATCCCCACCAGTCACTGTACGACTCACACACTGTTATCCCCACCAGTCACTGTGTGCACAATGATCCCACCAGCACTGTTGCATCCCCTGTTTCCACCAGTCACTGTATGCACTCACACACTGTTATCCCCACCAGTCACTGTACGCACTCACACACTGTTATCCCCACCAGTCACTGTATGCACTCACACACTGTTATCCCCACCAGTCACTGTACGCACTCACACACTGTTATCCCCACCAGTCACTGTACGCACTCACACACTGTTATCCCCACCAGTCACTGTATGCACTCACACACTGTTATCCCCACCAGTCACTGTACGTACTCACACAGTGTTATCCCACCAGTCACTGTATGCACTCACACACTGTTATCCCCACCAGTCACTGTACGTACTCACACAGTGTTATCCCAACCAGTCACTGTATGCACTCACCACTGTTATCACCACCAGTCACTGTACGTACTCACACACTGTTATCCCCACCAGTCACTGTATGCACTCACACACTGTTATCCCCACCAGTCACTGTACGTACTCACACACTGTTATCCCCACCAGTCACTGTATGCACTCACACACTGTTATCCCCACCAGTCACTGTAGCACTCACACACTGTTATCCCCACCAGTCACTGTATGCACTCACACACTGTTATCCCCACCAGTCACTGTACGCACTCACACACTGTTATCCCCACCAGTCACTGTACGCACTCACACACTGTTATCCCCACCAGTCACTGTACGTACTCACACACTGTTATCCCCACCAGTCACTGTACGTACTCACACAGTGTTATCCCCACCAGTCACTGTATGCACTCACACACTGTTATCCCCACCAGTCACTGTACGTACTCACACAGTGTTATCCCCACCAGTCACTGTACGCACTCACACACTGTTATCCCCACCAGTCACTGTACGCACTCACACACTGTTATCCCCACCAGTCACTGTACGCACTCACACACTGTTATCCCACCAGTCACTGTACGCACTCACACACTGTTATCCCCACCAGTCACTGTACGTACTCACACAGTGTTATCCCCACCAGTCACTGTATGCACTCACACACTGTTATCCCCACCAGTCACTGTACGTACTCACACAGTGTTATCCCCACCAGTCACTGTATGCACTCACACACTGTTATCACCACCAGTCACTGTACGTACTCACACACTGTTATCCCCACCAGTCACTGTGTGCACTCACACAGTGTTATCCCCACCAGTCACTGTATGCACTCACACACTGTTATCCCCACCAGTCACTGTACGTACTCACACACTGTTATCCCCACCAGTCACTGTACGTCACTCACACATGTTATCCCCACCAGTCACTGTAGCACTCACACACTGTTATCCCCACCAGTCACTGTGTGCACTCACACACTGTTATCCCCACCAGTCACTGTAGCACTCACACACTGTTATCCCCACCAGTCACTGTATGCACTCACACACTGTTATCCCCACCAGTCACTGTATGCACTCACACACTGTTATCCCCACCAGTCACTGTGTGCACTCACACACTGTTATCCCCACCAGTCACTGTACGCACTCACACACTGTTATCCCCACCAGTCACTGTACGCACTCACACACTGTTATCCCCACCAGTCACTGTACGTACTCACACACTGTTATCCCCACCAGTCACTGTAGCACTCACACACTGTTATCCCCACCAGTCACTGTACGACTCACACACTGTTATCCCCACCAGTCACTGTACGACTCACACATGTTATCCCCACCAGTCACTGTAGACTCACACACTGTTATCCCCACCAGTCACTGTAGACTCACACACTGTTATCCCCACCAGTCACTGTGACTCACACACTGTTATCCCCACCAGTCACTGTACGCACTCACACACTGTTATCCCCACCAGTCACTGTAGCACTCACACACTGTTATCCCCACCAGTCACTGTACGACTCACACACTGTTATCCCCACCAGTCACTGTACGACTCACACATGTTATCCCCACCAGTCACTGTACGCACTCACACACTGTTATCCCCACCAGTCACTGTACGCACTCACACACTGTTATCCCCACCAGTCACTGTATGCACTCACACACTGTTATCCCCACCAGTCACTGTGTCACTCACACACTGTTATCCCCACCAGTCACTGTGCACTCACACACTGTTATCCCACCAGTCACTGTAGACTCACACACTGTTATCCCCACCAGTCACTGTGTATACAACTGTTTCCCACCAGTCCACACTCCACACTGTTTCCCCACCAGTATGACGACCCACATGTATCCCCACATACGTTCACTCAATGTTATCCCCACCAGTCACTGTACGACTCCACACTGTTATCCCCACCAGTCACTGTATGCACTCACACACTGTTATCCCCACCAGTCACTGTAGACTCACACACTGTTATCCCCACCAGTCACTGTTGCACTCACACACTGTTATCCCCACCAGTCACTGTAGCACTCACACATGTTATCCCCACCAGTCACTGTACGCACTCACACACTGTTATCCCCACCAGTCACTGTACGACTCACACACTGTTATCCCCACCAGTCACTGTGCACTACACACTGTTATCCCCACCAGTCACTGTACGCACTCACACACTGTTATCCCCACCAGTCACTGTACGACTCACACACTGTTATCCCCACCAGTCACTGTACGCACTCACACACTGTTATCCCCACCAGTCACTGTACGCACTCACACACTGTTATCCCCACCAGTCACTGTACGCACTCACACACTGTTATCCCCACCAGTCACTGTATGCACTCACACACTGTTATCCCCACCAGTCACTGTACGTACTCACACACTGTTATCCCCACCAGTCACTGTGTGCACTCACACACTGTTATCCCCACCAGTCACTGTACGCACTCACACACTGTTATCCCCACCAGTCACTGTACGCACTCACACTGTTATCCCCACCAGTCACTGTGTGCACTCACACACTGTTATCCCCACCAGTCACTGTATGCACTCACACACTGTTATCCCCACCAGTCACTGTACGCACTCACACACTGTTATCCCCACCAGTCACTGTACGCACTCACACACTGTTATCCCCACCAGTCACTGTAGCACTCACACACTGTTATCCCCACCAGTCACTGTACGCACTCACACACTGTTATCCCCACCAGTCACTGTAGCACTCACACACTGTTATCCCCACCAGTCACTGTACGCACTCACACACTGTTATCCCCACCAGTCACTGTACGCACTCACACACTGTTATCCCCACCAGTCACTGTACGCACTCACACACTGTTATCCCCACCAGTCACTGTACGCACTCACACACTGTTATCCCCACCAGTCACTGTACGCACTCACACACTGTTATCCCCACCAGTCACTGTACGCACTCACACACTGTTATCCCCACCAGTCACTGTACGCACTCACACACTGTTATCCCCACCAGTCACTGTACGCACTCACACACTGTTATCCCCACCAGTCACTGTGTGCACTCACACACTGTTATCCCCATCAGTCACTGTACGCACTCACACACTGTTACCCGGGCGTTACACACTATGCATAACCTACGTGCACTTGTGTCATGAACAAACTGCGTCTTTCAGCAGCAGGTGAACCCACACTACGCAGGCAACTGGTCTGTCTGCCTAGTTCTAAAGTATTGAAGACGTACGCCATTCTATAGTAATGAAACACCACATATCAGTTCAACCTCGAGTTTATATAGTCTAATCATCCAACATGAGAACACCTATGACATAAAAAGAGTACCGACGTTTCTTTCTACCCTACTAAACGTGCTGTATAATCATTGGCCTATCCTTAGCACAGACAGTTGTGTTAACTCGTGACTACCTGATACACAACATTTACTCAGAAAAAACTTCAGGTCAGGCTGACACAGCAGTCTTATTTATTGCTCACACTACCCAGACGACAGTTTCTGTCTGCGACAAAAGTGGCTGGTGCAGCAACTCCAGACAATCTAAAACGCACTCTCATTGATTGCTCCGCGGCCTTTGTGACTTCGATGCATAAATCAGTAGCGCGAAAGAGGAAGAATCTTCAAGCAGCTGTGTTGCTGTCTGACGCCCGGCAACGCGCATAAGAGTCGACCCAAACAGTGCTGCTGCGTGATTACGCTACAGCACATACTCATAGGGTCGACAGAACGTTCGCCCCAACGTAGTTTTCACGATAACATTACAAACTGTTGACAGTCCATGTTTCAGGGACAACCTCTGTGGAATCCTACGATTTTTGACAACAGGAATTTGCAAGAATTGTTTCAGCTTTGTATATTTGGGCGGTACAGTCTTTGTGCGTGCGTGCGTGCGCGTGCGTGCGTGCGTGCGTGCGTGCGTGCGTGCGTGCGTGCGTGCGTGCGTGCGTGCGTGCGTGCGTGCGTCGCCGTGCGCGGCGCGGGCGCGGGGGGCGGGCGACGGAGCACGGGAGCGCGGACGGACGGACGGAGGACGACGGACGGACGGACGGACGGACGGACGGACGGACGGACGGACGGACGGACGGACTGACGGACGGACGGACGGACGGACGGACGGACGGACGGACGGATAGAAGGAATAATACAGATATACAGAGGGGGATACAAGCAGGCGCGGTAGCATGGATGAGGGCAGAAGGTGTTACGTGGGACAGAAAGCTGAAGAAACAACTGACGGGAAGAGTGTTGGAAGCGTGCGTTGTAACAGAACGTATATATACGGGTTGTGGTCGCACTGGCACCGACGGATGCAGGAGGAGATGTTACAGACAGCAGAGACAAACATAGAGTAAAGCGATGAACGAATTGAGAACGGAGACTGGCATGAAAAACACCTAAAAAGAAAAGAAGATGGGGGCAGACTGAGACGGGTGGGGCGGGTAGGTTGAAGGCAGATGAGGGTGGAAGATGAAGAAGAGGAAGACTGAAGTTCCGATGGGAAGACAGCCAGAAGAGAGGTCTGAGGAGGGTTGGCCTAAACAGCCACGAATTAGTAACCATCGCCGAAAAGAGGGGAACATGGAATGGAAGCAGAAGAAGCAGCGGAAGTGACGTATTCCCCGCCACCCCAGGGATTTATGGGAAGGAGACGACGACGAATGTGCAGTACAAGAGTTTCATGTGATGTGCATTCGCGATGACGTGGAATTTAAAACAACAATCCACCTAAAATTATTGGTTTGGTACCGCATTTCGTGCGACATGAACATTATTAACTAATTATCTATTTATCACAGCCATATCGATGAGATTCGTGTTTCGTGTCTGAAATTTGTGAGGCGATGTAGCTGGCTACACAGTCCTACAAAACAGTTTTAGACGCGTCAAGACGTAATGTCTGCATCTGTATACAGTGTACATCGGTACATTCCATAGACATGGCTGCTAGCTGTTCATTGTTAATTCCATAACACGGGTAGACTAGGTTTTAATAATGTATTGCACTAAACGAACCACGCTTTTACATTCTCGTACATGTTTGTCACCACCACCCCCACCAACATTCACCACAACCCCGACCCCCCCTCCCCATACTCCGCCTTCCTCTATGTAGAGGTGTCCTGTTTAGGACAAGACACGACGCGCTAGTAGATGACCTAACTTAGTGCATTCAGTACTGGGAAGAGATCACGTTTCACGTTGATACTCAAATGTGCATAATGTTTAGCTAAATAACGCAGTTTGTTAGTCATCGTCATTACTAACACTGCACTCATCATAATGAGACACTGAGCGTGCATACATCCGCCTAGTTGAATCCACCACCTGATTTGACTACATAACCAAAATGTTCATCTAAACAAACGAATTTACGTTTAAATAATAGGGCGTATCGTTGTATGAATAAACACGTATAATTTATACACAACAGAACATTGCCTAGTAGTTACAAAACAAAGTATGTCAAACAAACATCTCCCCCAGTTCACCTTCCCTTTCAATGGTGTCAAAACAACACATTGGGAAAAGGACTAATCACTAATTAATTTTAATTGGTTACGAATATGACGACTTCCCAAGTTCAGCCTAGTTGTCATTGTGGACGTCCTGGTGACACAGACTGTGTGTGTGTGTGTGTGTGCGTGTGCGTGTGCGTGTGCGTGTGCGTGTGCGTGTGCGTGTGCGTGTGTGTTTGCGTGTGTGTGTGTGTGCGTGTGTGTGCCCGTGCGTGTGTGTGCCCGTGCGTGTGTGTGCCCGTGCGTGCGTATGTGTGAGCGTCTGTGTATGCGTGTGTGAGTGCGTGCGCGTGTGTGTGCATGCCTGTGCGTGTGTGCGTGAGTGTATGTATGTGTGGGTGTAAGGGGGTGAGCCAGCGGACGTCACTAGGGTAGTGTACGTACGTGGGAGTCGTCACGATCTCAGCTGGCGCAAATATGCCAGTCATCGTCAGTTCGCAATCATGTCATATAATCGCCAGTTGACAGAAAGAGCGAGACTTTCCAGCTATATGAAAAAAAACATCTTACATCGAAACACGTTTTAGAGCATTCTAAGTCGTCGCCCGCGTGCAATAGAGCGGGACTGTAGTGAAAAATAGCACACTCACGGGGCAATGCTATAAGCAGGTATAATTCCTATTATCCTGTTTTTATCCATACTGTGTTATATAAGCTACACACGTACCACATTCTGTCTAAAACGTACGTATACTCAACATATGAACTACGAATAAACTAGTGTCTAACTTGAAATGAACACATCACTGAAAGCGTGGTGACAACGTAATGTTCGTGTGTGTATTTAGAGACACGATGTAACATAGCCAATATCGAAAAGAAACAAAGCGAAGTGGCATAGGTTCAATTTTGAACAATAAATAAAGTCATTTAATTTGTCTAAACATGTTAAAATGCATATGCGAAATGAGGAAAAAGAGCCGAGTTCATGAAAAGCAAGAGACGTTTACAAATAGAGTAAATGATCCTATGATGAACTATTACCACAGCTTAAATGCTTCAGCATGACTGCAATGCATCCGGGGTGAGAACATTTGCCCTGCGACGTACCGGTTGAAAGGGCACAGAGCCTCACGTACACTGCTGACGCCGTGCAGTCGGCTGCTTGATTGCCAACGCATGCGGGCTATGAAGCGTGTGCAGCCACGCATGACCGGAGTATAGCAAGTGTTCCCTTCTGCTAAAGAGTGCTCTCTTATCGCTGTAACTACATCAGTTATCGTGTAACAAAACGCTACGTGGGCTGGTCACGTAGGCACGCAAAGTGTATCTATTCAAGTGTCATTCGCAACTTTTCATGACCACGTATTCTAAGATGAAGATTATAAAAAGCGTTGTGACATTATTCAAAGCGCGTCTGTGTTTGAAATGTATCACACATCAACCCCAATAACCTCCTTCGATTGCTGCACTGAGTTTTCTATAGGCCATTTGTGGTGTCTCAAGAATCGTTGAGTGTATATCAAATACCGGTACATGACAGTGTAGATTTGGGATGAGGAAGGACGCCTGTTGTATCTTTAGCAGCGACTGCTAGTATTCGTGGACGCACGAAGTTGTGCACAAGCGCACGCAGGCATGCAACTGTCGTGAACTCGTTCAACCAAACATACACATGTTGTAGAGCGTCTGTATAGACTATTAACTATATAGACCATTTAAAATATGAGTAGAATGAATATACTAGAATAAAAATACCGTCTTTCACCGAACCGGTTGCGCCTCATGCTGAAATATACGTTGTAGTGACCATTTACATATTAACAACCACATATAAAACAACTCGCCATGGGTGGGAGTCCTCTTGCTACGACAAAAATGGTCGCTATTGCGGGAGCCACCCAGTGTTTGAATAAACATGTTTTTGTCAAATATTTAGTCAGTGTATTTGTCTGCATGTGAAGTAATGTCCAGCGTATAAATTAGTTTATTTTTATACCAAATTGTCAACCGTTCGCTTTAAATTTACTATCAAGTTGTAGCGGTGGTGATAATGAGTATTGCGCAACAAGGATATCGACCACCCGGCGATCTTGTGAAATATAACTGTGTGTGTGTGTGTGTGTGTGTGTGTGTGTGTGTGTGTGTGTGTGTGTGTGTGTGTGTGTGTGTGTATGTGTGTATGTGTGTATGTGTGTATGTGTATGTGTGTATGTGTGTATGTGTGTATGTGTGTATGTGTGTATGTGTGTATGTGTGTATGTGTGTATGTGTGTATGTGTGTATGTGTGTATGTGTGTATGTGTGTATGTGTGTATGTGTGTATGTGTGTATGTGTGTATGTGTGTATGTGATGTATGTATGTATGTATGTATGTATGTATGTATGTATGTATGTATGTATGTATGTATGTATGAATTTATGAATGTGTGTATGCATGTGTGTATGTGTGTATGGGTGTATATCATGTGTACGTTATTCTGGTTGTCGTCCGCTGGGCATGGCGGGCGCTTGGCAGGATATGTATCTCTTCTGTGTTTCCGAAATACTTCATGGGGCAAAGGTTAGTATTGTTTGTATTATGCACCGTTTAAGGTATGCAATGTTATTCGTGTTTTCTACCAGTTGGTCACTATATATATATATATATATATATATATATATATATATATATATCCTACGCTATGGAACTGGAACAATATAGTTATCAACAACTAAATATGCACTTATTGTGCTGTTTTGTGGCCTTTGTATTAACGCAACGGCGTGTTTTCTTGCATCAGATCTACTTAGTATCATCGGATTAAAAGAAGGTCGACACAAACGTAAATAATATAAACACATGATTTATTTATAGAGACGCTAAATACATTAACACAGTATGTACAGATGCACAGAAGAGCTTTTTCCGAGTAATGTCGATTTCTACTGTACGTCTATGCATAACATGACGTATACGTTCATACAAACAGACGCTAAATATATAAACACAATGTCATTATGTACATATTGTAAACTGGAGCTTTGTCCGAGTAGTGTCGATGTTTTGTTGAACGTCTTTGAATGACATGCTTCCTTTCAACACACATTGCCAGTAGTTTTCATTGTCTTCAGTTGAGCACGAAATAAATGTAATGTACACAACGTTGCGACGTGATGTCTATTTCTCTGTAGGTGTTTCTATGTACACTATTGCACTGTTCTGTATAGATCGGTTCACCACAAGCTGCACTTGACTAAGACTGCGAGACACGCCGTTACTAAGAAGGAGATTGAGACGGAAACACTAGAAGCACCATTGCAGAAGGGGGTGTTGCACGCGCAATACGTCATCGGCTCTTTCGACGTTCTGCATTTGTATTCCGAGTACTCGAGACTATTGGTGACGTCTTTTTCTCCGCAGTGACGCTGCACGAGCTGGACCAAGCCTGAAACATGTATATAAACGAGTCAAGCGAGATGTCACTAAAGCATAGAATGCAGTCGAGGGAGCTGCATATTTTCACAGTAATATTCGTTGAAATAGTCTTTACATAATCGTATATATTCGAATGAATCGCGTCGGTCATTTTAGTGAAGTCTGAATCGTTAAATAATATATTAATTATATTACCTGTCTGAATATATTGCGCCGATGACTGCCATGAAGCCTGGCCAAAAAAGCCGAACTTCACAAGTGTAACTGTTAGGCAAGTGAGCATATGGCAATACCTCTTTGGCGCACTGGCAATAGAAAACGATATGTCGATTTTCCGAATAGCCATGATATATTCGAGCCACGTCGCCCGGTGAATAAATGTGACAAGACGCAAAACAAGCTACAATTATGCAAACAACTATTCGCAGGGTGGATGTACGACAACGATAACTATTACACCGATGTAGACAAGTGAGTGATACTGACCGAGCATGATGATTTTTGTCTTCAGGCAGACGGCTCCCTCGCATGTTTCCATCGTGCTGCTGTTGCCGGCTTTGAAATTGTCGAGGCAGTCTTCTGTGGAGTTGACGCGAAGGATGTCTCCGCATTTGTAGCACTTGATGGCACCAACTACACGGGGGAGAAACAGCTGAATATTACACATCGCATGAACAACAATGTAAAAGATGAGCAGAACACCGTTCAAATCAATAAAACAGAAATGTACTTGAACTGGGTGGTTATCGCAATTACTAACACAAGCTTTCGTCAAACGTTTTATTATCAACAACAAAGCAGAAGTATTACACTCGGTTGTGTATGTCTTACAATTACAAGTGATACCGATTTCAGTGAAGTAGATATATTAAAATCTCAAACTGTGCTTACACAATTTGTTTTGTAATTATAACTGTATTGTCGTCTGCCCGCTGCAAATGTCACCGAGGCACTCCTTCAAGCAGTTGGCGACAAGAACGGCGACAAGAACACGTCAACCTACCTGAACTGATGGCAAGTGCGAAAACGAGAGCGACAAGTAGGCTATCCATTGCGACGACGTTCGAGTTTCCTCCAGACAACCGGGTGTGTGATGTGACTAGGTCCACTCGCACGCCGCCTTTTATAGCCCGTGTCAACGTCAGGCTGCACACTTGGCTGGTTTTTGGCAAACCTCCGAGTTAGCCCCGAGCTCTAGGGCACGCAGACCCACGTGATCACGCCGTGACGGCGTGGGTCTACCTGTATGGTCTGCCTGCCTACTGTCACGCGCTTATGCGTAGCGGGGCTTTTTCGAGGTCGGGTGTTGTGTAAGTCGAGCGGCGAACGGTGTGTCCCAGTTAAATGACCTCACGCACTCGCTCGCTCGATTCATGTTTCCTACAGTTTACTTGACGGATTGAAAACTACAGTTTACTTGACGGATTGAAACCCAGATGAATCACTACCAAAAATGCATTTTTGTGTGATATCCATTAGTTGGGTTTATCGACGCTCACAGTGGTGGTTTCGACCCCAACTAGGTCTCACCTTAGTAACGCGAAATGTAATATTCATATGAAGGGAAGTTCGCGAGTGTCCATGCACACCCTATAAAAAGCCAAGGACGAGCATGATACCTAATGAAAACAAGTTGCATTAAAATTTATCATTTGAAAATAATTTAACCGGTGTATTAGCAACGTTATTGCACTGCGCTGACAGACACACATTTTATTGCAATGCCACATATGATTTCAAAACCTCCAATACGTACAAATAAATACATAAATGCGGACATTCGTGTAAATTAATAACTTCGCGGATCTATAAATTCATTCATTGTCGAGAACTCGCCATTCTTGAAAGCAAGAAAATATTTTCATTATATAATTTGAATGTTTTAACTTGTACAATGGTCACGCATGGCCTGACAGCGACTGCACTGAACAATTGTTGCAGAAGTAATACTGTTATGCAACTAGGACGTTAGAGTAACTGCGGCAACCATCCATCACATATTTTATAAATCAATCGATCCAGTCAACAGTTTAATTGCAACTGAAAAACTATCCTCCGGTGTACTAAGAACGTACACATTCAAGTCTGCTTATTTGTATGCTACCTGTGAGCGTTCAAGCAGAACGTTTCTTTTACTACAATCTATGTCTAAACAATAACACCCGTAACCGTAATAAATTATATCTGTACTGTCAACAAGCATTTAAATGTTGACTACTTGCAATGCCAACAGACAGATGCATGAATATGTGAGAATTGTAGAAGTTTGATCTCACTACACAGTGGGAGAGAATGTACGCTTGAGCCCTAATCAGAGGGTAACTACCCCTAACCTCCTTACCAACTGGTCATGATATCAGGCGATTCGTTCGCATGAATACCAGGTAATTGTCGCGCGCGCACGTGATTTCGCAGAAGATCATTCGGACATCAGCGCCAGTGCAGTGGAGTGTGTCTATCGCCAGCCGATACACGAATGTCATCGAGTGCGTCACACGCTACCCACGCCGAGACCCTGGGAGACCATTCCCTGACGACTAGACGGTCCGTGTCACTCTGGTGTGGCAATAAACCGTGCATGGTTGGGATGTTGTGTCTTATAAGAACTATTTTTGTTTCTTTCATGTGTACATGAGCTGAATCGCTGCTGTTGTAATAAGAATGCAATGTGATTACTTACTAGAACAAAACTAACCCAATGAGGAGGACCACGCAAGTGGGCCACTTGTTCCGATTTACCCACTATGGTACGATCGATGGCATCCAGTTGTCTTGAATGAAGTAATCCGCGTGTGTCAGGCCGGTGTCATTCACTAGCTTGGACCATATCCCCCAATGAAACACACGTGAAGGCGTCACCGGCTTGTCTGGGAAGAATCCGTCGATTTGCCGAGATGGCGTCACCCGTGTGTTTTGGAACACGTTCTCTGTAATACGTCTTGGGGAGGGTCAGTTCTTTTGTCTAGGAATACACAATGCGCTTATTCCTGTGGTGTGTTGAACAACGGCTATCGGTGGGCCATTCACGTCGTGTCATCATTAGTTAGCTTGTCAATGACGATGCATTAATGGTCTACATACATAATATAGTATATGGGAACTGTTTGGGTGAATTTTGAGGAGCCGGAAACACAGCGAAATATAGATGGACAGGAGGAGGTTGGAGGAGACGGCAGCGCAAGGATATTGAGGCGGGAAAGAAAAAGAAAACAACAGAAATCGAGGAGCCGTATCGAAGCTAGCCTTGCACGGGAAGTCAGGGAATAGAGGAAAACAATAACAAATATGTACTGCCATAAATTCGAAGAGGTGACTTTGTGTAACTGTGGATTATTTACACAGCAGTAGACGATCATTGCAATAACAGTTGTGGCACTTCGAAAATATGAAAACTATTATCTGTATAGCTACGGTAAACTCCAAGAAGTGACTTTGTGTATTCACACACAAGTGTCTTTGTGGCAGACTGAGACTATGGGTTGTTCGAGGTACCCCTCCTGCGATTGCACCACGCGTAGCGGTCCTAACATCCGGAGCAGAGACTGGGGAGAGGAGACCTACGTGGGCGAGTTACTCCAAGGTTGTCACGTGAGTAGGACGTGCTCCATAGAATCGTCTGCCAACATTGCAAAGCTGAAGAAGTCGCCTGTGAGTAGATGGTATCTGCACTGGATTCGTCGGTTGTGACCAGATCACAGTACGTCGATACCTCGTTTGTCGAAACGTACGTGCGCATTTTGAGTCTTGTTATATAAACGTGAATATTTGCACGTACGAATAAATAGGTCAATGTGTCGCCAGATGTTTTGGCCGATAAGAGTATAGAGCAATCGAGGTCCATGCACTGTGCCAGTCGGTCAGTTGACCACATGCCACTAGGCATGGGTCAGTCGGTCATTTGATAACAGTTCGCCATGCATGAGAAGTGTGACATTACGTACTCTGTCCGTTTTGGATACTTCGAGTGCTGTGACTTACACTGGTTTTTGTTCTCCAGAATTCAATTCTCGACGTCTTTTGTAGAATAAGTTGGATTGAGATCTGATTTGTATATTATACGTGTTGTTTGGTTAATCTTTCACGTCGCTCTCCTGTTCATATGATAAATGTCATATAAATATGTAGACCCGCCTCTATGCATGCACGAATGTATTAATAAGCCGCTTACGATGTTTCTTAGCAATTAATTAGAGAAAATAATTAGTGAGTATTGATAATGTATATGCGTGTGTATTCTTCACTGTCGACGACACCAGAACTAACACACATGAAGAGACCGCTGCTTGCAGAACTGTAGACGGCTAGTGTCAATCCAAACTCACATGCAGACAACATGTAAGTGTAACAGTCCAGTAACTAATGGCATACTGGCCCCAAAGGTACTAGTACAACACTGTCTTGTACCCGTGCTGTACGCTGGCCAGTTATAGCCTACTGTGTTGGTCGGTGTTTGCGTCATACGGGAACAGTAATGGCCCAATGTGGTGTAGTGTGTTTGTTCAGTGTTTGGCCTGTACTGGCCTGTACAAGTGTACAGGTCCATACAGCCACAACTACATTTCTTAGGTAGGTGGCGCTGTACATTGCACTTTTACATGTCTCGTAAAAACATCGAAAAGAACAGTCTTCTTTAAAAAAGACGTTAGAAACAAATGCTTTGCTATCAACGTGTCCTCCTGTATTTTTTCTTTCCACCGTTTTTATATAATTTACTCTAATGTGCCTATCCATCTGTAGCCGCACAGTAAAACCACTCCGTATTGGACATCAACGGGACTACGCAATACGTCCGTTATGGCCAGGTCACCGCTATTGACAGGTTGAGGACAATGCAAAGAACTTGTCATCCGGGACTTTCAAAACTATCCATTGTTGACAACTTCCGTCCTTTTGGAGAATGAGTTTCGGAAGGCAGGCGTCTCGATTTGTATATCTACATTTGTATTATATACATTAATGGTGTGTCTTACATGCAATATCAATGTGTATATTCTCAATGTGCACTTTTAAAATGTTGATCTTATATGATACATACATTGTGTAATTTTCACACTTATAACCGGTTTATTTACTATGTTTAACATGTATACACCCCAGAATCGACTTCATAGAGATAGTTGGTGTTGAAATAAAACTGATTGATAAAGTGATACATTTCGTCTCTTCTTCGCCTTCCTTTTTGCAGCCAACATGCGTTGATGATGTAGTTGGAAAGGGTGTACAGGGGAGTAGGCAGACAAGGAAAGAAGGCGGAAAGGGAGGGGAATGGGGAGAGGTATGTGGTTATTACAGTTACACAATTTGAAAAAAAGTTCAGTTAGTTTTGAGAGACATAATAAGCCTGTGGTGACGTGATCGACGGTGGTGGAATGTGTAGAACATTTAGAGTTGGGCTAGTATCTCCCCCTTATCTAAACTTACTAAAGCGCAGTTTTGCCCTAGTGAGCGACAACCAGTCTATAATAATCCAGACTGACCCAGTGACCAACTGGTCGACAGTCCTAGTGGTGGACCGCCCCAGTTCCCCGCTTCACGCTTGAGCAATTCGTAATCTCGCGATCGCCAAGACCCACTGACACAGTGCAACCGGACGGCCGCCTAAAGCAACGACAACACGACTTATACACAGATAACAACTAATAGTTATACGAACTCTTGCAGATTGCTGTCATGTATATCCCCGAATGTATCTGAGTACAGTAACGACAAAATATCCACATACCCGCCGACAAACAAAAAACTAAACATCCCGTTCCACCAACTGACCCACCTCACGATTCCACGCTTGACTTAATCGTAATCTTATCAGTTGAACTAACCCGGTGACCGACAGACCCGCTTTTCGGGACAATGTATTTATGTAAGGGTTTAACGACTTTACACGCGTGTGACGCATCACGATTAAGCACGAGTGAACACACAGTTGCAACACTTACTAAACTCATTTCGAATGTCCAGGTAACATGGTGTGGTAGCCAGTAACTCTTTTCTCAACAGTTCCGTTATGATCAGTGAAACAAGTTATCGGCGCGATGGATTAGTCGCTAAATAGACCAAGGTATACATAGCCACCCTCCTTATTAGTTACAGCTACTCCCCCACTCTATCCCCCAGTCTCCCCTCCACTCTTTCCCCCACCCTCTCCCCCACACTCTCACCCAGTCTCTCCCCCAGTCTTTCCTCCACTCTCTCCCCCCACTTTCCCCCAGTCTCTCCCCCACTCTCTCCCCCACTCTCTCACCCACTCTCTCCCCAGGCTCTCCCCCATTCGCTGCCCACCCTCTCCCCCACTCTCTCTCCCCCAGTCTCTCACCCAGTCTATCACCCAGTCTTTCCCCCACTCTCTCACACACCCTCTCCCCCACTCTCTCCCCAGTCTCTACACACTCTCTCCCCCAGTCTTTCCCCCCACACACACTCTCTCTCTCTCTCTCTCTGCTCACTCTTCCCCTCCTGCTCGCCCTCTCTCTCTCTCTTCCGTTTCTATTCTTCGCATCCATCACTCGGTGGCTCTTTCCTCTCCTTCCCTACCCTCTCTACCTGCCACCCACCACACCACCCTTTCCTTCTCTTTCTTCCCACCCTTGCTCACTCCTCCCCACCAATTCTCCATCACCCATTCCGACCCCTTTCTCTTTCTGTCACTCCGCAGCCTTGCATTCAATGGTTTAGTTATCTCCCTTCTCGTCTTTATATAATTGCAGGTTTTCTTTCGTCGGCGTTTATCGACACCCGTCCACCAGTGGTCCATCGGTTGCCTCGCGACTTCTGCGAGCGCTTGACGAATCCAGAAATTCTCGACCAAACTTGATTTGTCTTGCGGTGTCTACTTCATGCAATAGATAACACGTCTATGGACGAACAAACCAAAAACGACTACTATCAACTCAGAACGGCCGACCTTTTAATTAATTAACATTCATCGCCCGCTCTCTCTCTCTCTCTCTCTCTCTCTCTCTCTCTCCTCTCCTCTCTCTCTCTCTCTCCCTCCGTCTCTCTCCCTCCCTCGCTCACTCTTTCTCTCTCTCTCGCTCTCTCTCCCCCTCCCATCCTGCCTTCCTGCCTCCCTCCCTCCCCCTCTCTTTCCATCCTTCCCTCGCTTTCTCCCTCTGTTTGGTTTGTCTTTGTCGCTGCCTCTCTCTCTCTCTCTCTCTCCCTCCCTCTCTCTCTCTCTCTCTCTCTCTGTATCTCTCTCTCCACCCTTCCCTCGCTTTCTCCTTATTTCTGTTTCTGTTTCTGTTTCTGTTTCTGTTTCTGTCTCTGTCTCTGTCTCTGTCTCTGTCTCTGTCTCTGTCTCTGTCTCTGTCTCTGTCTCTGCCTCTGCCTCTGCCTCTGCCTCTGCCTCTCTGCCTCTCTGCCTCTCTGCCTCTCTGCCTCTCTGCCTCTCTGCCTCTCTGCCTCTCTGCCTCTCTGCCTCTCTGCCTCTCTGCCTCTCTGCCTCTCTGCCTCTCTCTGCCTCTCTGCCTCTCTGCCTCTCTGCCTCTCTGCCTCTCTGCCTCTCTGCCTCTCTGCCTCTCTGCCTCTCTGCCTCTCTGCCTCTCTGCCTCTTTCCTCTCTGCCTCTCTGCCTCTCTGCCTCTCTGCCTCTCTGCCTCTCTGCCTCTCTGCCTCTCTGCCTCTCTGCCTCTCGCCCTCTGCCTCTCTGCCCTCTTTTGCCTCTCTGCCCTCTGCCTCTCTGCCTCTCTGCTCTCTGCCTCTCTGCCTCTCTGCTCTCTGCCTCTCTGCTCTCTGCCTCTCTGCCTCTCTGCCTCTCTGCCTCTCTGCCTCTCTGCCTCTCTGCCTCTTCTCTGCCTCTCTGCCTCTCTGCCTCTCTGCCTCTCTGCCTCTCTGCCTCTCTGCCTCTGCCTCTCTGCCTCTCTGCCTCTCTGCCTCTCTGCCTCTCTGCCCTCTCTCTTTTGCCTCTCTGCCTCTCTCCCCTCTGCCCTCTCTGCCCTCTGCCCCTGCCTCTCTGCCTCTCTGCCCTCTGCCTCTCTGCCCCTCTGCCCTCTCTGCCTCTCTGCCTCTCTGCCTCCTCTGCCTCTCTGCCCTCTCTGCCTCTCCCCTCTGCCTCTCTGCCTCTCTGCCTCTCTGCCTCTCTGCCTCTCTGCCTCTCTGCCTCTCTGCCTCTCTGCCTCTCTGCCTCTCTCCCTCTCTCTGCCCTCTCTGCCTCTCTGCCTCTCTGCCTCTCTGCCTCTCTGCCTCTCTGCCTCTCTCCCCTCTGCCTCTCTGCCTCTCTGCCTCTCTGCCTCTCTGCCTCTCGCCCTCTCTGCCTCTCTGCCTCTCTGCCTCTCTGCCTCTCTGCCCCTCTGCCTCTCCCGCCTCTGCCTCCTCTGCCTCTCTGCCTCTCTGCCTCTCTGCCTCTCTGCCTCTCTGCCTCTCTGCCTCTCTCTGCCCTCTCTGCCTCTCTGCCTCTCTGCCTCTGCCTCTCTGCCTCTCTGCCTCTCTGCCTCTCTGCCTCTCTGCCTCTCTGCCTCTCTGCCTCTCTGCCTCTCTGCCTCTCTGCCTCTCCTGCCCTCTGCCCTCTCTGCCTCTCTGCCTCTCTGCCTCTCTGCCTCTCTGCCTCTCTGCCTCTCTGCCTCTCTGCCTCTCTGCCCTCTGCCTCTCTGCCTCTCTGCCTCTGCCTCTCTGCCCTCTCTGCCTCTCTGCCTCTCTGCCTCTCTGCCTCCCTCTCTGCCCCTCTGCCTCTCTGCCTCTCTGCCTCTCTGCCTCTCTGCCTCTCTGCCCTCTCTGCCTCTTTTGCCTCTCTGCCTCTCTGCCTCTCTGCCTCTCCTCTTGCTCTCTGCCTCTCTGCCTCTCTGCCTCTCTGCCTTCTGCCTCTCTGCCTCTCTGCCTCTCTGCCTCTCTGCCCTCTGCCTTCTGCCTCTGCCTCTCTGCCTCCCCTGCCTTCTGCCCTCTGCCTCTCTGCCTCTCTGCCTCTCTGCCTCTCTGCCTCCTGCCCCCTCTGCCTCCTGCCTCTCCCTTTCCTCCTGCCCTCCTGCCTCCTGCCTCCTGCCTCCTGCCTCCCTGCCTCCTGCCTCCGCCCTTTCCCGCCCCCTTCCTCCTGCCTCCCTGCCTCCCTGCCTCCCTGCCTCCCTGCCTCCCTGCCTCCCTGCCTCCCTGCCTCCCTGCCTCCCTGCCTCCTGCCTCCCTGCCTCCCTGCCTCCCTGCCTCCCTGCCTCCCTGCCTCCCTGCCTCCCTGCCTCCCTGCCCCTGCCCTGCCCGCCTCCCTGCCTCCCTGCCTCCTGCCTCCCTGCCTCCCTGCCTCCCGCCTCCCTTTCCTCCCTGCCCCCCTTCCTGCCCCTGCCTCCCTGCCTCCCTGCCTCCCTGCCTCCCTGCCTCCCTGCCTCCCTGCCTCCCTGCCTCCCTGCCTCCTGCCTCCCTGCCTCTGCCTCCTGCCTCTCTGCCTCTCTGCCTCTCTGCCTCTCTGCCTCTCTGCCTCTCTGCCTCTCTGCCTCTCTGCCTCTCTGCCTCTCTGCCTCTCTGCTCTCTGCTCTCTGTCTCTCTGTCTCTCTCTCTCTCTCTCTCTCTCTCTCTCTCTCTCTCTCTCTCTCTCTCTCTCTCTCTCTCTCTCTCTCTCTCTCTCTCTCTCTCTGTCTCTCTTCTTCTCTCTATCTCTCTCTCTCTCTCTCCCCCTCCCTCCCTGGTTTTCCTATTCCAGCAGATTATGCTGCTTTAACACGTTTTTGCTGTCCCCGCAATATACAGGATCACCCCGTCTCGCCTTCCTTCGTCCCATTCAGACTCCCTCGTGAGGTTGTCCTCTACAATGTCCCACCCCCTCTGTCTTCACGTCCCGTCCCTAGCCTGTCTCCCGTTGTATTTGTCTCACTATCACTAGCACCACACATGTCTGTATGTATGACTATGCTGTGTAGTTTAGCACGAAGGGGGGTGTACCGTGCACCCCCCCCGGGAATATACTTTTTTTTCTTTTTAGTGTCACTAGATTGGACAAAATACGTAGAAACGATTTGCCAAGGACACACGTAGTTAATTCAGGAATGGTCTCGTAATGATCTGAACCCTGAACACATGGGACTTTATTTGTGCAGTTGTGAGCAATAGATTTTTCAATAATGGCGACAATAATTTGCATAAAAATGATACGTGGGATATTTGGCTGACTTGTTAACACAGCAAACCGTTTTCTTTTTTATCTATTCCCGAGGGGTGCACGGTACCCCCCCCCTCGCCACTCCTTCCGACTAGACTACAGTGTAGTGTGGAAACTGTGGTGTCTACTTCTTCATGTGCATTCGGCTACATTTAACGTTTAGGCCTATCCAACTACGCGCACGCGCACACACACGCACACACACACACACGCGCACGCACGCACGCACGCACGCACACACACACGAACGCACGCACGCACGCACACACACCCGCACGCACGCACGCACGCACGCACGCACACACACACACACACACACACGCACACGCACACGCACACGCACGCACGCACGCACGCACGCACGCACGCACGCACGCACACACACACACACACTCACTGTACATTCAATGAAATTTTATCAGGACAAAACATGATTGTATATGAGAGCATAAATGTGATGATTGTAAAATTCAAGTAAGAGCGAGAGAGACATGGAAAAAGACAGACAGACAGACAGACCGAGCCCGCAAAGCACTACACTTATTGTGTTGACTTAAGATGATTGTGTTGTAATTATAACATTTTTATGTTGACATAAATCATTTGAACAATGTTCACGTTTACGTGAAATTAAATAGCTTATACATTGTGTGCGCACATTACCCTGTATTATCAGGACATTACTTAATAGCTTTCTTTTATAAGAAAACAATTTAATTTCCCCTCAGTTAAGTATAATGAGAAATGTCCGTATATATTCTAAGTCTACATAAAACATTAAACATTAAACTTGCAGAGATGTCGAACGACATAACGTGTTTCAACAAGCCAAGGGTTACTGTTGGTCGGTGTTTGCGTCATACGGGAACAGTAATGACCCAATGTGGTGTAGTGTGTTTGTTCAGTGTTTGGCCTGTACTGGCCTGTACAAGTGTTCAGGTCCATACAGCCACAACTACATTTCTTAGGTAGGTGGCGCTGTACATTGCACTTTTACATGTCTCGTAAAAACATCGAAAAGAACAGTCTTCTTTAAAAAAGACGTTAGAAACAAATGCTTTGCTATCAACGTGTCCTCCTGTATTTTTTCTTTCCACCGTTTTTATATAATTTACTCTAATGTGCCTATCCATCTGTAGCCGCACAGTAAAACCACTCCGTATTGGACATCACCGGAACTACGCAATACGTCCGTTATGGCCAGGTCACCGCTATTGACAGGTTGAGGACAATGCAACGAACCTGTCATCCGGGACTTTCAAAACTATCCATTGTTGACAACTTCCGTCCTTTTGGAGAATGAGTTTCGGAAGGCAGGCGTCTCGATTTGTATATCTACATTTGTATTATATACATTAATGGTGTGTCTTACATGCAATATCAATGTGTATATTCTCAATGTGCACTTTTAAAATGTTGATCTTATATGGTACATACATTGTGTAATTTTCACACTTATAACCGGTTTATTTACTATGTTTAACATGTATACACCCCAGAATCGACTTCATAGAGATAGTTGGTGTTGAAATAAAACTGATTGATAAAGTGATACATTTCGTCTCTTCTTCGCCTTCCTTTTTGCAGCCAACATGCGTTGATGATGTAGTTGGAAAGGGTGTACAGGGGAGTAGGCAGACAAGGAAAGAAGGCGGAAAGGGAGGGGAATGGGGAGAGGTATGTGGTTATTACAGTTACACAATTTGAAAAAAGTTCAGGGACATTCCCGCCATACTATTTTCTGTTAGTTTTGAGAGACATAATAAGCCTGTGGTGACGTGATCGACGGTGGTGGAATGTGTAGAACATTTAGAGTTGGGCTAGTATCTCCCCCTTAGCTAAAATTACTAAAGCGCAGTTTTGCCCTAGTGAGCGACAGCCAGTCTATAATAATCCAGACTGACCCAGTGACCAACTGGTCGACAGTCCTAGTGGTGGACCGCCCCAGTTCCCCGCTTCACGCTTGAGCAATTCGTAATCTCGCGATCGCCAAGACCCACTGACACAGTGCAACCGGACGGCCGCCTAAAGCAACGACAACACGACTTATACACAGATAACAACTAATAGTTATACGAACTCCTGCAGATTGCTGTCATGTATATCCCCGAATGTATCTGAATGCAGTAACGACAAAATATCCACATACCCGCCGACAAACAAAAAACTAAACATCCCGTTCCACCAACTGACCCACCTCACGATTCCACGCTTGACTTAATCGTAATCTTATCAGTTGAACTAACCCGGTGACCGACAGACCCGCTTTTCGGGACAATGTATTTATGTAAGGGTTTAACGACTTTACACGCGTGTGACGCATCACGATTAAGCACGAGTGAACACACAGCTGCAACACTTACTAAACTCATTTCGAATGTCCAGGTAACATGGCGCGATGGATTAGTCGCTACATAGACCAAGGTAAACATAGCCACCCTTCTTATTAGTTACAGCTACTCCCCACCCTCTCCCCCACTCTCTTCACAGTCTCTCCCCACTCTCTCCCCCACCCTTTCCCCCAGTGTCTCACCCAGTCTCTCCGCCACTCTCTCCCCAGTCTCTCCGCCACTCTCTCTCCCCAGTCTCTCCGCCACTCTCTCCCCAGTCTCTCCGCCACTCTCTCCCCCAGTCTCTCCGCCACTCTCTCCCCAGTCTCTCCGCCACTCTCCCCCCCAGTCTCTCCGCCTCCCCAGTCTCTCCCCACTTCTCCCTCTCTCCCCATCTCCTCCCCCACTCTCTCCCCAGTCTCTCCCCCACTCTCCCCCCAGTCTCTCACCCAGTCTCTCATCCAGTCTCTCACCCACTCTCTCCCCCAGTCTCTCCACCACTCTCTCACCCAGTCTCTCACTCAGTCTCTCACCCAGTCTCTCACCCAGTCTCTCCCCCAGTCCCTCGTCCAGTCTCTCACCCAGTCTCTCACCTAGTCTCTCCCCCACTCTCTCCCCCAGTCTCTCCCCCTAGTATCTCCACCAGTCTCACCCCAGTCTCTCAACTACTCTCTCCTCAGTCTCTACACACTCTCTCCCCCAGTCATTCCTCCATTCTCTCTCTCTCTCTCTCTCTCTCTCTCTCTCTCTCTCTCTTTCCACTCTTCGCATCCATCACCCGGTGGCTCTTTCCTCTCCTTCCTTAGCCTCTCTACCTGCCATCCTCCACACCACCCTTTCCTTCTCTTTCTTCCAAACCTTGCTCACTCCTCCCCACCAATTCTCCATCACCCATTCCCAACCCCTTTCTCTTTCTGTCACTCAGCAGCCTTGCATTCAATGGTTTAGTTATCTCCCTTCTCGTCTTTATATATTTCCAGGTTTTCTTCGTCGGGGTTTATCCAAACCCGTCGATCAGCGGTCCATCGGTTGCCTCGCGACTTCTGCGAGCTCTGTCTCTGTCTCTGTCTCTGTCTCTGTCTCTGTCTCTGTCTCTGTCTCTGTCTCTGTCTCTGTCTCTGTCTCTGTCTCTGTCTCTGTCTCTGTCTCTGTCTCTGTCTCTGTCTCTGTCTCTGTCTCTGTCTCTGTCTCTGTCTCTGCCTCTGCCTCTGCCTCTGCCTCTGCCTCTGCCTCTGCCTCTGCCTCTGCCTCTGCCTCTGCCTCTGCCTCTGCCTCTGCCTCTGCCTCTGCCTCTGCCTCTGCCTCTGCCTCTGCCTCTGCCTCTGCCTCTTCTCTCCTTTTTTTTCCATTTTCCCTTTTGTTTCTCTCCTCTGCCTCTGCCTCTGCCTCTGCCTCTCTGCCTCTGCTCTCTGTCTCTGTCTCTCTGCTCTCTGTCTCTGCTCTCTGCTCTGCTCTCTGCCTCTGCCTCTGCTCTCTGCTCTCTGCTCTCTGCCTCTGCCTCTGCCTCTGCCTCTGCCTCTGCCTCTGCCTCTGCCTCTGCCTCTGCCTCTGCCTCTGCCTCTGCCTCTGCCTCTGCCTCTGCCTCTGCCTCTGCCTCTGCCTCTGCCTCTGCCTCTGCCTCTGCCTCTGCCTCTGCCCTGCCTCTGCCTCTGCCTCTGCCTCTGCCCTGCCTCTGCCTCTGCCTCTGCCCTCTGCCTCTGCCTCTGCCTCTGCCTCTGCCCTGCCTCTCCTCTCCCTGCCTCTGCCTCCCGCCTCTGCCTCTGCCTCTGCCTCTGCCTCTGCCTCTGCCTCTGCCTCTGCCTCTGCCTCTGCCTCTGCCTCTGCCTCTGCCTCTGCCTCTGCCTCTGCCTCTGCCTCTGCCCTCTGCCCTCTGCCTCTGCCTCTGCCTCTGCCTCTGCCTCTGCCTCTGCCTCTGCCCTGCTCCCTCTGCCTCTGCCTCTGCCTCTGCCTCTGCCTCTGCCTCTGCCTCTGCCTCTGCCTCTGCCTCTGCCTCTGCCTCTGCCTCTGCCTCTGCCTCTGCCTCTGCCTCTGCCTCTGCCTCTGCCTCTGCCTCTGCCTCCCGCCTCTGCCTCTGCCCTGCCTCTGCTCTCCCCTGCCTCTGCCTCTGCCTCTCTGCCCCTGCCCTCTGCCTCTGCTCCCTTCTCCCTGTCTCCTCTGTCTCCTCTGCCCTCTGCTCCTCTGCTCCTCTGTCTCCTCTGTCTCCTCTGTCTCCTCTGTCTCCTCTGTCTCCTCTGTCTCCTCTGTCTCCTCTGTCTCCTCTGTCTCCTCTGTCTCCTCTGTCTCCTCTGTCTCCTCTGTCTCCTCTGTCTCCTCTGTCTCCTCTCTCTCCTCTCTCTCCTCTCTCTCCTCTCTCTCCTCTCTCTCCTCTCTCTCCTCTCTCTTCTCCTCTCTCTCCTCTCTCTCCTCTCTCCCTCTCTCTCTCTCTTTCCCTTCCGACTAGACTACAGTGTAGTGTGAAAACTGTTGTGTCTACATCTTCTAGTGCATTCGGCTCCATTTAACGTTTAGGCCTGTCCAACTACCTGGTGACTGCGGGTGTAAACGAAAGTATACAGTAAGCAAGCACACACCTCAACACTTCGCCGACCACAAGCTCGCGGCACACGCACACATACATACACACACACTTACGCGCGCAAAGCACTACACCTATTGCGTTGACTTAAGATGATTGTGTTGAAATGATAACATTTCTATGTTAACATAAATCATTTGAACAATGGTCACCTGTACGTGAAAGTAAATAGCTTATACTTTATGTTCGCACATTACCCCGTATTATCATGACATTAATTCATAACTTTCCTTTATAAGAAAACAATTTTATTTCCCCTCAACTAAGTATAATGACTAATTTCGTTGTGTATATTCTAAGTCTACATAAAAACATTAAATATTAAACTTTCAGAGATGTCGTACGACATAACGTGTTTCAACAAGCCAAGGGTTACTGGCGGAGTGACCACTGACTGGGTCTGACCCTGTAGAGTTTCACACTCCATTCACTCGTAATCTGATCAGCATCAAGACCCAGTAACAGAATCCATATATTTCGCATGGCGGCCTCTCTACCAAACAGTAATTTTATTGTGTTGTGTTCATTTCAGCAGTAGCATTGTGTATGGATGAACGACCCAAAAACGGCAATTATCAAATCCAAACGGTCGACTTTTAATTAATTCATAGCCCTCTCTATCTCCCCTCCGTCCCCATCTCTCTCCTCTCTCCCTCTCTCCCTCTCTCCCTCTCTCCCTCTCTCCCTCTCTCCCTCTCTCCCTCTCTCCCTCCCTCTCCCCTCCCTCTCCTCTCCTCTCCCTCTCCCTCTCCCTCTCCCTCTCCCTCTCCTCCCCTCTCCCTCTCCCTCTCCCTCTCCCTCTCCTCTCCTCTCCTCCCTCTCCCTCTCCCTCTCCTCTCCTCTCCTCTCCTCTCCCTCTCCGTCGTCCGTGCGTCCGTGCGTCCGTGCGTCCGTGCGTCCGTGCGTCCGTGCGTCCGTGCGTCCGTGCGTCCGTGCGTCCGTGCGTCCGTGCGTCCGTGCGTCCGTGCGTCCGTGCGTCCGTGCGTCCGTGCGTCGTGTCCGTCGTCCGTCGTCTCGTGCGTCCGTGCGTCCGTGCGTCCGTGCTGCGTCCGTGTGCGTCCGTGCGTCGTGCGTCCGTGCGTCCGTGCGTCCGTGCGTCCGTGCGTCCGTGCGTCCGTGCGTCCGTGCGTCCGTGCGTCCGTGCGTCGTCGTGCGTCCGTGGTCCGCGTCCGTGCGTCCGTGCGTCCGTCGCCGTGCTCCGTCGCCGTGCGTCCGTGCGTCCGTCGCCGTGCGTCCGTGCGTCCGTGCGTCCGTGCGTCCGTGCGTCCGTGCGTTCGTGCGTTAGCGCGTGCGTCCGTGCGCCGCGCGTCCCGGCCGCCCCCGCTCGCCCGCCCGCCCGCCGCCCGCCCGCCCGCCCGCCCGCCCTCCCGCCCGCACGCCCGCCCGCCCGCCAATGTCATTATTTCACAGCTCTGATGCCATGGTGCACAAAAAATAATTTCTACTTAACCAGTCCTACATGCATTGCTTCCAGGAATTTACCACACAAAAAACTGCACTATGGCGTAGGACTCCATTTGGTGGTATGTCCCCACCATTCGCACTAGTACTGTCCGCGAATACACATGCTCACATTATGACAGTCATGTATATGCGACTACACGTTGTGTATTGACTAGAGATGATTGTGTTGTAATTAGCATTTCTAAGTTGATATAAATTAGTGTGTCATTTAAACAATGTACACGTGTACATGAAATTAAATAATTTAGGCTCTGTGTTCGCACATTACCCCGTATTATCATTACATTAATTAATAATTTTCTTTTATAAGAAAACAATTAGTTTTTACCTAAGCTAAGTTTGATAAATGTTATGATATAACCCTACATTCTAAGTCTACACTAAACTTGCAGAGATGTCGTACGACAAAAAAATTTCAACAGGTGTCTAGAATATAGCCCAGGGGCGACTGACGGAGTGGCCACTGACTGGGTTTTGTTCTAGTTTGACCGCCTGACCCAGTAGAGAGTTTAATTTACCTTTCATTGATTCGCAATCTTATCAGCATCAAGACCCAGTAACACACTAATAATTATATAATAATATTTACATAAAGAGGGCAGCGTACGCGAGGTTCAAATTTAGAGTAGTTGGTCACCGCATTGCAACAAGAACGCGTGCGCCCGTGCGCGTGCGCCCGTGCGCGTGCGCGTGCGCCCGTGCCCGTGCGCCCGTGCGCGTGCGCCCGTGCGCGTGCGCCCGTGCGCGTGCGCCCGTGCGCGTGCGCCCGTGCGCCCACGCCCGTGCGCCCGTGCGTTTTTGCGTGCGTGTGTGCGTTTTTGCGTGCGTGTGTGCGTTTTTGCGTGCGTTTTTGCGTGCGTGCGTGCGTTTTTGCGTGCGTGTTTGCGTGCGTGCGTTTTTGCGTGCGTGCGTTTTGCGTGCGTGCGTGCGTGCGTTGTGCGTGCGTGCGTGCGTGCGTGCGTTGCGTGCGTGCGTGCGTGCGTGCGTGCGTGCGTGCGTGCGTGGTGCGTGCGTGCGTTCGTGCGTGCGTGCGTGCGTGCGTGCGTGCGTGCGTGCGTGCGCGTGCGTGCGTGCGTGCGTGCGTGCGTGCGTGCGTGCGTGCGTGCGTGCGTGCGTGCGTGCGTGCGTGCGTGCGTGCGTGCGTGCGTGCGTGCGTGCGTGCGTGCGTGCGTGCGTGCGTGCGTGCGTGGTATAATCTATGCTTTCGCAACTTAATGAATAAATACACCTAAAGACACAATCTACACTACACTGTGTCTACAGGCCTATGATATAGTCCTATGCTATTAATTAAAATTTTAATGTACGATTTGTCAACCTCGTCTATTTAGCATGACATTGACAAACCAAGACCAGTAGCGCCCCATTGCGGAAGCTGAATAATCAAATGTATGGGCAGGAAGCAAATCGGGATAAAAATCGGTTACCAATACAATATTGGACATTTTTATCACAGTGTTAAAATCAATGCACACATTGTACCTTAATTTGCCAATACAAGACGTAAAATAGTCTCCTGATTTTGGCACGTAAATTTTGTAGTTTACTTACGGGAAGGACACGGGGTGATTGGCTGCAGTTAAGCTGGTGTCGAGAGTATTTACTTTCAAAATGGCGAGCTTGAGAGATGCGGTGACTATGTACCAAACATTAACCCAAGAATGGAATAAAAGGCCACCAAATCTTGACAGATGTGGAGAACATCTAGGAAAACTCAAAGTCTGTATCATGTTTGAAAGTTGATTTAAGTAACACAGAACTTGCCACTTTATTAATACGTTTTATTTTGCTGATTCATTGACATGTCATTCATTGTATTTGTGATGTTGCCAGACTCGGCACACGCTCATTCAAACACAGTGACAGTTGCACTGACGCAGGATTATATTTTAGGTGAAGTAAATATTACAGAGAAGTTTATGCATATCATTGATCCATCCTATACGGCGTATATGCCAAAGAAAGCAAAAAAATCCACTCAGGATTGAGGAAACATGGTGTGAACTCATCAACCAAGTTTTCTTTTAACTTCTAATTCTAGTGATTAGACACTCAACACTAGTCTATACAATATAGTTGTTTACAGTTACAGCACTCGGGAGGGTTCTATCTAGGCCACACCCCTGCACCATAGCCTAGGCACTATATTTGTTACATTGTCCCAGCCATATTCCTTGAAAGCGCCCGAAGGGTGCGTAAATATAGCACTCACAGATTGATTCAACGCGCTGTTGCAGAAAGTAATCTTATATTAAAATATACAAACATATTTTTATACTTCAGAAATGTGTCCTGTGGCACTATTCTGCAAACACAAACAGTGGAATCTGCCACATACGAAGACCAGTAATAATTATTTAACCATGCACTGTGTTTCCCCTGCCATACAATGAGCGAGGTGGGCCACTTCGTTGTTTTTCTAAGCCGCCTCACTCAAAATATGCCAGAATTACCACCTCGTAGCTATTTCTTGCTATAAACATGTTTACATTGTGCTTCATTGTAGCTAGATGCATTTGTTTCCTCTCTAGCGAATAGGTTAAACACCCTTCAGAATGCACCATTTTAAAGTTTTTTTTAAATTGTTCTGGGTGATCATGCCCCAGGATCCACATAATGTCGCATCACGCCCTCGGTGCTCGCTCATCCCATCATACTGCCTTGCATAACTTTTTACTCAAGGGAAACACTGCATGCGGATGTTTTAGATGCCCGCTGTTAGGCCAAACTTATTCACTGTCTGTTAGCACCAACCAGGAAGCACCACGCTTGTGAACAACGTACCGAAAGTGTGACATGCATGCCAAACTAGATGGATAAACTAATCTATGTATTTTGAAAATGTTATTCTATAAATAATACACCAGTATCAAATCAAATTTTATTTTGTAACAACAAAATTACATTTTACTTAAGCAAACAACAAGAACAGTATTGTTACGTGGTGGTTACATGGCACATTTTGTGCCGTCTTCCTGTAACCCCAAAACATAGCTTTATGTAGAGACCCGTCCACCTTCATTTGGACGGGTAAAACGAATAAGGGCGGGTACACCTTTCGCCAACAGTGGTCACAGCAAATGGAAAACCTGCATAAGTAAATGTATTTGGATACTTGTGATTTCTTATCAGTCAAGTAGAAAATGTGTTGGTCTTCACTGCAAATGTTGCACAAAATCGATGCCATCAGGGAAACGAAAGTTACAATGAGTTGATTTGTAAATGTAGCATTTTGACAGTGACTGCTGTTGGGTCTGATTCAAAACTTCATCATCGTCATCGGTCAAGCAGGCTATATGTCATTCACTCACAGGGCTTTATGCAGGATCAAATTTTTGCCAGTCACAACTTTGGGTAAAAACCTAATGATACATGTCTACAATTTTGGAAGACCTTTTTTTTGCTATGCTATCTTATTTTTTATATGCAATAACACAACAACAATAATATAATAATGTCTTATTTAATGACATTTTTCAATTATTACAACCATGCCTAATACAAAAACAAGTTACATTATGTCGCAGTGTAAGTAACAAAATTACGTAAATTATGCTGTCATTATATACAGTACTCTCAAGCAATGTTACATGTCTACATAAATCTTCAAAAACAACCTCATTGCCGTACTCTTCATAACAAAATAATACATTCTGTAAAATCATCATAAACGAAGTACACCATTTTACCTTCGCAATTACTACAAAACATCAATAAAATAATAAGTCGATCGGCGGTGAAGGTGTTGCCGTAACAGTTTTGCCGTGAAAAACTTCGTTATTGTGGTTAGTTTGCGAACCTTCGGCTTCGGAGGTGGAGGCATCGCGTGGACGATAATATGTAATGTTTATTCGTAGCCACGTGAGTCGCTAACGAGGCCTCGTTTTAAAGTTGATCATTCCCAGGACTCCAGGAGTCACTCAAGACATAAATGCCATAAAGTCGAAATGTTAATAATATACAGGCATATAACACTTGTATATTTTATTACGGATATAAATTCCCTCACGTATATGTAATTTATATGTATTTTTGACGCTTTGAAAAGTGCGCATAATCCGTATTATGAAGTTTGCGTTACTAGTTAATTCATGCCCATTATTATTGACGTGTGACACCCCAAAGGAATTAACCAATCACGTATGCTATTTGCGAAATGGTTGTTGGGGCATTAATGCATTGCTTTGACCCCTCTAGCAGCAAATGAAACCACATGTACGACTGCCGCTGTGAGTAGGCGCCCTACACGCATGCGTAAAATGAGCTTCTTGCGCTGCGCTACTGGTACGCCTGCAGTGTACGGGTGAATAGTGTGGTGGTAGGCATCTTTGAGCGCCGTGCTAGGAATTCACAGTACTGGAAATATTTGTTTCACGTTATATTCCAGTGATGACACTGTGACACCCGTCATATAAACTGCCAGGACAGGGCCTTATCACACTGTGACGGGTTGTAACCCGTCCTCGAAAAATTTCCCCCGTCCATATTTGAAATTGTCCATCCAAATGACGGGTGGACGGGTCTCTAGATAAAGCTATGTTCACTCATTAAATAAAACATATCCAATATATAAAATTGTTAGAATCACAACATAATATTTGTTTACAATGATGTAAAGTTTTCAAATGAATTAATTTATTTGGTGATCTTTTCATCCGTGATTTAGCAAAAATTAGTGCCCAAATTAACATAATGTCAAGTAGCGGTGCTTTGCGGTGAAAATAAAAATAATAATAATAAATATGAAAAGGTTTTATTATATCCAAGCTCATAAAATGGCCTACAATTAAGGCTATAATATATTGTAGTTTTATGGTTTCATTGTAAATTTTTTAAATTTTAAACTGACTTTATTACAGGATATGTAGAAGAGTAAATATTGACAGGTGACTTTAACTGTTGCCATTGGTGCAGATATTTTATTTCTCGTAATATGTAATAATCCATGTAATAATTTTTTTGTATTAATAGCAGACTGGCACCAGGGCTTTATGCAGGATAACATTACTGCCAGTCACACATATTTTGGTGGACACGTGGATGTGAACTGTTAAGCCAGTTGACAAACTTTTAAATGTGTCTGATGACCTGAAATGGACTACAAACACACATGTGACACCATTTTCACTCACTTTCAAGGCATAACTAACAATATCTATGGTTTTGGAAGACCTTTTACCCATCCACCATATTTCTACCCATCCATATTCGTTTTTACCCGTCCAAATGACGGGTGGACGGGTCTCTACATAAAGCTATGACTGGCAGCACGATTAAAAATCTTAATTTAACGTTGCGTTTTATCATCTTATAGTCGCAACCTTAAATTTTTTAAATACATATACAGTGTTTCCCGTGAGTAATATGATGTACGAGGTGATAGGATGGACTGAATGTGCACTGAATGTGTGATGTGCACTATGTGGGTCCAGGGGCATGGTCATCTAGAACTATTTTAAAAATTACCTTCAACATGGTGCATTCTGAAGGGTGTTTTAAACTGTTCCTTGGGAAATAGAGAGTAAACGAATGCATAACTACAAGGTAGCAATATGTAAACATGTTATATAGCAAGAACTGACTATGAGGTGGCAATTCTCGCATATTTTGAGTTAGGTGGCTTAGAAAAATAGCGAGGTACCCCACTGCGCTCATCATATAGCAGGGGAACACTGCATATACAACTTAACCGCCTCAAAACGTTTGCGTGATGTCGCTCCTACCGAACAGTGGACTTTGTCTTATCTACTGCCCCCCCCCCCGGGCCAATGAATATGAAACCTTAATGTCAAGGCCTGACAACTTTAATGATTTTTGTTTCAGATTGCTCTGACCTATCTGACATTTTTGCCGACTCAGGACACTTCAGCAACTAAACAAGAATTGCTTCTTGCACGTAAGTTGGGTGCCAAATAGCTGAACACAGTGACTAGACTGACTCTAAAGGCCCCTAACAATCTTCCAGGGTTGCAAAATTAGAAAATTCCACAGTTTGGTGTTTTTTCCCCTCAATAACTCATAGTAATATTGATTAAACTTTTGCATAGATATCATAGGGAATAGGTCTGTTCCAGTCATACATACTTTGTTTCTACTAGTAATTTAAATGGCTATTTGTGGTACAACAGAAAAACTTGGAAACGTGGGAATAAGAACTGATATGATAACAAATCGACAAAAGCAGTATGTTGTTGAATTAATATTTAGAATGTATGTGTCTAGTTCCTGTGTTGGATATTTGATATCGCTGATATAAAATCAGATGGTTTTATTGATTTTTTAGATAACAGTGACAACGATATATATTTGTTACATGTTTGCTTCAGGGGACATTCTAGAAGTTGGTGCACAGTGGGCAATAGCCAAAAAAGATGTAGCAGCATTCGAGAGATATATGGCTCAGCTGAAATGTTACTATCTAGACTACAGGTGAGTTCTTTTCAGAGTACACTTTTAATAAAGTACTTTTAGTAGTAAAAAAATTATTTTATCTAAAATAACAATAATTTATGGTGTTACTTTTGCTTACTTTACCATATATTTTTATTACATTATTTCCATATACACATGCCAGAGGGATCCTATCACTGTGTCGAAAATCTGTTAATAGCATGCAATCATGACGATTCACCGGCCAGGTCACAATGTTATGGGTATACAAAGTTTACAAATAAGATTCACGTATGGTAGCAGGTCTCAAATTGTTGTGTGTACAGTTGAAATAAAAATGTTCAGATGTATTTGTAATCTTACTTCAAATACGCCTGTTTAATTTTAGTAAGTATCATTGACATGTGACTATATCATTCTGTGACTTGTGTCACGATACATGTGAGAATAGACTATTGTTTACAACCCGAGTATTGACATTGTTGTAGGGATGACCTGCCTGAGTCGGCCTACAAGTTCCAGTTGCTTGGCCTCAACCTACTGCGACTTCTTGCACAGAATAAACTGGCTGAGTTTCACACGGTACGCTCACCTTCCTGTCTGATGTCATAAAGCGAACGGTTATCCGACTAAAATTAGTCCATAATTGTTAATTTGATGCAGACAGTTCGTTTAGTTATATCCTGCTGAAGGTTGATTTATTGTTGAATATAAATTTTTTATGTTATCTGTAATCAGATTTGTATATGTAGACATACGATGCATGTGTAATTAGGTGTCGTTCCATGGCAAGATGTCACTGTTGATGTGTTTGTCGCCATGCAGTTTGATGATGTCCTGTCATTGGCATTTGTAGGAATTGGAACTGCTGCCAATCAAGGAGTTGCACCAGAACGTCTACATCAAACATCCTGTCTCAATAGAGCAGTACTTGATGGAAGGTAGTTACAACAAAGTAAGTGTCATTCCGTACATCAAACATCCTGTCTCCAAAGAGCAGTACTTGATGGAAGGTAGTTACAACAAAGTAAGTGTCATTCTGTACATCAAACATCCTGTCTCCAAAGAGCAGTACTTGATGGAAGGTAGTTACAACAAAGTAAGTGTCATTCCATACATCAAACATCCTGTCTCCGTAGAGCAGTACTTGATGGAAGGTAGTTACAACAGAGTAAGTGTAATTCCGTACATCAAACATCCTGTCTCCATAGAGCAGTACTTGATGGAAGGTAGTTACAACAAAGTAAGTGTAATTCCGTACATCAACCATCCTGTCTCCATAGAGCAGTACAGGATGGAAGGTAGTTACAACAAAGTCAGTGTCATTCCGTACATCAACCATCCTGTCTCCATAGAGCAGTACTTGATGGAAGGTAGTTACAACAAAGTAAGTGTCATTCCGTACATCAAACATCCTGTCTCCATAGAGCAGTACTGGATGGAAGGTAGTTACAACAAAGTAAGTGTCATTCCGTACATCAAACATCCTGTCTCCATAGAGCAGTACTGGATGGAAGGTAGTTACAACAAAGTAAGTGTCATTCCGTACATCAACCATCCTGTCTCCGTAGAGCAGTACTTGATGGAAGGTAGTTACAACAAAGTAAGTGTCATTCCGTACATCAACCATCCTGTCTCCGTAGAGCAGTACTGGATGGAAGGTAGTTACAACAAAGTAAGTGTCATTCCGTACATCAAACATCCTGTCTCCGTAGAGCAGTACTTGATGGAAGGTAGTTACAACAAAGTAAGTGTCATTCCGTACATCAAACATCCTGTCTCCATAGAGCAGTACTTGTGGAAGGTAGTTACAACAAAGTAAGTGTCATTCCATAGTGTTGGAAGTGACTTGGAACTAAGTGTCATTGTCCTAATTTGTGAATTTTTAGGAAACATTCATGGTCTTCTCCCGGATACCACCTAGCCTCAACATGCTGAGGATACAGGCGGGTGAACAGAAAAAATCAGAAAATATTTTTGTACTTTTAGGCTATGTGTAATTGCACACAATTTCAACAGCCCCCAGTGCCAGCATTCTAAACTCCTCATCTCACAGTCTGTGTTTGACAAAAATCCACACTACTGTACTTCTGCAATCCACATCAAATTTAATCAAACCAGAACCCCCCCCCCTTCCAGGCACTCCAGCTGCCTTCAGAAGCATCTTTGAATGTTGGCACCTTTCACCTGACAATCTCCTCTAAATCACCTAGCTTCTATTTAAAACAAAATTCGTGTTTGCTAGCCTCTCGTTGTGTGATGTTGTCCTGTGTTTGGCTCTCCACAATCTTCCAAATGAGATGTGCAGTGATGTGCTGGTCCTTAGAATAGCAAGAATGTTTTGGTCAAATCCAGTCCCTATTTTGTCTACGCCACTTATTTGAGCCATTTCTTAATTTGTTGTAAAAAAATTCTAGAACATACGGTCAGATATTGTATTTGCTCTCAGAAGTGGCACACGAAGTCTTCTACTGCTTGCAGCTCATAAAAAATCATGTGTCAAAAGATGATACCTAGTTGATGTGATGTCATCTAATATTTGATGTGTGATGCTGTTACAAGTTGGTGCAGTAGTTGATGTGATGTCACACATGTAAGCACCAGTTGCTGTTCTTGCTGCAGGTTTTCCTGGCGAGAGGCAACGTGCCAGCCGAGAGCTACAACTTCTTTATAGACATTCTCTTGAACACAATCAGGTGAGTGGGTTAGGCTTTCAATCTCTCCTAAGAATACGTACAGATTTCGTATGCAGTAATGTGTAATAATTTTACATGTGTATTATTTATTTATGTTATGTCATAATTGATGGTGGATTCCATGTCGATTGATATGTCATAGTTTGATATAAATAAGCATATAATTATATATACATAGTACAGAATGGTAGGTTATCTCAGTGCAGAGTATGCAATGAGGGGTTGTAATATCAGAGGTGCAGATTCACTGAAAATTGTGGTCAACGCCTAGGATTATGAAGGCAGGACTTTATGGTAGTTGGTTAGTGCCAGTGGTATGCAGCAGGGTAGTAACCATTGGAGTGAACAGTGTGTTAGTGGGAAGGGGGAAGTAGACGGTGGAGTCGCCATAGCTATTTGAATAACAAATAAAACCTTTGTTGTCACATTCTGGAGTCTAGTGGCTTACAAAAGGATTATGTCTGTGTGTAGTTACTACAACAAATGATCTGTGTCGTGATATATAAATATATATATATATGTTTATAATACTGTCTGTATGTTGTAGGGATGAGATCGCTGGGTGCATAGAGAAGGCTTATGAGAAGATAGTGTTTGGGGAGGCAGCACGCATGCTCTTCTTTGAGTCAGAGAAACCCATGAAGACCTATGCACAAGAGGTCTGTGGCTTGATATCTTTGCAGTACTAGTAATTCGCTGCTGTTCAGTGTCAGTTGTCTGGTTAATCTGCAGATGGCAATTTTCAGAAGTATTCATACATGATATTTAATAAATATAGTATGAATAGTAAGTTTTTTTGCGTTTCTATGGTTGCTGGAAGTTACATAAAACATTCCCAACTGATCAATGAATGGTTTACATTGCTCAGAACAGTTGCTGAAAAGGTGTATAATATTTGATGTCTGGTGTGAACTATTGATTACAAAGAAGTCTTGATAACCAATAGGAATAAAAAATAATAAATAAGCTAAGAGGAAAATGTTAACATTTCTATATGCACGCATGCGCAAACACATGCTCACACAGAGCTTAGCTAGACTTGTTTCAGTTTGTTAGATTGACAGTTTGAGGTGACATGTTCACCAGTTATTCAGTGCAGCACACACAGGGGATGGTTGGTTTTCAATGGTGGTTCTTTTATATTTTTCTAGCACGGATGGAAGTTAAACAAAGACAACTTCTTCTACTTCGTGCACGAGGAGAGCAAGACGGAAGAACACGTTCCCGCAACTGATCTTGTAGAGAAGGCAATTTCTTACGCTCGTGAACTCGAGATGATTGTCTGATCGATACACCTCTCTCATACTGTGCTCGTCATACGCGTTGTCATGGTCAGCTAAAGTCAAAACCATGCAACATTGAAAAAAATATCACTATTTTCAATGCTCTGAAAGTTGCATTTCCAGTTGGGTAAACTTAACCATCTAGCATGCTCTCTGGTACTTCTGTTACAGTCTTTCTTGACCTCATGCCATACATTGGGAGCATGCAAGGGTTACAGAGGTGTGGCCCATGTAACTGAACAAAAAGTTGTTCAGTGCGATGCATTCTGGACAGAAGATGTGATGTTAACTTTTCAACTCTTGCATATTATGCCATACGACTACAGTGACATATTTCTGCACATTTATACCTGATTGGTGATTGTTTGTGCACCAGTTGTCATCTACCCTCAATTGTGTGTTCATGTTTTCGTAATGTCACAACTAATTTTCATATATCAAAAACTGCAATAAAACTTGCTATATTTCAATATTGGATTGTGTTCGAAATGGTCCATTGTATTGGTCCAGTGTTTTAGTCCATTCACCAGTCAATGAAGGAATATACTGGTTTTCTGTTTAGAAGATGCTAGCAGTAAATTTGTTCATATATTCAAAAAAACGCAATTATATCCTGCTGTTTGATGTAATAGTCTGAGTGATACTGTCGTAACATTTCAGTAAATAAAGAAACATGCTTGAGCATGTACGCAACCCATTTTCTTGGCTTATTTCATTAGACATTATGAAAAACTAATAACATTTTATTGTCATCTCCGGGTATTTTGAATCATGACAATAATGTTTTCCAAGTAGTTCAAAGAGGCGGCAGACATTTTTAGAGATGAACATTTAGTTTCTTGCATCTAATAAAAGATTGCATGCCTTGTGAGATTCGAGCGAGAAGCTGACAGTGGTTTGTTTGTTAGACTGTCCTTTGTGTTTATGTCCCCTTGCAGTCATTTTGTACCTTAGATCATAAATTAGTTTACACACAATACTTGTAATGTGGCAAATTCTTCCATTTATTGTTGAGATGGTGTTTGCAGTCTCTACTGCTTTCTTTCTAGGCTTAGACTATCGCCAGAGCTTCTCTGGCAATAACCTCTGGGAATAACGATTTTTTTCGCGCTTATTGCCAGAGTTGCTCTGGCAGTAAGGGCGAAAAAAAGTCGTATTGCCAGTGCAGAAATAGATTGATGGTAATGTGCATGCGGATCCGGTGGGCGATATTTTTAGCAAACACTTGTCGACATAGTAATTGTTTCAGATACACATGACACCCTGATATCGTTTTCTGACTGATTTAGGCGATTGTGGGGGGAAAACTGCGATAATATCGATCCGCAGAGCTGCTCTGGCAATAAGGGCGAAAAAATTCTTATTGCCAGAGCCGAAAACGATGCGCCCCTAGCGGATGTTCTGGGCAAATCTCAGAGCAGCTCTAGCAATAAGGGCAAAACAAATTCTTATTGCCAGAGCAGAAATAGATTGATGGTAATGTGCATGCGCGTCCGGTTGGCGATATGTTTAGTGAACACATGTCGACATAGTCATTGTTTCAGATACACATGACGCCCTGGTATCGCTTTTTGACTGATTTAGGCGATCGTGGCGGGGAAATTGCAATAATATCGATCCGCAGAGCTGCTCTGGCAATAAGGGCGGAAACAATTCTTATTGCCAGAGCAGAAAATGATGCGCCCCTAGCGGATGTTCATGGCAAATCCCAGAGCAGCTCTGGCAATAAGGACAAAACAAATTCTTATTGCCAGAGCAGAAATCGGTTGATGGTAATGTGCATGCGCGTCTGGTTGGCGATATGTTTAACGAACACATGTCGACATAGTCATTGTTTCAGATACACATGACGCCCTAGTATAGTTTTTTGACTGATTTAGGCGATCGTGGTGGGGAAATTGCGATAATTTAATATCGATCTGCAGAGCTGCTCTGACAATAAGGGCGGAAAAGTCTTATTGCCAGAGCAGAAAGATATTGATGGTGATGTGCATGCGCGACCGGTTGGTGATATTCTCAGTGAACACATGTCGACACAGTAATTACTTCAGATAAATTTGACGCTCTGCTATTATATTATTTAATTATTTAGACGATTTTGATGGGTAAATTTACATCACACAGTAGTTTCGGCAATAAATGCGCGACGATATTTATGACTTATGGGCACCAACCTGCTAATTCATTATTTTCCATGGTAAGGGAAGTTTGCCTCAGATTTAAGAACCCATACATATAAGGTCTACCCTGCAGTCTTGCTGGGGTTGTGATTGTACATACATTTGAAGATTGTTAGTGAAGGAATAAAAACAAGAATAAAATATGGAATCGTAGCTTGTTATTCATCCGAGTCGTCTGTAATAAGATTTATGTAGAAGAATCTATATTTTGGACACTTATGGAATTTCATTAGAAAAGCATCGCACGTTTTGTAGTATTGCAATAAAGAGTCAGAATGTTAGTCGTGTATTTAGATGTAGAAAAACATAAATCTAATGTAACATGTTAAAAAGCAGCATAAAAACCATGACATTGTATACATGCATTATCCGGTATATCTAATTCACTTTCTTGTTAAATTACACTTGTATTTTTGAACAGATCCAAGAATATTAGAGTTTTTGTCAAAATTGTATTGATAGGCTAGTCATAAAAATACAATGTTTTACAACAATATTCAACTAAGCAACAAGAAAGTTATGAAGACTGTTCTGAACAAACACAGATCAGTCCTGGCGTGTAAAGAAACACATTAATGGACAATGAGAACACAGAGGCAGCTATTTCAGCTGGTGTTCAGTTACTGTGCACTAACAGCACAGCCAGAGTGAATGCCACAAGTTCTAGTATACAGTGTCTCGGTGTTGTCTTCGCAGACACTGCTGCGTTCGTGCGTTCTATGTGAGATGTCCTCCGCCTTCACTTCGACCAACTGCTCGATACTGTTCACGTCCAGACACCATTGTTTCAACTTCTTCTGCATCATGGAAATCTGGAACAGTTGGAAACATCTCTGGTTAACTATTACAATATTACATCCAGCGTATCCAGAATATTGCAATCATGTATTTTGTTTAAGGATGAATTTTCCTTGACGCTATCTTAGTGAAATGCTCTCCAGGAGTAAGACAGAACCACCTCTCTCACTCACCTGGACCTTGTCTCCAGGAGTAAGACAGAACCACCTCTCTCACTCACCTGGACCTTGTCTCCAGGAGTAAGACAGAACCACCTCTCTCACTCACCTGGACCTTGTCTCCAGGAGTAAGACAGAACCACCTCTCTCACTCACCTGGACCTTGTCTGCAGGAGTAAGACGGAACCACCTCTCGCACTCACCTGGACCTTGCCTCCAGGAGTAAGACAGAACCACCTCTCTGACTCAACTGGTCCTTGTCTTCAGGAGTAAGTCAGAACCACCTCTCTCACTCACCTGGTCCTTGCCTCCAGGAGTAAGACAGAACCACCTCTCTCACTCAACTGGTCCTTGTCTGCAGGAGTAAGACAGAACCACCTCTCTCACTCACCTGGTCCTTGTCTCCAGGAGTAAGACAGAACCACCTCTCTCACTCACCTGGTCCTTGTCTCCAGGAGTAAGGCAGGACCACCTCTACCTCTCTCACTCACCTGGTCCTTGTCTCCAGGAGTAAGACAGAACCACCTCTCTCACTCAACTGGTCCTTGTCTCCAGGAGTAAGACAGAACCACCTCTCTCCCACTCACCTGTTAAATGCTCTCCAGGAGTAAGGCAGAACCACCTCTCTCACTCAACTGGTCCTTGTCTGCAGGAGTAAGACAGAACCACCTCTCTCACTCAACTGGTCCTTGTCTGCAGGAGTAAGACAGAACCACCTCTCTCACTCACCTGGACCTTGTCTCCAGGAGTAAGACAGAACCACCTCTCTCACTCACCTGGTCCTTGTCTCCAGGAGTAAGACAGAACCACCTCTCTCACTCACCTGGTCCTTGTCTCCAGGAGTAAGACAGAACCACCTCTCTCACTCACCTGGACCTTGTCTCCAGGAGTAAGACAGAACCACCTCTCTCACTCATCTGGACCTTGACTAAATGAGTAAGACAGAACCACCTCGCTCACTCACCTGGTCCTTGTCTCCAGGAGTAAGACAGAACCACCTTTCTCACTCACCTGGACCTTGTCTCCAGGAGTAAGACAGAACCACCTCTCTCACTCATCTGGACCTTGACTAAATGAGTAAGACAGAACCACCTCTCTCACTCAACTGGACCTTGTCTCCAGGAGTAAGACAGAACCACCTCTCTCACTCACCTGGACCTTGTCTCCAGGAGTAAGACAGAACCACCTCTCTCACTCACCTGGTCCTTGTCTCCAGGAGTAAGACAGAACCACCTCTCTCACTCATCTGGACCTTGTCTCCAGGAGTAAGGCAGAACCAAATAGAAAAAGGATAGCTATATGGCAGATTCCCTATGCTGTTCAATGTATTGACTTGGTTTACACAATAAAAACAGTAATTTCATGCCGGAACTGAAACAATTTGGAAGGGCTGGAAAGCACTGGATATCAAGCATCAGCACCACTCCACTTCACTATCTTGCGATAGATCATGATATGGGAAGATGGGGGGGACATATTTTGATGGTTTTTTTTAATCCCAGCAGGTTGCTGCCCCCTTACCCCTTCTTTCCCATATCTATTACTTTGTCACAAAATAGGCCTTGATTTTATTTCTGGAAAAGGTGTTAATTTTAAAGCAAGCTCACCACATATCTTCAGCAGAATGTCTCATATTTGTTGTCTTTTTACAGATATGGTGCCCCGAAGAAATTGTTATCTGACCAATGTCGTGAATTTGTCAACACCATCAATGCAGATTTGGCCAAAAAAATCAATATCAACCGCATGATTACGGCAGCGTACCATCCCCAAACAAAATTTAATGGACTTGATGAGAGGTAGCAGTTATTAATTATTAGCATTTCAGTCACATTATGAATAAAACAATGTTTTTTCTTCAAAATATATATTGTTATTGTCGTATAACAAACCAAACTTGTAATAATATAAATAGCAGATACGTTTGTCTAAGCATGTAAAAAATGTCTAATTGTTTTTCACAACTGATATTCCTTTTCAGACTGACCCAGAATTACTCTTATAGAATTGTCAACCATTGACCATCTGGATTGATTGTAGAACCAATCAGACACTCAAAAGCCGACTGAGCAAGTTGACGGGTGAACATCAGGATGACTAGGACGACTACCTGGAAGAGGTCGCATTTAGCATGCGCGCACAGAGACAGGGGCCGACCAACTACACCCCATTCTTCCTCATGTTCAATCGCCATCCACGTCTGCCTTTTGAGGTATTTCGTTTATTGTCATATTGCATGTCATTGCATAATGCCATAATGTTACATGCATTTCAGACAACAGTTGTTGTATAATAATTATACAGAAATAACACTTGATTACTTGTTAAATATTTACATAACTAAATATTTTGTACAAGTGATTATTTTATGTGTTAATGATATACATTGCGACTCATGGAATAGTACTTGACAAATATAGCCCAGTAGGTACAATTCACATATATTGTATAGATGGATGATGCTGACAGGGAAGAAGACATTCATAGTCCAACATTCGTGGAAGAGGATGTGGACAACTACGTTGAGCAAGTAGGGAAACAGGTGATAAGCGTTCATGAACAGGTGTGTAAAAGTAGTGAAAGTTTGTGCGTGTTACAGGGTTTTTACAAGATAATGTAAACAGTAAAATAATGTAACCCTGTCCATTGTGATGAACCCATTTATGTTGCCTTTCATTGGTGGATCCATATCACCAACTGAATTCAAAGTCTCTTACTTTCCCATACAGATAACATAAGCTGACTATGAATATAGCACAACCACTGGTCAGATAGAGATAACATTGTTATCAAGTTACAACTCCTAGAATTGTGTCCCTTACTATATTATATTCTTTTTTGTGTATAAATTATTATTTCTAACTGACAATTTTATATATTTAAGCCTTCCATCCAACTATGTTCTAAGCACCATGACTTTACACGTTCACACAAATGTCACAACTGCCCAACAGCGCCAATTCTAAGCAGTACATGAACAGACAGACAAAGGGAGTGACATCATTTCACTTTAAGATTGGGGACATCGTCCTGAAACGAAACATGAGGAACATCGGGAGGAAAGGTGGCAAACTGGAGCCACAATGGAATGGCCCATTCAGGTAACAATTTTAATTATTTGCCTCAATTTAAACTTATCCTCAATAAATTTGACAAATGTTTCACGTGTCTTACTTACTTTTTTAAATAAGAACTGAACTAGATGTGTGAACATTATAGATTGGGACAAGACAGCACTAATTAGAAACAAGATGCATGAGACAACATTGCTGCTGTATCCTAAATTGGCTAACAAATTTTAATTGGATTTCTTCAAGCATCACATATAAATGCAATGACAAACATTGATCATTGGAGGTAAACTTAGTCATCGCAAGATGGTGATGATATTGGGGATTGGATTACTGTGAGATAATAATAATATTCTTGATAATATGTTCATTATCATCAGGATCAGAAATATCGGGCCAAACTACCAGGTGACACTGGCAAAAAGAGCTGACGTGATCTTAGTGACAAAGGTGGCCTATGACCAGCTGAAACCCTACCACACACCTCACCTTCCTACCCCACTGTCTTCTCCTACTCCAATGTCCTCCCCTAGCCCACTGTCCTCTCCTAGCCCACTGTCTTCTCATACCCCACTGTCTTCTCCTACCCCACTCTCCTCTCCTACCCCACTGTCCTCTCATACCCCACTGTCCTCTCCTACCCCACTGTCCTCTCCTACCCCACTGTCCTCTCCTACCCCACTGTCCTCTCCTACCCCACTGTCCTCTCCTACCCCACTGTCCTCTCCTACCCCACTGTCCTCTCCTACCCCACTGTCCTCTCCTACCCCACTGTCTTCTCATACCCCACTGTCCTCTCCTACCCCACTGTCTTCTCATATCCCACTGTCCTCTCCTACCCTACTGTCTTCTCCTACCCCACTGTCCTCTCCTACCCCACTGTCTTCTCCTACCCCACTGTCTTCTCCTACTCCACTGTCCTCTCCTACCCCACTGTCTTCTCCTACCCCACTGTCTTCTCCTACCCCACTGTCTTCTCATACCCCACTGTCTTCTCCTACCCCACTGTCTTCTCCTACCCCACTGTCTTCTCCCACCCCACTGTCTTCTCCTACCCCACTGTCTTCTCCCACCCCACTGTCTTCACACACCCCACCCCACTGTCTTCACACACACACACACACACACACACACACACACACACACACACACACACACACACACACACACACACACACACACACACACACACACACACACACACACACACACACACACACACACACACACACACACACACACACACACACACACACACACACACACACACACACACACACACACACACACACACACACACACACACACACACACACACACACACATTATAACTGCAAGAGTTGAACAATCATATGGTGTACTGGTATATAATAAACCATGGTTATAATTATTATCTGAAAACTATTAAATAGAATCAATGCGTGTGCACACAACATGTAATGTTTGCATAAGGAACACCAGCAGGGTGTGAACCTGCCACACACAACTCTGAATCGATATTACCCTAAACTATCCAAGTGAACAAAATGGTTAGACAAACAACTGACAATGCATTTGCATTACAACACAGTATTCTAAATGCAATCAGTCACAACTGTATTTTATATTATTAGAAAATGTTAATTTATATCATCTGACAGGAATACATAATTATAGAAAAACAAGTATGCACAAATTCACTTTTATGGATAACACTGCTAACTTTGTGTTGAACTCTTCTTTTGTGGAAACACATCATCCGTCACCATGGCTGTCAAACACCCTATTTGAACGATTATTTCTACCTGAAAAAGTGACAAATTACAAAACCAGTACAGTTGTTTCCCACAAGCATGAGTTCTTAATGGTGGTTATTACAACAGGACATTTTACATTGCCTAACAATATCCAGTATTTTCTCTAGTTGATTATCTTCTGTCTGTCTAATGACATCCCAAATATGAACAGGGTATGTGTCATTTAATACATATTAGGTTTTATGTGGGGTGTGTGTGTGTGTGTGTGTGTGTAAAATAGTTATGACATTGCTTTATTGAATAATATTTATGTGGGGTGTGTATGTAAAATAGTTATGACATTGCTTTATATTATATTGACTAATACAATGTAACTTTATAATAGGACTGACGTAGACTTGTTCAAATTAGTGTCTTCGCAAGAGTGACACTGTTGTTGGCACTGCAGTCAAGTAACAATTCTTATTTACTCTGCTCATTTCTCCTGTTCAAGGTCTATCCCATATCCTTTTTTTCTTCTTCAGGTTATTAAAATATAATGAACAAAAGCAAACTAATAAAAATCCACCAATTCATAGATGTATTTTAAAGACTTCATGAAAGTCCTCCAAGATATGGTTAAGCAGTAACTACTATTTATTACAGGTTCAAGCATTTTTATATCTTTCAATAATATATTTTTCCACAAACAAAACGTAGAACGAATTAATTAAAGTTTATCGTGAAAAACAGAACATTTTAAAGACAAAATCCATGAAATTATGTAATTTATAATATTTATATAATATAAAAAGAGGGTATCCGGAAGTGGGAGACACTGGGAACATTCTGCCTATAGTGCATTAGTACATAGTACAGTATCTAATGTATCTACTTGGGCTCGGGACTCCGCTTTGGTTGCTCCTTACAACGTTCCCCTGGCGAGAAATGTCACGACCTTCAACCCTCACAACTGACCACTGTGCTACGAGAAAGGGAGGGAGTATCTGCCCCTAAGCCCGGCGTTCCATTGCCGGATGTGACCCTCAATATTGCGAGCATCACGTGACCCCTTGCCACGAGGCATCGAATACACATCAGTTACAATTATAGTAGCAATTTCCTTTCCTTATATACCATATAGTGTGTGACTTGCGAGATTGTGGTGTCAACTTGTCTTAACTTAAACTGATATAACTATTTCCATTGAAGTTATTTGTATTGTAGAATGGCGTTAAAACATCGTTTATATGTTATATTATATCATATGATACATTAAACATGCCAACATGTTAAACTATAATTATTCATCCATGCACAGTTATGGATAGGTATGTTTTACATTAGGCGACGTGAAACCAAGATGGCGCACACATCGTCGCCATTTTGTCCTTCATAAAATGTAACAGGGAATTACTTTAAAATGTTGATACATAATTCGTATAATTCCATATAACTCAAATTGGTAAACAAGAATACATAACATAAAATAATAAACATATAACAGATGCAGACTAAGACAAATTTAGTTATTTTATTTAAGATATTATCGACACCAATCAGCATAGTGATCGTAATTTTGTTTTCCACATGCGTGTTGGCTTAAACAGGCAAAAACATCGTTTATTTATATATTATATTATATCATATGATACATTAAACATGTTAACAATTATTCATCCATGCAGATTTATGGATAGGAATGTTTTACAAGAGACGACGTGAAACCAAGATGGCGCACACATCGTCACCATTTTGTCCTTCCAAAAATGTAACAAGGAATTACTTTAAATGTTGATACATAATTCGCATAATTCCATATAACTCAAATTGGTAAACAAGAATACATAACATAAAATAATAAACATATAACAGATGTAGACTAAGCCAATTTATTTTATTTAAGATATTATCAACACCGATCAGCATAGTGATCATAATTTGTTTTTCCACATAGTATTAGCTTAAACAGGCAAAAGCACTTGTCCCAACAATGGTATTGACTTTAGGGACAAAAACTAGAAATGATCGAAGCTAGGCAACCTTTCTCATCGGAGTAAGCAATGAATTTAAATATCTTAAAGATAATACGATATCGGACAGGAAAACAATGCAATAACTTTAGAAGCCGCATATAACGAATAAAACATGGAAACATAGTCAGTCTCAATCCTTGCTAAGCAATTCTGAACACATTGTAATCTTGTGATGCTGTTAAAGGTAAAATTATGGTAGAGAGGATTACAACAGAAACATGCATTGAATCTCGAATATGATTATATAACTATAATGGAACGTACGAGCATTAGTTGTCTTTCCACCACAAACCATAAACGTTCATACCTTCGAGTAATTGCATCGTCCAATCTGTGCCCGTCCTCGTTGAGTTTCGGCATCTGTTGATATCCTAGTGTCTGCTGACATCTTAAACTGCACCTTGTGTGCAGCTTAGTTCACACCAACTGTCACACACTACATTGAGCGTCAAACGTGCATCGTCTGCTGCACTCGACCCCAATCGAACAAACCAAGAAACAGATGAAGTTGGCCTTGCACTGTTAACGGGGAGAACTACACTTTGACCCCAATGATTCCATGCTATTGGTTGTTGCACCCTTCACGTGCAAGTCACCGATATGGCGAAGTTATATGTTGTCAACCCCTGCGGTCTGCCCAAGCTATGCCAAGAATGTCCAACACCAATTGACGGATTGCATTGTCTGTGTTAAACTGTGATAATGTCAAGGAAGCATGGCAGGTATTACACAATTGCTTTGTATGGCATAAATAGCTTCGACGCTCGTGTAGATATGTGCAAATAGCCATGACCGAATCCATGTGCGCCTTAAAGGCTTAATGAGAATGAGAGAATGGGTACCAAAAAACGACTGGAGGAAGAGGGCTGTAGACGAACAGAGAAGAGTGGTAAAGAATAAGTAAAACGGGATAGATATAGTGTGACGCAGAGACAGAGGAGGGAGGATCGGAGGAAGGAGAGAGAGGGAGGGAGGGAGGGAGGGAGGGAGGGAGGAGGGAGGGAGGGCGGGAGGGAGGGAGGGAGGGAGGGAGGGAGGGAGGGAGGGAGGGAGGGAGGGAGGGAGGGAGGCAGGCAGGCAGGCAGGCAGGCAGGCAGGCAGGCAGGCAGGCAGGCAGGCAGGAGGCAGGCAGGCAGGCAGGCAGGCAGGCAGGCAGGCAGGGAGGGAGGGAGGGAGGGAGGGAGGGAGGGAGGGAGGGAGGGAGGGAGGGAGGGAGGGAGTAATAATTTAATGTTCAAGTTTTATTTAGTTTATATCTTAATGGATGTAGCATTATTGGAAAAGTAAACTATATTTTATCCCGTAACATGCAGCACTGACATAATTGTTTTGGCGTATCATGTTTATTGAAATATTACAGATATTGATAGTTGGTCGGGATTTTATCGAATCACAAATTTGGAATAACCCGAATACAACTGAGTCTTTGGGCAAAGTAAACCGGTAGACTTAAGTACTGCCGTTACACACACGCACGCGCGCATGCACACCCATACACACACACACACACACACACACACACACACACACACACACACACACACACACATACAGTACAGTCATACACACACACACACACACACACACACACACACACACACACACACACACACACACACACACACACACACACACACACACACACACACACACACACACACACACACACACACACACACACACACACACACACACACACACACACACACACACACACACACACACACACACACACACACACACACACACACACACACACACACACACACACACACACACACACACACACACACACACACACACACACACACACACACACACACACACACACACACACACACACACACACACACACACACACACACATGATGATATAGGCATTATAGAAATCTTACTATTATTATACAACCATTTTCTTTTACTATTTCCTAGACTCTTGAGTTGGCTGAGTAATTGACAAACTAACGAAACTGTTCTGATGTCGTGTTCTAGTGTTGATCACTGTTATTAAGGAGCGAAATCTATTTTAATGACGAAATGGGCCTTATGAGATATTAAAGAAATTTTATGAAAAGAATCCCCGGAAAAGTAGGTTGACGATAGTCGACAGGACAGCCGCGGACCGGGTATCAAAACAGAACCAGAACACAAGCGAGAAGAGGCCGGGATTCCAGGTCCCGACTTCTAAAAATGCGCAAAAGCGTGCTACTGTCGTTGTCGTTATAATGGTGTACGTACGGATGTTTTACCTGTTTTTACAATGTCAAGGTTGTTGAAAAACGCGTGCTAAATACAGAACTGTCACATTGAAAGGTGATGTTTCATAGTTTATAGGGCACTCGTTGGTAGATGTCAATTCGATGAGCAGTTACAATGTTTCCTTACTCGACACTTTGATGTGTGTTGATATTTCATCAGCGTGACACCCGAACATTGCTGACAGTAACATGCCGGGCTACATCGTCGTTGAAACAAACAGTACAGTGTACGCCTACACAGGTAGGTGGATCATAGCCACGGCACATCACCAGCATTTCCAGGACACTACAAGTTGTTTGCAGTTGACATATCCATCAAATGACGAGTGGTTTAGCAACATCTATGTCAGGCAATCAAGAAATGCTTGTTTCGTTGTATATTTTATTCAAATTATAGTTTCAGAAGAATTTTTTTTATTAAAAACATGTGAAATTTGTTTGGTTAGATTGGCAAATGTATGTGCTAATGTTTGATGTATGAGATATCGTGCAACAATGAAAATGTGGCTAACATCAGTAAATGAACTGAGTAGATTAGGAAAGATACTTGCTTGTTACGCCACTGGCTTCAGTGATGACTCACCATCTAGAACATAATTTATTATAAGTTTGTGATGCAATTAAAAAAGTAATGTACTTAATGTGTTATTGAAAATATGCGTTTGAAACAGTTGGAAGTTTGAGGTTTCATAGATGGTTTGCTACAAATTGCAGTTGATGACATGACCAATTTGTTGGTTAACTAAAAATAACCCGATTGTTTCAGATTCTTCACTGCAGGTGGCACTGTTGGCACTATTTTGCGAGATTGTTTACAGGGATGTTTTTCTGTATGGGTGAAATATATGTTTTGTCAAATTTTATATTGTGTGCTAGATGTGTTTTGTAATTTTAATAAGTTTGCCTGTCAAAAAGGTCTAAGATAAAAATCTGATGTAAAATTACTTTTTGACAGGAAAGATTATTAAAATTAGCAAAGGTAGAATATTTGTGACATACACACACACACACACACACACACACACACATATATATATATATATATATATATATATATATATATATATATATATCCCAGTATATAATTTATGTATACACTGTAAAAAGAAAGATATATGTTGACATAAACATGTGCATCTGCTCTGTAAAACCACGTTGAGTTTCTTTGCATGCATTGGTCTGCTTTATTAAGTATTAGGCGTTTGCATTTCTTTGCTAGTTGGCACTATTCCATTAATCAGGGTCTTAAAATTAGCAGTTCATCCTGCACAATTTGCTGACATTCCATTACTTCTTGCAAGCCGTAAGGCCTTAAATACTTACCATATGCTTGTTTTCAGATTTCCGAACCTTGCCGTGGCCAACATTACTCGAGACAGTGTTAGGGAGGCACTTAGTCGAGACATCACAGCGGACCAGGTGAGGGCCACATGTGATGTAATGTTTACAAAAGAACTGAAAAGAATTGTCAATTTGGGTGTAACATCAGGTAATTTAAATTACTTAAGTCAGTTGCTACATCAACAGTTGTAAACCCCCAAAGTCAGTGGCCACATGGTTTTTGAGGGAGGAGGGGAAGAGACAGAGAGACACAGAGGGAGAGAGAGAGAAGGAGAGAGGAGACAGGGAGAGAGAGACAGAGAGGAATGTCAAAGTGTGTGCACAGAAATATGTGCGGTATCATATTGCATGTTTACACAAATACTCTAAGTTGATAAACCAATTGAATTTATAGTTGGACAAACATTAAATATGTTAATAATTAGTTTGGAAATGATTTGACCAGAATTACATAAGGTTGCACAAATGAATTAGTGTAATTATTCCAGTGGATGTCAGTGTGGTTTGCTGTACTGTGAAACAGCTATTTGACAAAAACTACCTTTTTAAATGCATAATGCACATCTAAAGAAGTGGAATAAAAAGAGGCTGAACATAATGAGGACACTGAACAGTTTTTTGTTTGTTTTTCAGATGATTCACTTCCGGAGAAGTCATGCACATCCACAGCTTCAGGCAAAGGTAAACAAGAAATTGTTTTTCTCCTTCCTTTCTCTGTTACTTTATCTGTCTCTCTATATCTTTGGGGCTCTCTATATATGTAACTGTGTTAATTTGTCTCTCTCTATATATCTTTGCCTGTCTATGTGGTTGAGCTCTCTATGTGTAACTATCTGTGTTACTCTGTCTGTCTCTCTATATCTTTGTCTGTCTATGTGGTTGGGCTCTCTATATATGTAACTATCTGTGTTACTGTGTCTGTCTCTCTATAGCTTTGCCTGTCTATATGGTTGAACTCTCTATATATGTAACTATCTGTGTTACTGTGTCTGTCTCTCTATATCTTTGCCTGTCTATGTGGTTGGGCTCTCTATATATGTAACTATCTGTGTTACTGTGTCTGTCTCTCTATATCTTTGCCTGTCTATGTGGTTGAACTCTCTATATATGTAACTATCTGTGTTACTGTGTCTGTCTCTCTATATCTTTGCCTGTCTATGTGGTTGAACTCTCTATATATGTAACTATCTGTGTTACTGTGTCTGTCTCTCTATATCTTTGCCTGTCTATGTGGTTGAAATCTCTATATATGTAACTATCTGTGTTACTGTGTCTGTCTCTCTATATATTTGTCTGTCTATGTGATTGAACTCTCTATATATGTAACTATCTGTGTTACTGTGTCTGTCTCTCTATATCTTTGCCTGTCTATGTGATTGAACTCTATATATGTAACTATCTGTGTTACTGTGTCTGTCTCTCTATATCTTTGCCTGTCTATATGGTTGGGCTCTCTATATATGTAACTATCTGTGTTACTGTGTCTGTCTCTCTATATCTTTGCCTGTCTATGTGGTTGGGCTCTCTATATATGTAACTATCTGTGTTACTTTGTCTGTCTCTATATCTTTGTCTGTCTGTGTGATTGAACTCTCTATATATGTAACTATCTGTGTTACTGTGTCTGTCTCTCTATATCTTTGCCTGTCTATGTGATTGAACTCTCTATATATGTAACTATCTGTGTTACTGTGTCTGTCTCTCTATATCTTTGCCTGTCTATGTGGTTGGGCTCTTTATATATGTAACTATCTGTGTTACTGTGTCTGTCTCTCTATATCTTTGCATGTCTATGTGGTTGGGCTCTCTATATATGTAACTATCTGTGTTACTTTGTCTGTCTCTCTATATCTTTGCATGTCTATGTGGTTGAGCTCTCTATAATTATATGTAGCGGATGAATGCAGGAATTGGGGATGAATCTTGATAATGGAAACAAAGAAGAGTCTTTGAATCAACTGTCTCTACAGGAATACAGACACCTCAAGATACTCATTGGCCTGTGTGGTTCTTTGTCTTTATTTACTCAAACAATTTTCATATGCTGACTAGTACGATTGATCACTTGCTCAACACCCAGGATTGTTTTCTTATTTGTATAACTCAAAACAATTGTGATACCTGCCTCGTTCCTTCCCAGAAACCCGTGCTGCCACCTACAGTCAGTGACCAGATTCAGCTGTGGGAACTTGAGAGGGACCAATTCAAATTCACTGACGGTGTTCTGTACAATCAGTTCCTGTCCCAGAGTGACTTTGAGCTGCCCCGTGACTATGCAAGAGTAAGTTTGGTTTAGACTGTTTTTCGCACTTACAACAGTTGCAGGAATTGCATATTGTGAACAATTTATTAATGAACCATAAAACCCATAAAAACCTTAAACACAGAACATTTTGAAAAAAGAGTTACTTTTCTTTACTTGGAAACCTGGTACTTGAATTGCATATGTTAACATGCCACAAATAAAGTTAATGTTGTTACTTAGACAGGGTCCGTACGGGGCCTTGAAAGTCTTGAAAAGCCTAGAATTTGATTGGACCAATTTCAAGGCTTTCAAATCCTTGAATTTTACAAAGTAGTCTTGAAAAGTCTTGAATTTAATTGTGGTCAATAAAATATTCTTTTGACTAAATTGTTGTGATGAATAACAGCCAGAAAAAGAAAAGCACAAAAATAACTCGTGCACATTGGGCAATCGGCATTTCATTGTGGTCGGCGTCATTGTTTTCTTAGTCGAATAAAAATTGTAATGTTAACTGAATTTACTGTGCTTAAAAGTACATGTCATTAAAACAGTCTTGAATTTCTTTTTTCAGATAGTCTTGAATAGCCTTGAATGTCAAATGTCCGGATGTGTACGGACCCAGCTTAGATATAGTTAGGTACAACTGTGCATCTGTGGGTGTGTTGCAGGACTTCGGGGTACTGATGTGGGAGAATCCACGATCACGTATGATGGTTGTTGACCGCAGCGGCCATGATGAGGTCAAGAGGTTCTGGAAGCGACATAAACATGACTAGTCATGTCACACTTCAGGTCATTGAAGGTCATGTCACGTTGTGTTGAAGGTCACGAGTGTGCCAGACACCGACAGGATGCAAGATATGGGAATATCTCAATAGAGATGGGAGCCCATCAAGACATCATGTCTGGGCAGAAGATGTCTAGATGTAAGTAAGATTACTTCTAGACGATAGATAGGACAAATAGCGGATCTAGACATAAATGAGATCATGTCTGATGCAATTGAGATCACTTCTAGACAGACGCAAGATCAACCTTAGGTGGACATCAGGCCATGTCTGTATCTAGACTGAAATTAGGTCATGTCTACACTGTAGATTAATGTCTAGATGGAAGTGACATCATGTCTAGACAGACGTGAGATGAGAGGGAAACCAGGTTGTCGGAATGGAAATGAGGTAAAGCCTAGACGGCAGATTGTCTAGACAAGAGTAAAGTTATGTCTAAATGTCATATTGTGTCTAGGTTAAAGAGAAATTACTTCTAGGCAAATGAGATCACATCTAGACAGTGATGACTAGAAATGGTAATTTAACATATCCCTGGATGAGACACCCACCACACTAGATGCATGCAATATCATCACCCAGTGTACGGTGTAAACATACCCTTGATGGGACATCCACCACACTAGATGCATGCAATATCATCACCCGGTGTATGGTGTAAACATACCCTTGATGGGACATCCACCACACTAGATGCATGCAATATCATCACCCGGTGTATGGTGTAAACATACCCTTGATGGGACATCCACCACACTAGATGCATGCAATATTATCACCCAGTGTACGGTGTAAACATACCCTTGATGGGACATCCACCACACTAGATGCATGCAATATTATCACCCAGTGTACGGTGTAAACATACCCTTGATGGGACATCCACCACACTAGATGCATGCAATATCATCATCCAGTGTACGATGTAAACATCCCTTGATGAGACACCCACCACACTAGATGCATACAATATCCAGTGTACGATGTTGACTGTAATGTATCGACAATCAGCCCATGAACACTGACAATAATGTCGAGGTAATTGAACTGAAAGATAAACACAACCAGAGGCTGAACATATTCAGAGCTGAGTAATATGGATGGGCCAAGTTTGTATATATTTGCTATATATTGTACATCCATGCCCTGTGCACATGGTGGCTAGTTACCAATTTAGTGCTTTCTGGTCAGGTATAAATGTAGGCCAATGTCCACAATACCAATTATACAGCATCTTCAAGTTGGTGAGAATGTTGTCGCAGTGTTTGACAAAGTTCATTTGAATCCATTTTAGCTGAACTAGCAACAATATCTCTTCCACATGGATGCTCAAGGCATTTTGCCAGAATATTTCTTAATGATCTTTGTTACGATTTAAATTTAAAGGCCTTTTTGCATCGACATGACTGATTGATGGTCCTTGGAATGTTCACAGAAAATAAACTTATTGCTCTGAACTACCAATTTATGTCCATCTAACATAGTATAGAGTGCCAACACTAAAACTGGTCAGAATCGATGAATCTAGAATAAATTAAGTCACATTTCTTCTGAAAGGTTGTAGAATAATCCAGGAATGTTTGGTGATTGCAAAGTATCTCAAAAGAAGTTATCAACATACACACACATGGTAGCTCAATTATTGTTAGATTCTGCTCAACTGAATAGTTTTCTATAAGTCTCAGTTAAATGTGATGCATTTTATTTAAAATATTGAGTCTGCAATTATTAATTGGAAATCATGTCTAAAACAAGTACTGAAATTTACCACAAATAATATAATATTCAAGCTAAGTTTGTTATTGCTGATTGCTTAGATTTAACATGCATCTAGGTATCTGAAATCCATATCATTTGGACTCCCGGGTCTCACGCTGGACTCCCAGGTCTCACGCTGGACTCCCGGGTCTCACGCTGGACTCCCGGGTCTCACGCTGGACTCCCGGGTCTCGCGCTGGACTCCCGGGTCTCACGCTGGACTCCCGGGTCTCACGCTGGACTCCCGGGTCTCGGCTGCTCGTCTCCCGCTCGGATCTCCCTGACTCCCGGGTCTCACGCTGGACTCCCGGTCTCACGCTGGACTCCGTCTCGGCTGACTCCGGGTCTCGTTGGACTCCCGGGTCTCCGCTGGACTCCCGGGTCTCTACTACGTGGACTCCCAGGTCTCGCGCTGGACTCCCGGTCTCGCGCTGGACTCCCGGGTCTCACGCTGGACTCCCGGGTCTCGCTGCTGGACTCCCGGGTCTCGCGCTGGACTCCCGGGTCTCGCTGGACTCCCGGGTCTCGCTGGACTCCCGGTCTCACGCTGGACTCCCGGGTCTCGCGCTGGACTCCCGGGTCTCCGCTGGACTCCCGGGTCTCACGCTGGACTCCCGGGTCTCGCGCTGGACTCCCGGGTCTCCGCTGGACTCCCGGGTCTCACGCTGGACTCCCGGGTCTCACGCTGGACTCCCGGGTCTCGCGCTGGACTCCCGGGTCTCGTCGTTGGACTCCCGGGTCTCACGCGGACTCCCGGGTCTCACGCTGGACTCCTGGGTCTCGCGCTGGACTCCCGGGTCTCGCGCTGGACTCCCGGGTCTCACGCTGGACTCCCGGGTCTCGCGCTGGACTCCCGGGTCTCGCGCTGGACTCCCGGGTCTCGCGCTGGACTCCCGGGTCTCGCGCTGGACTCCCGGGTCTCGCGCTGGACTCCCGGGTCTCGCGCTGGACTCCCGGGTCTCGCGCTGGACTCCACTGTCTCAGTGTGACGTGCCAAAACCGTGGATGCGTTTAAGGGAGCATTAAAACATTCTTTTAAAGCGGCTTTTGAGGCAGTACTTTAATATCACATATATTGCTGCCGACATTTATGGACTCTATACACATATTGGGTCTTGCGCTGGACTCCCGGGTCTTGCGCTGGACTCCTGGGTCTTGCGCTGGACTCCCAGGTCTCGCGCTGGACTCCTGGGTCTCGCGCTTGACTCCCGGGTCTCACGCTGGACTCCTGGGTCTTGCGCTGGACTCCCGGGTCTCACGCTGGACTCCTGGGTCTTGCGCTGGACTCCTGGGTCTCGCGCTGGACTCCAGGGTCTCCCGCTGGACTCCCGGGTCTCGCACTGGAGCGACATTGTGGAATGCACTGTCCTCTGCAGTGTGACGTGCCAAAACCGTGGATGCGTTTAAGGGAGCATTAAAACATCTTTTAAAGCGGCTTTTGAGGCAGTACTTTAATATCACATATATTGCTGCCGACATTTATGGACTCTATACACATATTTATTAACTTCTATGCAGACTAATGAATGTAATTTATTTTGTAGCTGCATACATACTGTTTATGAATAATTCAGGTACAAATGGTGCAGTTAGCATACCTGTTACATGTAACAGAAACTGCGAAAACTGAAAACAACTTAAACATAAAGCACACAAATGATTTAATATATACAATGAAAATGTTTGCATCATCGAACGACAAGTTTCACACAATTTGGTTTTATGTTTTTCATGTGAAAGTAGCAGTTTAATATGTTATGAATTCAATTATGTCACCTTTGTTGTCCTGTTGATGGTCAGCAAGTGGTCACCATTGTATACTCCAAGCAGTAGACAAGCAAAAGGCAGTAAACAACTCAAATAAGAGTTATAATTATAGTAATAGAATTGATATAACACCTTTGCTACACTGCTGTTATTCATACTAAACATGTTTAATTCAGAAACTATGTACAACTTTATATTAGAATACTATGTAAGATACCATCTATCTACAGTGGAAAATATATGAAGACATTGGATATTGTAAACTGTAGGCTACAATGAGATGCACTGGTTTAATACAGACTTATATTACACAACACTGTATGGTCCATGGTAGAACTGTTGTATCAACTTTTTCTCACACAGGCCTTCAGCCAGAGGACCTTGGTGTGTTGGTGACCAGCTGTTTGTCAGTTACGTCCACTAAGAACTAGTGTCCATTGCAGCACTGTGTGTTGCAACTGTTGAGACTGGGGCTGACTTCAATCTACCTGGGGGTTGTTCTTGAACAAATACTCCGCCTGCAACAAACAACGCATCTGAGGGGAGAGGGAGGGAGAGGAGGGAGGGAGGGAGGGAGGGAGGAGGAGAGGGAGGAGGGAGAGGGGGAGAGGAGAGGAGAGGAGGAGGAGGGGAGGAGGGGGAGGAGGGGGGAGGAGGGAGGAGGGAGGGAGGAGGGAGGGAGAGGGGAGAGAGAGTGGGGAGGAGGAGGAGAAAGTAGTGTATTGGAGAGAACATATATATATATATATATATATATATATATATATATATATATATATATATATATATATATATATATGTGGTTAACTGTCTGTTCCATCATCTGGAAACAGCTTAATATGTAAATGCAGGTACATATTAAAATTAATGTTCACCCAGTCTTGTCTGCAGTATTGGTGCCGGACATCAAAGCGCTTTACAATTAAACGTGCCAGCAGTGTACGCTGTATTCCTAATAGGGTGGTTTACAATTGTTTATGTTTTGCAAGCTAAACATTTGGGTTTATTAAACAGACAATGTTTCTTATAACATATTTATTATCTTTTAAGAACATGTTAGTTAAAAAGGTAAAGAACAGACAGCCAACGGACAACATTCTATTAAATTCCTGTACTGGTCCAACTTTACTTTTAGAGTTAACCCCTTTGAGACCCAGCCATCAGTGGTCACTGACGCATTGCTTCAATACCACATATTTACAGCCTACACACCTACGACTTTATAAAGAGCAGATAATTTGCAGAGGTGACAAAAAACTCATCCAAACTTAAGCTGCTGTTGTGTCCATGTAGCATAGAATTGAACCAACATAAACAGATGGCATGGTAGCATTGTGAAACAGAACTTATAATCCTCAACTACCAGATAAACATCTTTACTTATTGGGCTCAGTTCACAATGCCCTGAAATATTTTGAACGTTGCTTAAGGTGGGGTTTGGTCATCACCAGGTGTGACGGGGAAACATACTAAAACTGACATTATTTTTTACTGTAAAACTTGCAAGACGTATACAACAAAGTGGGAGGTTGATCATGTACTAATTGGATAGCTTTTTGTGGACACTTAAACTGATGAAATCATCCCTATGAATGACCACAGCAAAGTGTTACTTATTGTCTCACCACGCTTATGTAACCACTGGTGGGCCTGCTACATCAAAAGAAGAGCCAATTGATTAATTCATCTGCCAGCATAAATGACAAGACCACTTTATCATAAAGAGCGTATAATACAGTGGGAGGGAGGGGCAGCTATTAAAAAACCTAAATTGAGGCCCATTTATTAAAGCTATCATCCAAAGTTAAGTATATCATGTTTTCATAACCCCAAATATTTTCCAAGAATCAGTTGAATAACAACACAGTTTTAGGCCACATTACTGAAATATAACAAACTACTACATACAATAAACATACACAGTATGACAAAGATTACTGTACAAAAATTGTAGCTGTAGGCTTAATGGTGATCGAATCCACTGATAATGGAAAGTCGGTGTCATACCAGGAAGTCAATGGCGTCATCAGGTCGCACTTTGCAGCAATCAATGAGGCCTTGAGTGAGTGTGGGCATCACGTGCTTCATCAGGTAGTTACGCAGGGGAATAGACTGAGCCTCCAGTAACTCGTACTCCTCTCTCTTCACCTCATTCAGACGTGACGTCTGGTAACACATGGATACAACTCAGTAATTCACATCTCTGATATTGATAAAAATGTGCTACACCAAAATCCCACATTTTTGAGAATATTGAGTCCGCTCTAAATGTTTGTTCATAACTGCAAGTTCTGTTTTATAATACACATGCATGGGATGACATTTTTGCAATAAAACCTTTATCAAAAGTGTTTACATTGTTGCAATGTGTCCCATAAATAGTTTAAATAAAAGTATGCAAAACTATATAAAACCATGAAATCTTGCAGCTGAATGTCAACGAACACTCTTTCGAAATACTGAGCTACAAGTCTCCACCCGGATCAAATTTTGAAAAAGTTTGAATCTAGGAACAACCCCAAAGGACCCTCTAGTCTAGATCCCGTGAATCAGTTTAACCCAATACAAAAGTAACAGATATGTGAGTCGACATTCACACAGAGAAAACTTTAATAAATTTAATAAATTATGTAATATCATCAGACAAATCTACTGGTCTTTTGTGTTGATAAAAAGAGTAGGGTGGGGGAAGGACTGAAGGGACCTAGGAAGAGGGTAACCCAGAGGGAGCATGTTGTACCCACCCACTCTTCCTGCTGGCTCCGCCTAAGCCCAGCCTCCTCCGCCTCCCGTCTTTCAGCCTCTGCCTTCTCCTCCGCGGCCTTCTGCAGCCGCTCCACCTCCTCCTTCCTCCGCTGCTCCTCCAGCTCCTCCGGAGTGAGCCCTGCCCCATACATCATTGTAAATAATTATATGTTACAGAATAATATAATTATAAGTAATAATATAAATAATAAAAAATATGTAAATAATATATAAACAATGATATATATAAATAATTATTATCTAGACAATAATAAAAAATATAAATAATTATTATTATTATTCAAATAATAATTTATTTCCCATATAATCATGGAGATTGAACAACAATACATGAAAATTATAAAGGTTTTATTTGCTACAAATGGCACATTCTGTTTGAACTTAACTGATTTATTTAAAAATGCGTGATTGATCTGATGTCAATGTTAAAAGAGACACATTTAAATATATTGACACTGGTTTGTATGAAGGAAACAAAGTCAGTATTTAAAATGTGTTGATGGTGGTTTGTTATTGTCTATATATTCAAATTATGAAACAACTCTGATTACTATAATAGCCATGTGTCTGTGATTAATGTCCTGAACCCTCATAATCACCAGCGGTCTGCTGCTGTCACTACATACTCCACATGACACATACTCCACATGACCACATACTCCACATGACCACATACTCCACATGACCACATACTCCACATGACCACATACTCCACATGACCACATACTCCACATGACTACATACTCCACATGACCACATACTCCACATGACTACATACTCCACATGACCACATACTCCACATGACTACATACTCCACATGACCACACACTCCACATGACTACAACCTCCAGAAGACTACATACTCCACATCATTATATACTCTACGTGGAGCCCTGTGCACTGAGAATGATCTGTGTCCAGTACAATGACCAGAATACTCTGAGCTTTTATTTAATTGTTACACTAAATATACCATGCATCCCCCACAGTAGACTATCTACTCACCATAGTTGCGTGGATCACCCATCAACTTGGCTATCTTGTCCACTGTTTCCTTCATCATTGGCAACTTGTCCTGCGTCACATCTGTACACATATAGGTTGATGTGTAAGAGACACTGCTCAATCATCACATCTCTACTGAGTAAGTAAGTATGAAAGAAAGTTTACTATCAGTCACTACATTTATATCGAGTCAGTCATTATACCTGTACTGAGTCTCAGGCATTATATCTGTACTGAGTCTCAGTCATTGCATCTGTACTGAGTCTCAGTCATTACATCTGTACTGAGTCTCAGTCATTACATCTGTACTGAGTCTCAGTCATTACATCTGTACTGAGTCTCAGCATTACATTACTGATCTCAGCATTAATCTGTGCTGAGTTTCAGTCATTACATCTGTGCTGAGTTTCAGTCATTACATCTGTACTGAGTCTCAGTCATTACATCTGTACTGAGTCTCAGTCATTACATCTGTACTGGGTCTCAGTCATTACATCTGTACTGGGTCTCAGTCATTACATCTGTACTGAGTCTCAGTCATTACATCTGTGCTGAGTCTCACTCATTACATCTGTACTGGGTCTCACTCATTACATCTGTACTGGGTCTCACTCATTACATTTGTACTGAGTCTCAGTCATTACATCTGTACTGGGTCTCACTCATTACATTTGTACTGGGTCTCAGTCATTACATCTGTACTGGGTCTCAGACATTACATCTGTACTGGGTCTCAGACATTACATCTGTACTGGGTCTCAGTCATTACATCTGTACTGGGTCTCAGTCATTACATCTGTACTGGGTCTCAGACATTACATCTGTACTGGGTCTCAGTAATTATACCTGTTTTGAATCTAAGTAATCATATCTGTTGTAAGTTTCAGTCATCACATCTGTGCTGATAACTCAGAAATGCATGAATTGTGAGAATTTAATTACCCCAGGGTAGTTGATACTCTGATAACATTTCCCTGTCAATGCCTCTCAATATATTTGTATCTGATGTCACCATCTCACTACATATTCTGTTGTTGTCACCTGTCATGTCACTGTTCCATGTCTACTGTGTATCCCACTCCTCTCATCTCACCCACCTATCTTCTCTGGGTGTATCTCGAGCTCATCGAAGTAGTTTGCGACGGACTCGTCCTCTGTGTTGTTGTTGCGGTACTCTGCCAGGCGGCGCCTCAGTCCGTCCTCGGTGTTGTGTGTGCCAGCGACGACGCTCTCAGGCAGGTTCATGACCCGCTCCTGAAGGAACTCATCTCCCGCCTCCAGACTCACCACGGTGTCTGGCATCATGGTCCGGTCAAAGTTGGCCTTCCCCTCCTCAGCCTCCTCCTCCTCATCGTCCACTGCCAATCAATAAATTTTCAATCAATAAATTTTTAATCAATAAATGTTTAATCAATACATTTTCAATCAATAAATGTTCAATCAATGTTCAATCAACGTTCAATCAATGTTCAATCAACCATTTTTATTTCGAACATTATCAAACAGGATAAAATTCCTATACATTACTGTTCTGAACATAATTTGGGACTCTCCTGAGGTGACCTTAATTGTGATGTGGCTGTACTACAGAGGTGATCACAAAGCGAGGTTCATACTTGCAAACAGGTCGCGTGCCTGCTCCATGGTCTTTGGGTAGCCGTCCAGGATGAAGCCCTGGTTCTGACACGGCTTCGAGCGCATCTTCTCCTTCATGAAGCGCAGCACGTAGTTCTCTCCGATGCGGCCGCTGTCCTCCTCTTTGCTCTCATTGATGGCGTCCAGCAACTCCTGGTCCTCCTGTGCCTTCCCATCATCCTCCTCTTCCTCGCCTACGTCTGTGCGGGCGCTGCTGCGCTGTAGAGCCTCCATGGCGTCGTTGATGACGTCCTTCACCGTCAGGTGGTGGAGCTTGTAGCGCTCACACAGCTGTTTCACCACAGTTGTCTTGCCAACGGCCGGAGGACCAATGACCAGGGCTCGTATCGGCTGCACAACAATGATGGACAGTGAGAGGGGCACATAGCAGTAATAAGAAGCCTTTAAAAATATTTTTTTATATTATGAGCATATTTGTTAAATCTTAGTTAGATACCGCATGATAAAAGAACCAGTGTTATTGCAATTATTATTCTGTTTGTTGATACACCACTTCTTACGTAAATTAATACCAATAAAAGGACTGCACAAACTAAAACAGTGCCAAATTCCAATAAATTACGCTAAATATTAAATATTTAAAATGTAAAAATACAGTTTGAAACAACAAAATAAAAATCATGGCAGGAGTGCAATGACACATCCAGCTATTGGTGCATCGTCATAGTTGTTAGTGTATTTTCAATAACACACACGCACACATACATATACACACACACACTCATACACAGACATACTCACAACTCACACACACACACACACTCACAAACTGTCACAATACATACTCACACACACACACTCACTCACAAACACACACTCACAATACACATTCACACACACACATGCGTGCACACACACACATGCGCGTGCACACACACACACAAACACAGTCTTACACACAAAGGCGTACATACTCACACACACACTCACACACATACACACTCACACACATACACACACACACACATGCATGTACACACACACACACACACACACTCATACACATCCTGCTTGCACAGATACTTATACAATGGTCTCACCAGCAAGTTTCTTGTCTGCTTGTATTCCTTCACGATCTGTTCAATGTTCTCGACAATGCCCGTCTCACACACCCAGCGAATGCGCATGTTCTCCTTCACGTAGACTGCATCCATTCGAAGGTTCACCAGCAACATGTCAAAGTCCGCTTGCTGCAACAAACACAGTCCACGTTGTAGTGGTCAGCACATCACCCTGGCATGCCGGCATCCTGATTTCAATACCCGAAACTAGACTGGCACAATATTTGGTTTAAAAACCAGGCCCTCAACATTGGGGACTGTGTATATCCCTCATTGCTCGAAGATCATATTAATGTTGGTCCCATCTCAATCCGGGGTCTAAAAGAACCATTGCACATTGGCAATGACCACCCTCCAAAACTGCCTAGGAGTGATATTTTGAAAAAGGCTGACGTGTTGACTGAGACCCCAAAAGGCCATTGTAACCACAGTATGTACAGACTAGTCAGCTAACTGAACATTGTCGAGACCCGAACACAACTAGAACTATTCGTTACAACAAAAACAATCCATGCCCAGGTAGATGAGGGATGAGAACTACCTGTAGGTGCTGAGACTCACCTCAATGTCCTTACTGAGCAGGGCCTCCTCCTTGCTGATGGGCTTTGTCTTGCCTGACCCCATTGTTTGACTGACCACCTGCAACCAACACACACAGGTTTCTAAGCTACGGATTAATCTAAAGGTGTAATTAATATTGTTAATAAAAAGTTTTTAAGTGAATGTGACAATATAATAAATAGATTTTCATTTAAAAAAGGTTTCCGGGCATAAAACTATGTTTTAGATTAGGCACATTGTCTTGCTAATAACATGTATTTATTTGTATTTAAAAATATTTATATATCTGTATTTTATTTGTCTGTATTTATTTATCTATGTATGTATGTATGTATTTAGTAATTATTTATGTATTTTTTTATTATTAATATTTTTATGAGGACCACATTGGAAATAAAATGCTTATTCTTTATTTGATTTTGCATCTATGTTTATATATAATTGTCATGTACCTGTATATAATTTTTACCCAATAAACTAAATCAATTCCATCTAATGTAATGAAATAAGTTACCACCAGATACACAAAAATAGTGTTGCATTACATCGTTTTAAACTTAGCTAGTTATCATCAAGACACAGAGTCATGTTCTGTTGCACAAAGATGTTTATGGCTGGATTGGTGTCAAATGAATGAACTATTAGAAACCTGCCTATACTTGCCTGTTTGATCTCTGTATACTTCAAATTCCCCTTTCATGACAAAACTAACTGAAGCTATGTAACAGAAATAATATTAGCGTTAAAAAGTGTGTGTTTTTATTCCAGCTGCTGCATGTTATGTTCCATAACAATTAACTTTTCAGTCATATAAGGAATATTACCTTGACGATGTCTTCAAGTGGGTTCTTTGAGTCATCAACAGCCACCAGGTATCTCACTTTAGGCTTGCTGTCTGCCACATTCTGGATGACTCTGTCAGAGAAAACATTAGACTACATAGAAAATGGTCCCCACTGACAGTTATGAGAGGTGCACCGGAGACACTGTACTGGATGTGTGACAGACAGGCATGCATGTGTGACAGACATGCATTTATGTGTGACAGACATGCATGCATGTGTGACAGACATGCATGCATGTGTGACAGACATGCATGCATGTGTGACAGACATGCATGCATGTGTGGCAGACATGCATGCATGTGTACGGATTCTGGTACACTTGCATACATAGAATGGCTTTGCCTTTACTTATAAAAAGATGCCGTGAAATGCTCTTCAGTGATCACCTGTTCATAATAAAATGCTGTCGTCAATGGACACATGTTATGGCCCTGACCAACCATAATCCATAACTGGTATATTGCATAGTATCAGTGATATCTACTTCATATACTAGACCAGGAACACATAATCCAGCCAATAGCAGTTCACTGTTAGTACATTCTGGTTGCTGGTAGAACAGCTATACTAATAATCATGATGTATTTGTAACAATAATGTGTAGTTGTTATTTCACAGGCTGTCACTCATGACAGGTAAATTGGTATCAGAAACATCCATGTTGTTATCACTCAAGACTGTTGGTCAGACAGTAGGGGGTCTACCATACAAGTGTACAAATGTACTCACCCCGCAAGATCCCGAATGTGTATTGAAGGGATAATGTTCTCTCCATTGCCAAATATCTGAAGCTCTGGCGTGTTATGCCAGGCCGCCTGTGGTACAAGGACATGGCAGCATTTAAGTGATTGTATTTTGGTTAAAAAAAACACTTTGCTGTCTTCTTCATTTTCATTCAAGTATCAATGGGTTTGGTAGGTTTCAATAAGGCATCTCCTTACTCATGTTATTTCTAGTATAATTGTATACAAAGTCAGAATGTGTAATTACCAAGTATCATTATTTGGGATATATACCAACATGTTCTTGAATCAGTTTGCTTCAAAACGTTGTACACATCTGTGTACATGTTGTGAAAATGCAGTTTTATTTTCTCAACAAATTTGCAGTGTATGTGCATTCGTATGTGCGTGTGTGCATATATGGTGTGTTAACTATGTATATGTGTATACATGCATGTGCGTGTACATGTGTATGTGTCTTTATGTGTGCATGTGAACGTGTGCATGTCTGATACTTCTGCACTACTGACCTTGAACAAATAATGGAAGATGCTTTCTCCTGCGCCATATGTCAGTCCAGTGGCTATCACATATGTCACCAGCTTATTCTTGTTCTACACATAGAGGAAGCACACATTTCAGATTCAACTAATTAACATAACTTGACACTGTCCATATTAGTGCGACTTTTTTTACACTATCAGGTAATTCCACTCAGCTGCAGGAGCAGGACATGCATTTTGATGTGTAATTAAAATAATAGTCAATGTGTAATACAGTGATCATGCATTACTCAATGAAATATAAAATCAACAATTCCAGACACCATTTTAGGTTTTTCCAGATTTATTTCACTACTTTCATTCCAATCTATGATGACTTATAATGATGATGAGTTATTTTTGAGTACTGCTAAATATGGTAGTTTATATCACAGTTTATCAATTAATATTTGACAAAATGACAAGTTGTTATGTGTCACCTTTATACGCTAAAAACTGTAGCATAAAGCTATTTACAGTTTCGAGTTACACAATCTAACTACCAAAAGCATGCTCCATCAATAAACAACAGATGCATTATTTTACTAAATCAACTGTACACTTTACTTAGATCATTGACACACCATATTGATAACAATATCAACAAAACCTGGTTTGTTGTTTTATATATATATATATATTATATATATATATATATATATATATATATATATATATATATGTATGTATGTATGTATGTATGTATATATATATATATATATATATATTAAAAAGGGAAACAATAACAAAGCCACATATGTGGTCTTTTCAACTAAATGATATACAAACTAACCATTTACTACAATAACAAATCATGCCAGGGGTTCTCTCAGAACATAAACAACTACAGATAGCATACTAATTTACAAAACACAAGTTGCAACTTACAAAGCACAACTTGCAAATTTACAAATCACAAACTTACTGTTTTTCCAACTTTCATCACTGTCTTTTCAGCACTGACATGTTCTTTGAAGTTTGGATGAGGTTTCCTGCGTCTGTAATCATCTTCTGTGAAGGGAATTTCTGGGTCTTCCTGCAATCATTTTAGACACAAAACTGGGGTATAGAAATGTTGCGTTATATTACCTTATTACCTATCATAAAACGAAAGAAATGTTAGAGTTTAAATTGACTATGTACATTTAAATTTTTCTGTTTCATTGTCCACTTTGCAAAAGAAATTAGCCAGTGTACATGTATGATAAATGTAAACCTATAACTATTTTGTATTCCAAATGAAACAGTGTTAACTGAATTAAGCCATATACCTAATCTCATTCAAACAAAAACTTGTCAACACAGATCAATGTATATTAACCAACATGCCACAAGCTTGCATGGTGTCAATTAAGCTGCTATACTGCACTGGTTTTAAGAGCAAACGTATATATGATCTACTTGCTAATTATAGGCATTTGTCTGATAGCACTGTCCATTCAAAACTAGCATGAGGTAACATTCTGTAGACCTCATGAGACACTACAATTGTGAAATTATTAGCCAATGATTATCAAACAGTATCTTAATGATCATATATATTTGGACATTGTATGTTTTAGAACATCCTAAAAGGATTAAAAATGAATTATTGTATGTATGTATTGCACATATTCATTATTCTTTTCTTTTTACTTGCATACAGTTGTACCATATATGTCTTAGACAGGTGAGTAATGTAATTATTTTAATTTGTTTTTAATTTAATGTAATTTACTGCACATACATTAATGATGGAAAATGACTCTAAGAGAGTGGAAATAGTTTACACGTAATATGTATTGTATAATCACAACATTTGTTTCTGCCATATTAACCAGTAAGCAATGTGAGACAGTTGTAGAAGTGAGTGTCTTACTGGGTCCAGTGGCTTGCTCTTCGCCCATGTCATAACAGATGAAATGAGGATGAAAGTCTTCATCTTCTCTATCCGGTCGAGATCAGCATTCAGTTCTGATCAACGAAAAGGAGTGGACATTTCGTTAAAGTTTCATTAAATGCACCTACATCTGAAGACAAATCAGTACATTAAAATCACAAATGGCGATGTGTACCTGCATGGGACCTTACATAGAATGAGAACATACACAGCTACACACACACAGGCACACAGACATTAGAACATCATTGTAATTATTCCTGTACATTCTTATTTGGAAGAATCATCCAGCATGACATGATACTGCACATACCCAGGGGTAGTCAATGACTTGTAGCAAAAAAATGGGGGAACCTGACAAACACCAAAGATAACATTATAATGATTGTTGAAATGATGATATTTTATAGAACCCTCATTTATGTAAGCTGAATTGCTACAATTAAACATCATTATAAGAATAACATTTTACATAAGCTGATTATATATTTCAAAAAAATTCAAATTTCTTCTCAGGATCTTACCAGAAACTGCCCATACAGCTTCGTCGATCTGCTCAGGATCTTCAGTGATATCATAAATGATGATGTCACATTCCACCATGTGCTCATACAGCTGCTCCTTGCTGTCATACTGCAAACAAACACATCACACAAGTTAGTTACTATATTATCATTTGTAACACCTGGAAAACAGACAACATTGGATTGAGGATCATGGTCATCCTGGTTAAGACACACATTGACATGCCAGTCAACATGCCTATGATGTGTTAACACATCAGTCAACACACCTGTAGATGCACCAGTCATAAGTTCCTGTTAATGCAAATGTCAGTACATTAAAATCATATTATCCCTTCAGTGGCATCAAAATAACACAACAAATAATAAAAACTCATGGCGGTGTTTTATACATACGTTTAGGATTTCCTTGACAAAGGGTGGCTTGGGGCTTGTTTTGTCTTTAACTGTGCCGATCACTTGGAAGCAGCCTTCCTTGGGAGGAGCCACTACTCCCTCCTCCTCCCCTTCCTCCTCCTCCTCGATCTCTTCCAGTGATGCTCCAACCACACTCTGGGATAAATACTACAAACACAAGTTGTTATCAGGTTATAAGTATCACAAAGTATACACAACACATCCAACTAAAACTTCCTGTGGCATAGTGCCATAGACACCAGATAGAAGGGACCACCAGCTTTTAAATTTAGCATCTCTTTCGAAAGATACAGGCAAATGTGGGTGAACGAAATTACAATAGTAGAGTGGTGATAAGAACATGACATTGTAAGTGTAACGACAATGTATTGACTATTGTATACATAAACTAGGTCTAGTCTCTAGACTAGGGACCTAAAGCTAAACGTTGCCGAGAGCTTGAAACAGTTGAATTAGAACTAGAACCTGCCACTGATTCAATATGTCACTGACCATTGCGCACCGCACTGCACAACTCATATGTTAGCCCCAGAAAGGGCTGCGTGGAGTTTACATACTAATAGACGTCCAGAGCCCGGGCATGGCATAAGGGGTTCAGCCTCAGCCAATTAAGTCAGTGGCAGTGCCAGTGTGAGTTAACTAGTAGTTTAGAAAGGTCGGCCGGTTGCGTAGCCTCAACGCTAACATTAATAACAATTATAATGTATGTTACCTTTGCTATATTCTTCCCTTGATAACTGTCTACACAGTTAATAAATACTCTTCTACCACTTAGATTTTCAGGTTCATCAGCGTTCGCCATGTTTATGGTTTCATACGAAGCAAAATGTAATCCGCGTTGCTAAGGAGTTGCTAGGGAATATGGTACTCATTTCATGTATCCAACCCACATTAGAAAATTTTCTTCGGAAGAAAAAGGTTTCCATGATGTCTAATAAAATTATAATTGACTAAGACAGTATTATTAATAATGACATTTAGTTACTTTAATAAACACTTTTTATTAAATCCGTTAATTAAATAAGAAATTGTATTATGTTACTAATTACTTTAATAAATAATTGTATTAAATATATTCGGATCACAATTTTTTTATAGTGCTAAGCACATGAGCCAAGCAACGGAATTATTGTTTCCTTATAATTTTTATTATATTTTAACGCATTTTATTTTGCATGAATTATTTTGGGGTTTTTTTGGTATATGCTATATACAAATTAATATAATACATATACTATATTAGTACATTAATTTATTAGCGTAGGTCTTCTAAAACAAACCACGAAATTATCCAAGCTGAACAGCTCACCAAATTCTGAATTCAGCTTAATTTATTAAATGCATGGTTGAACGTGCAAATTACAAATGGAATAATATGTATTACATTAATCAATTTAGGACCAACGTGTTATTTTGTATTGTGTGCAAACGACTATTACTAAGCTATTGTACAAACAGTGCAACTTACAAATTAATACTGTTGTTTGAAATGACATTAGGTAAATAATAAATGTATTACACCGATGCATGAAAATGAGGGAAGCACACATGAAGTACATATCTTCAATTACTCGCGCGCTAAAATATGTTTTTATAAATAAGAAAATGCTTATTTGAATTATATTCATAAACATAATATATCAAGTTGTGGTATATATGTTATAGAAAACAGTAATATTTAGATTCGTATTACTATCTCGTGTATGTCTCGTGATGCCACGTTGGAAATTACGTCACCAGATAAGCAATAGCGAACACCACCCTCTAGCGAGAATTGATCGTGTCAGAGGAAGAAGCCATATTGAAGTTATTAGGGCTGGCTTTTATGTCATTTGTTGCAATTTTTGCTCTTCTATCGAAGTTAAAGAAGACCTAAGTCAATTATTACATTGGTGGTGCCTTATATACTATGTCAACTATGAATCCTGAATAGTAAGTATTGAAGTAAATAAACTGAAAGGGTAATTTCTTAACAACGTCATCGCAATGCGTTTCAGTTTAACTTCAAAACATAGACGTCGTAGGGACTAGCTCAGGCTAGACCTAGGTCTAGCTTCAATGAATGATGCATTCTTTACGTTACGTTTGACTAGTAATAGTAAACGTTTACACATAACGACCGTTATGAGGCTACACAAGGCTTTTTTATTTTATCTTGGTTCATTGAAATGTGTTCCGTCAGTCATCCCGGACATATTTTGTCTACGAGACAACCCAGCAAGCTGCATCTGTTTATGTGATACGCCCCAAAATGTCATTCAGACGAATCGTAAATAATACAATCATAATAATGACCGTTGGTAATTCATTTTATTGGTGTTATTATTGCTAATTTACGACTAGTACTTTTTAAATTATTCAATGATACTATAACAAAACATTGGTGAATATGTGCTATATTTAACCCATTTGATTAGTCAGCTATGAATGACTAAGCTTGTAAGGGTTATTTCAGACCATGTTCAAATGGGAATACTGATTATGTCATATCATTCCACAAAAGTAAGAATAGCCATATCAACAGGTGGTGCAGGGTTCAATGTAGGATCATAGCCAGGCGCAATGGCAAATCTAGATTGTAGAAATGGGCCAATTTAGACACTGCACCGATTGGAAAGTGCTCAAGTTATGGTCCATTTTGACTAGGTATACATATGTATTATTAAATTATTAATTAGTATACAAATTAAGTTTATATTATTTAAATAAATTACCTTAGAAAATTATATAATTATTCTCTGCACTTTTTCAGCACCCAAGCCATAATACATAAAATGTTGGTATTGTTTAAGTTAGCAATTTAATAATATACTACTTTTGGACAGCTTTAAATATATTTACTTTTAAAGGTTTGTTTTACATGTCATCTATATAGGGTATAACATTTGTATGAGAAATGTTGAGACTGCCATCAAGTTTATTACTTAATTTTTTCATAACTATTCAAATTCAATACAACGCAGTGCAGCAAGGGAGGGATCATATGCTGGATTGTAATAGTAATTATTACAAATGTTGAAGTAATAATAACAGTAATATGTTCAAAATTAGGTTGAACAAGAAAACAGTGTAATAGGAGTAATAATAATTGTTCTTTTTAGACCTTTGGTCCAGTGGACTTAGTGGCATCACTCTGCGTCCACCGTTAGAAAGTGTTTGAGATCTGTTTTTCTAATTTGGCATAATAAATATGTATTAGGGCAGTGTGCAACTGTAACTATGCACGAAAAACTTATATTTGATTGGATTGTTTTAAAGGTACCCTAGGGCCTTCAAAAGCTCACACTGGTATATTTTCAATTTGCCTATTCAAAAATTCATAGTAGCGTTTTATAAACTTTTGCATAGATGTATTATAGGGTAGTGTCACTGTACACAAGACATTTTTTTTGGATACCTTTTGTGTGGGGGGAGGTGGGTGGGTAATCACATTAACCCATTTTATCCTGAAGCTAATGCAAACGAGTTGCAACCAGTTCCTAATCAGTTCATCAAATCAATGTCAGCATTAAAAAATGACAGGCCTTCATTTAATATGGACATAACTTTATTATTTCTCAATCAATTTTTAAATGTGATATACCTTTAGAAAGTAGATAAAATAAACTATCAAGTCACATCGACAAATTCAGTTTTATCATATATATTATAGGTGGCATATGGCAAAACACGCCCAATAAATTCAAACCTATGTTGAGGTTTGTCACATTACTTTTCACCAGACATGTCAATGAGCAAGTTGAGTTAATTTTATGTATTACTCTGCTGAAAACAAAGGTATACAACTTGTCCATATATCTTGAAAAATAATCTCATGTAATTTTTTTTAATAACCCTATGTCAATCGATTGAATCACCAACGAGGTGGGCAAAAATGGATGCTGTTGTCGGTTGACCCCACTTTGATGGCTTCTAAGTATGTTTTCACAGACAAATGTCGCATCAAATACCATAACCGTCCATCTTATATCGTCTATCCACTTGTCTGCGTTCTTGTCATTACCAGTATGAAGTAAATTAGTGGAGTTATTCTTTAAAATATGTCATTTCACCCAAGTTCTGTTTGAATTGTGCTTATTTGCAGTACGTCTGTGTAATTATTTACAAGAAAGGAATAGCTCACTAACTTCAACAGGCATTAATGATTCCCCCTTCCCTAGCTGTGAATAATGATATTCAGAGTGTATTGTTACCTTGGATGTTATGACAGTTTATATAGCAGGATACACTGGGACAATATGACAGCTTCAATAGGGTCCAAATACACATTTTGGGATCAAATACAAATTCAACTCAGCCAAATCAAATACAAATACATTGCTTTTCTAGATTTCAAATACAAATAAACTCCCATTTTTGATTCAAATATGATTCAAATACATTGCCATTTTTGAAATTTAATTCAAATACGATTCAAGTATGTGGACCGTGTTTCCATTATAGTTCAAGTGTATCACAATGGGTGGAATTTGGTCTTTGGCTTGATTGACTGCTGTAGACTAATTGCAAGCAGGTTTAGAAGACTGTCCTTATCTGTATTACTGTAACAACTAGTGGGTAGCTCTTCCCATGCACTGGAGGAAACCTGGGTTCCTTTGTCTTAGCCCAGGATGTTTACACAGCAGGTGACAGTGGGATCTTTGAAGCACCTTTCCTGTGAATACCTACCTTTATGGCCATAGATAAGCTTCACTGGCTTCCCATTCATTCATTTATGCTAAAGTTTGACCAGCTTGACTAGTCCAATTTTCTCAGTGCTGCCTGCCCACAGTTGACCATACCACAGGCGTTAAAAACATTCTGTCTAAGAGTCCTGAGCCAGTTTATGCCAGGCAGTGCTTTACCTTTTGTTGGTAAAAATTGAAATTTTTATGTGTATTTGATTGGATTTGCAAATTCTTTTCAAATACAGACCAAATATTAAATACAAAAACGCGCCCTTTTGTGATTTTCAATTCAAATACAAATACACAACTTTTTTTTATTCGAATACAAATACGTATTTGAACCCAACCCTGCTTGCCAGCCATCCTTTTCACATAGTCATGTGAATTTAGTGGCTGCCTGCCCACTAGGCCTACACAAAAATGGTGTGACAAACATCTGGATTTATTTGTATTTCAGTATAAGTAACTTCACCAAGCAGCAGTAGATCGTTGTGGTTTAATTGCACTGGTTATAATCCACCATTATAAAATGTTTACTTTATGTTTCAGTGACTACCTGTTCAAGCTGCTGCTGATTGGAGATTCTGGTGTAGGCAAGTCATGTCTGCTGCTTCGTTTTGCTGTAAGTATATCACGTATGAAAATTATCGTCACAGTAAAACCGAATCTGTAATGTGGTGAAGCGAAACATTTATGGGGCGAAATGGTACATGACCATTGTTTGCATTGACAGCATATTTAGGCCAAAGGTTCAATAGACCTATGGCATCACTGTTCAATGTGATCTGTGTGCTGTTTTTGCTATATCACAGGAAGACGGAAACCGTTGAGGATCAATTTTTTCATTGGCTCATTCTGAAGGCCCCCAAAACTTAAAATTAATTTTTTCAAAACTCATTTTTCTCATTTGAGGTATGTTTAGTGATATGTAAAATGATGTGACTGGTTAATACTATATTGTCATCTGTAGGTGACAGACATGCAAAATTAATATTCTTGACGAGTATGGAATGAAATATTGTACGGTTTATCGATATCAACACATTCTGTTCATTGGGTTGGGTAAGTGAAGTGGAAGTAGGTAACTCTGTCTTGACAAAGACCAATGACCAGTTCTGTTTTGTTCCAGCGACATAGTTATAGATGGCATAATTATCTTTATAGTGATGTAGAAAAACTCTACATTTGGCATTAAAAAATATTTAGCCCCTGTCCCCAAGTTCTCCATCCCCTGGACCAATAACAGTCAAAATTCATTAACAATACCAGTGTACATGCTAGGTTACATGCAGTGTCTATTATCTATATTACTGTTCGTAGGTTTTGTTTTACATGTATGGTTCCAAACTGAAACTCTGGGTTACCACCATGTTTTTATGCATTCAAACTTTATTTCTAATGGAAAATCTGTTTTGTGTAAGTATGTTAGTTGTACTATGACTGGTTAACCAATATTCATGGAATTTTCAGGACGATACATACACAGAAAGCTACATCAGTACAATTGGAGTTGATTTTGTAAGTACTGTTTGTTTTTAACGTTTGGTGAATACATTGGTTGATTGTTGCTATATGTTGATTGTTTTATTTTCTAAAATGTCAAATTTAACTAAATTATCCACATATTGTTAAAATTTTGAAGTTCAACAGAAACACCAGAGTTGGTAAGATGTACTATTTGCTACATCAATATCAAACAAGATTCTTTGAGTAAGTCTACATAGTGTCACATTACAATCAAACGGGTCATGTTTATGGTTTGTTTTATCATTCACTAGATATCTCTATTCTCTAGAGTTGTGGCGGCCTGTCAGTAACCACATCTGTCTAGCTACACATAGCATGCTTAATAAAAGATAAGTTAGGTAACGGGATAGAATTAGTAATTTTAAGATATATCATCATGAAACATGCATATTCTGTTCAGCAAGTCACACGTGTCATAATTACAATTAAAAGTTGCAGCATAAAAAGTTACCATGGTTGTCTTTTTTTGCAGAAAATCCGCACAATAGAATTAGATGGCAAAACCATAAAGCTACAGATTGTAAGTATTATGGCATCACTGTTTTGTGCATGACCACGGGTATTTTTAAATAATCTAATGTGTAAACATGATCTTACATACATTTTCACAGATCAACTGTAATACAAGTAATTAGTCGACTATTAGTGTTCATGAGAGTATGTTATTTTTTTTTTTAATTATACTATCTAACATTTGCATCTATTAACAATGTAAACTTATGATGACTATATTAAAAGTTCAATATGTTTATTCTTATGTTAGTATGTTCCATCAAAACAATTTCTTGGCTATATATGTTGAATCTAGAAAAGTTGACTAGTTAGCTTAGCTGGATATATATGTATTGTGTTGTGTTGTGACTGGTGATATTTGGTTGTAATTGCAGTTATAGGACACATTGTGTAGTGTTAATGATTATATTAGGACACAGTATAATGTAGTCTTTTGACTGGTGGTTTTGTAGTAGCCTAGTGTAGTGTGGTATTGTACACTGTTTCGATTGGTGGTGTTTTAGTAGCCTAGTGGGTGACGTAGTGTGGCTTTGTACATTGTTGAAATTGACAGTGTCTTATCGTTGTGGGATGCGGTGTCCTAGACACCTAGTAGGCCATGTAGTGGGTATTGTACACTGTTGTGATTGGTGGTATCTGATTGTAGTGGGACACAGCAGGGCAGGAAAGGTTCCGTACAATCACATCAAGTTACTACAGAGGAGCACATGGCATCATTGTTGTGTACGATGTGACAGACCAGGTAAGAACACAGTACAGCTGTTTTATGTGTCAGACAACTTCTTGTCTGCTACTAAGTGGTAACTGACAGACGTCTGATCATCCCAGACTGGCAGTTTGGCCTGTTCAGATTGCTGCAACAATGTGACAGATGATATGCTATGTGTATCTAAGTGGAACCTTATGATTGAAGAAAACACTGAGGTAGCAAGTATCATCTGATAATGTGTAAAAGAGCCTGCTGGTTCTAGTTGGGACAACAATTTGATTTGTTGTGTGGATGGATGTGGTCACTGTTGTGTTAGTTGCTATTTCATTTCACTGTGGTTAATGGTTTGAATGACATGTTGTTGCAGGAGTCATTTAACAACATCAAGCAGTGGTTACAAGAGATTGACCGCTATGCTAGTGAAAATGTCAACAAACTGCTCGTTGGAAATAAATGTGACTTGACGACAAAGAAGGTGGTTGACTACACAACTGCAAAGGTAACACAGCAGACCACACACGCATGCATTCACGCGCACGCACACACGCACACACGCACACATTGTGTTTCCCGTTATGTATAACCCTTGACATATTTGAGTGTTAAAGATGTTACCTGAGCCAGCAGTTATTAAATACCTACTAGGTTATGTTGTCAGAAACTATTTATGACGTATCTCTATATTGGTCACAAATGTTATTAAATATCTATTGGGCTGTTATGTTGTAAGAAACTACAACAGTTGTTTAGTGCAAGGTTGTTGGCATATTTTCACTGGTGTTTAATGCCTGAAAAAATGGTTACTGAAGGAAACTATCCTGCATGGTGCATAACTGGTATCATTTCAGTTGGAAAAAATTACATAATTTAATTATGAATTGTCATATTCAAATATTGCAATTGCGACATTAGTGTACATTCAGTTACAATTATGACTGTAGTTATTTACAGTAACTGACATCTGATTTAAACATATGTTAGTCGCCTGTGTTTGACTGACAGAGGTGACTAACACGATGTATAGATGATTTGATATAAAACTCGTGTGACTAACCCTTCTGTTGTGCCTGTCTTCAGGAGTATGCGGATCAGCTAGGCATCCCATTCCTGGAGACGAGTGCAAAGAATGCAACAAACGTAGAGCAAGCTTTCATGACAATGGCAGCCGAGATTAAGAACCGAATGGGACCAGTATCGACAGCCGCTGACAACAAGCAGAATGTGAAAATTAATGCGAGTACGCCGGTGAAGCAGGGTGGAGGTGGATGTTGCTAAGGCTCGCCTGCTCCTCACATCAGCCATCTTCACGCAGCAGAAGCAGTGCTGTATCTGTGGTGCCATGCTCTCTGGGTGTACAAGTCAATACTTGTACGCGCAGACTCGAGCACGTTTGCACGCACACAAACACACACAAACACCTATACATGTCCATTCATGCATACTGTACTAGTTGAAGTATGTGTATGTTGCTGCAAGACAAGACATGGCAACCCACGATGGCCTGTCACATCATGACGTCGTTGGCCTGACGATCGACAGGTAACAGCAATAAGATAAAAACTTCTGTGCTTTTAGAGTGTGATGGTGAAATGGGCAGTGACTAGGTACTGAAATGTTGTATAAATGCTCTCACTGATTGATTGCTAGGAACTACTGGACAATGAACACGGTTCTATACAATGTGTACATTATATAATGTGCAATGTTTGTGGCTCGTTTGAACGTAGATCACCGACAAGTTTACAGAAATTTCTTAGCCCCCAATTGTAATGACGAAAATTTAGTGCAGATAAATCCTACATAAATAATAACTTTCGGCTGTTTACAGTGTTGGTTTTCATCCGAGCACATATCGTTCATCATTCCATTAACGTTGACCAAGCAGCCTTGTACCCTTTGTGGAGCTGTCGCGCTGCGCTCTTTGGGGAACTTGTGCTTATTGGCTGACACTGCTAAGCATTGTACAAACAGCACGTTATTGTCATTGTTGGAATGTATGTCTACATGTGTCTGGTTCAGTTCAAGAAACGCAATTCAAGTAATAATAACTAATAACTATATGGGCAGTATATATGGGCAGTTTGAAGACAAGTAAGAAAACTGCAAGAGGCTTAGGTAACTGTACTGTGCAGTCCGGTTGCTATTTCTAATTATATTGCTGATGTAATTATTTGATGTGTATTAAATGTGTAAAAAGCATTTCCTGTGGCTGCATACGTTGTTTTCTAAATTACTGTGGGATGTTGCTGTATTATTAGTCATGTGACTGCATAGTTGTTTTGTCATAGACAGTGTAGATTACATTGTGAAGTATTCCCACATTTGGTGTGTTGAAAAGTCCACAGAAACAGTGTTATACACCAATAAACATGCAAGATCATTTCACTATTAATAGTTGGTCGTCTCTTCCAAGTTGAAAGAAATGTATATAAGCTAGCACGGACTATGTATGGCCTTGGGCTGTCTCCACAACTTGGTAGAAAATCATTTCGTTTTACACAAATTACAAGAAACATGTTTACAACTAGCCAGTTGATCGAGGTTTGCGTAGACTTATTGGTTTCATAGTTAGTTGCTGCAGCATAAAGCTTAATTATCCAGATGGAACTAAATTTGTGGCCAAATATACATAGATATTCCTGTAATATTTCACTGCACTAATGCTGTTGCCAGAGTTGTTTATTCATTTGTAATTGGACGTAGCGAAATGCAACTTTTATTTATTGCTAGAGGGACTAGGTATTCGTGGAGACATATAACTTGAGCGAGAGGGCACTGTAAAGAAAAGTGTACAACGTGTGCACATTTATAAAGCCATATAAATAATATACTGTAATAATATATGTTTTAAGATTTGTGCAGTGCATATCCTTGGTTATGTAAATAAAGCTTGTTTACAATACAACTAAGTTCACATTGGCTGCCACGGATGCTAGTAATTGTGATGAAAACACTTAACACTACAATTTCAGTATGTTCAGAATTGGTTTGTATGGTATACATTCTGCTATTAAAACATAAAGCAAACTTGTCTGCGGGCTTGTTGCCATTTCTTGAAGGTTTGGGTGCAGTTTTCAAAACTTGTCTGCTTCAGTAGGATAAATACATTACCTTTGAGTTGCCTCGCTTTTACATAATTTGAATTATATGTGTCTTTGTGCATGAATGATGCTCATCAATTAAAGGAATGTACACATGAAAGTCACTTTTTGCAAGTCTAGGTTGTACATGACCCAAACTACATTAGTGTATGATTCCATGGATCATAAAATAGAAATTTCATACTGTACTACATAAATGAGGCTAAGAACACGGCAGTACAATCAAATGTATATTATTAGTAAAATATGTCGTTTACAATATACATAAATGTATATCTTGTGCATAACTCGTTGTTAATAAAGCAATTAGAATTGCATAAAATAGTTATAACAGATCACAGCCATTGTTGTATAACCAATCATGGACATTTTCTAAGACTTCACAAATGTTATGACAATTTTTGGAAAGACAGCATATGTAAACAATTACAGATTATTGCACACAAGCTGTCACTATTATCTCCCACAATGCACTAGCTGTCAGTATTGTTTCACACGATGCACTAGACATAATTGTTTTCCACAATGCACTAAGTATTTATATTGTCTCCCACAATGCACTAGTATTGTTTCCAACAACATGCTGTTGTACAATTCACAAACTGTAATTATTGTCACACAATACAGTACCTGACAATATTATTTTAGTCTGTATTTTCACACAATGCAATATACACCAGAATTAATCCAGAACATGTTTACATATTATGTCGGCATCAGTACCAAATTTATGGAAGAGAAGTCGACAGCAAACACATTTTTTCTATAGTTCTACAGGTAGACATAAAATTCACGTTTTTAAAAATACGCCTCTGAAAAACGATTTCACAGCATTTGGAATGTATGCAGTGAAACAACAGTCAGTCCAGTGAGACTTATTAAACAACAATTGTAAACATTATTTATGAGAATGATAGAGACATTAAAGCAGATGTGGCTGGCTCCCTTGAGAATACAAAGCTACTGTTTTGCGACCATGAATGCATCTGTCAGTAGTTGTTCTGCCTCTTTCTTGTGAACTTCCCCTATCCCGGCGGCCGGGGTGGCGAGAACACCGCGCCCCGCATACCGAAGCTGTAATACAAGATGTTCTTTTACAAACAGCCTACCACGTAAATTAATGAAAATCGTCCTTTAGCTCATGTCTAAATGTTTTTGTTATCACAGAGAAAGTTGAAGATGAATTAATGTTTTAAATAATGCTGTATCCAGGCAATAAGACTTGATTACATTTTTGGCCTTTGGGAAACTCTTCAGCCACATTGCCGGTACAATATGAAGACTTCATTCACACATTTCTGAGGTACGAGGAAGTCAGGCACTGAGTAAATTAAAGTAGTAATGCAATTGGGTGTTCTCATCTGACTACTATGACGTATATCAAATATTCCTGCATGCCGTTGCGACATTTGAAACTATTTTATGTTTTTGTCATAAAGAAACACATAGCCATACCTCAACAAATTAAATGATTAAAAATTTAAAAGACTCTGAACTGACCAGGTGCTTTGCATCCATCTTTGGATGGCTTCACAGACTTTTTGCAAGATTGGTCAACTGTCTCTACATGGCCAAATTGCACAGGTACAAATGTGTAAGGACTGTTACTCATTAAAGACATGCACCTATAAAGTTCTGTATTCAGTTTAATACTGTTCAAAGAATTGTTGAAGTACAGTACATAGTTACCTTTTTGCCAACAACATTCTCAAACCTAGGAGCAATGAAGGTCCACGCTCCTTGATTGCTGTGTTCCTCCTGACTCCAGAGAAACTCTGAAATAAACAACACCAACAGTAGTATGTTCCCAGCAAACAACGACCCGTGATTTCACATGTTCTGTAAGTTAATTCACGAGTTCAACTGGCTCAATTCACGTGTTTCCGTACGTGAATTCACTGGATTCTGTGAACAAATTTGGTGTGTTGACACGTGTTTACCATGAAATCATGAGTTTTTCACGTGATGACACGTACCAGTGAAACCGTACCAGTTCTCACCCAGTACAACTCGTGTCAAACTCATTCAAAATTCGTGACAACAGGCAGAACACATGTATACACATGAAAACAGGTACTGTTGGAGTGGTACCAATTATGAACCAGTATGACACGTGTCAACTGGTTCAGAAATGATTCCTTGTTTGCTGGGTTCTTTGTGACAGGACAGCTATTAAAGAGCAGGCTTATACTGTATCAACCAAATAGGAGATTATGTAGACGATATTTTGGTGAATAAACCAAAACCTGCCCAGAGGTACGTAAATATGACATTATTAAAATGTTATCATCATAATGAATTTTTAAGAAGCACACGGACACAAAATGGAATTTAAATACACATTTGTAAAGATATGTTATCTAAAATAGAGTACAGGCTAAAATAATTTTTGGAACCAGTCAAAATAGTGTGAAAATGTGTTGAAAGCATTAAAATCCAGATGACTGCTGGTCAGTAATGTGCACATTGTTATAAATGGAAACAAAAGGTGAGCATATGCAGCTAAGTGTTAATAAAAGCTAATCAGTTGTAAATGCAATCAAGAATAGTACGCCAGCAGTTTACTAGAATAATATTGTTGAAGACATACATTATAAATATGTTGTAAGGAAAGCATCATTTTAATTGGATGCCTGGCATATTAATGTCCGACACTTCCCAGTTTGATGGTCACCATTGGTCATCAGACTGGGAATACTTGTCTAGTTTACAAAGTTCAGTTACTTATATATTTTGGCCAATTGTTTGTTATCATTTACAATATATTTTCTCAGCTGATTATATCATTTTCAATTATGTAAGTTGTTGTATTCCTATTGTGAGATGTTTATACCCATAACTAGAACCTCAGACCAGATAGTTCATGTTGTAAATACCCGGTAAATCACCAGATTTGCGTTGTCACTTCTAAAAGTATTACCTCTGTACACTGCATAGTATGGTATTAAAATAGTTGTTCGTTATATACTTTATATTATATATATATATATATATATATATATATATATATATATATATATATATATATATATATATATTATTTTACATATGTTTATATTAACAAATGTAATATAATATTAAACAATTTTCATTACCCTGATAATTACTGTACTAATTATGTACCTTTGGCGTTTGCATATTTCATCAGTTCACGTTGTATTTCTTCAGCAGGAAATGGGCAAAGTGACTGGAAAAAACACATAACTTTGATGTCAGACCGAGAACACAGAAATGTGTCAACATCTTAAAATGTATAATAATGATGTTATATGTAATTTAAATGGTAATTGTTCTGACTACGTAGGAATTAGTCAACTACATAATAATATTAATATTGACTGAACTCAAAACATACTCAATAAAATATCCTTTGCAGATATGTATTAGTAATTTGCATACACATATAACAATGATGTCACAGACCAACCATAACAGACCACAAGTAACTGGATGTAACCAGAGTAGTCAAATGTATACAGATCATAATTAATGTTTTAAGAAGAGTTAAGACGGACTACAACACACTTTACCCAGCTTGAATCCAACAATTAATTCCTAGTTATTTCATTAATATGTAAACTTACCCAGACCAGTCAAATTGTAATGGGTAATAAGCGCAAAATGCGGTTCCATAACAAAACACCAGGTGGCACTACCTTTAGTCAATGAGATTTTCCAGAAGATAAAATTTTTACATATGTTGGTGATGATGACAAGAATAATCTTGCAGATTTCTTGGACATACAGTGCATGTGGATAAATGTATAATATGCATAAAATAAGCCGCTTTTTATTAAAACATTTTGAGATGTGTGTGTGTGAGTCTGTGCCTACCTCAACTCTGATGATTGCTGTGTTCTGGATGTTGTGTAGTTCTCTGTATGCTTGCAGTGTGTAGTAGTGTTTGCCAGACACAAACACGACACGAGTGACGTGTTTATTGACAGCGTGAGTGTCGCCCAGGACCGGCTGGAAGCTGGTGCCTGGCGCCATCTGTGAGAGTTGACTGGTCGCAACGGGGCTTCGCAGGAGTGTCTTGGGGGCAGCCACGACTAGAGGCTTCCGGAAGTTTCTCACCATCTGCCACAGATGCATTTCTCAAGAATCTTTCACACCAACCACAAATATTAAAGAAACAATGTTGTTACTTGTTAGTAAGCCTAGATCCCACAATAATCATTGTGGCATTCTAAGTCATAAATAAGACTGTTCTGCCTGGTGGTGTGGTGTACTGCCTTCATGCCTTATGTTACTCCACTCAATCAATGAAGCAGTCGTTTATTTAAAAAAAAAATGTATCTAATTTATGACAAGATACAGCACCATTGATAACATATACAGTGTAAGTATAGCAAACTAAGTGTGTTGGAAATGAGGCACAATAGAAGTATGATGACCACAGCTCACTCGCAAACCAATATTTACATTTCACAATATAAATATAACTCTAATCCTAAATAACATATCTGTAGCTAATGATATAATGTAGTCTACATAGACATGAAACCAAAGATACCACATTTTTTGAGACGTTTTCGATTCCTGTGTTGAGCACCCTCTCATACTACACTCCCAAAGCTGTACAAAACAACAGCTCCACACGTCCCATACAAGTCTCTCTGTCTCTGATGCAAACATGTTTTATTGGGCCAAAACACAGC
>JAODUO010000042.1:960000-972500 GCA_025642075.2 Ridgeia piscesae
CTTGGTAGAGCAGGGAGTTTGGACCAGAAGGTGAGCAGTTACCTTGGTAGAGCAGGGAGTTTGGACCAAAGGTGAGCAGTTACCTTGGTAGAGCAGGGAGTTTGGACCAAAAGGTGAGCAGTTACCTTGGTAGAGCAGGGAGTTTGGACCAAAAGGTGATGAGTTACCTTGGTAGAGCAGGGAGTTTGGACCAAAAGGTGATGAGTTACCTTGGTAAGCAGGGAGTTTGGACCAAAAGGTGAGCAGTTACCTTGGTAAGCGGGTAGTTTGGACCAAAAGGTGAGCAGTTACCTTGGTAAGCAGGGAGTTTGGACCAAAAGGTGAGCAGTTACCTTGGTAAGCAGGGAGTTTGGACCAAAAGGTGAGCAGTTACCTTGGTAGAGCAGGGAGTTTGGACCAGAAGGTGAGAGTTACCTTGGTAGAGCAGGGAGTTTGGACCAGAAGGTGAGCAGTTACCTTGGTAGAGCAGGGAGTTTGGACCAGAAGGTGAGCAGTTACCTTGGTAGAGCAGGGAGTTTGGACCAGAAGGTGAGCAGTTACCTTGGTAGAGCAGGGAGTTTGGACCAGAAGGTGAGCAGTTACCTTGGTAGAGCAGGGAGTTTGGACCAGAAGGTGAGCAGTTACCTTGGTAGAGCAAGGAGCCGAGAGCGAGGGCCTCCGCAGTGCCCCAGTCGATATTACTGCCCTGCTCCATCTGCTGTAGTCGCCGCTCTACGTGTGTCTTCAAGAGTGTCGGGTGAATGGTCTACAACCACCACCCCTCGGTGTAGAGAGACTGTACAGGTATCATGTATATCATGTGTGTGTAAGTCAAGTCATGCCAAAGAACAATATAAGTCAAGTGAAGATTTAGAGTTTGCAAACTGTATCACCTGCACTTTTATTAATCAGTAAATTGGTAACTGCCAGGCATCCACAGTCACGACTAACTCAAATGACTACAAGCAGGCAAAATGTAATGTAAGTATGCAACAGGTATACTTAGCAAACACACTGAGTGTGAGGTCAGTTTGATTAATACTGTCGGATGTGTTTTTAATCTGTCTTCATTATTTTAAATAAATTTGGTTTATTTATTGAAAAAACTAATGTTTTTGTAAAACAGATGGGATCGTAATGTATACGGTTAGGTCAAAACACAAAAACTACTGGACATGACCATGGCAGCTATTTTTAGCCTGTACAATATGTCACATGACCCCGCCCACTCACCCACATGAGTGGTTGTACTCACCATGTCAGCTGGCACTGCGACAGACTTGGCCCCTATGTACTGCAGGAGCTGGGTGTCCACCCCTGTGTCCCAGCGGGTGATGGAGTCTGTGGCTGACTGGACACTTGACCACTGCTTCTTCAGGTATGTTGCCTGTCACATGGTCAACTCTGTCTCACTGTGGTCAGTGGCTCATTGCACCAACAGCAGTCACGGTGACTGTGTTGTTTATTGGGGAATTGTGCTTAAGAGTAGGACTTGTTACAGACTGAATCTAGGTTGACTGGTGTAGGGTTGCCATGGCAACAACTCAATATGGAATATAGACTGGCTTGATTGTCATAAAATTAATCAAAATGAGTCTTACTTGTGATACATAAGTTACCTTTATCTATAGTACATAACTGATCATTATCAGTTGGGCGATACATAAGTGACCATTACCTATGATACATAAGTGACCATTACCTATGATACATAAGTGACCATTACCTATGATACATAAGCAGCCATTACCTGTGATACATAAGTGACCATTACCTATGATACATAAGCAGCCATTACCTGTGATACATAAGTGACCATTACCTACGATACATAAGTGACCATTACCTATGATACATAAGTGACCATTACCTATGATACATAAGTGACCATTACCTGTGATACATAAGTGACCATTACCTATGATACATAAGTGACCATTACCTATGATACATAAGTGACCATTACCTATGATACATAAGTGACCATTACCTATGATACATAAGTGACCATTACCTGTGGTACATATGTGTCCACCTGCTTGAGATTGTCCTGTAGTTCTGTTGTCCAGCTTGTCACAGCCTGTGTGAATGTGTCCGGGTCACAAACGCCATCCTCCTGCATCAGTACAACTGTGACAGCGACCGACTCAAGCCATCCATGAACAGCCTCAAACACTCATTAACACAACATGCTAATATAATTTATCTACAATAATTAGACTAGTTCTTATCACGGTATTGCTATCGCTTAGACATTGTGGCAATCTAAAAAGTGGCTAATTTGCATGCGTAACTTCCTGGTGTGAGTAAAGTAAGTAAATCTTTTATTTCCCACAGTATCAATCACTACACATCATTTTACAACAAATACAATGTGGTATGTGGAAAGGGGGTGAACACAACTTATCAACGGTTCACCCCAGACTGTATTAGGCGCTGACAATATAATGTGCTCATAATGTAAGTACAATGTATTTTTTAATAAATGTAACAAAACAATCAAACTTTATAGAACACAGTGCCTACAACGTGTGTTTATTTTGTTTGCTTGTTTATCTTTTTAATATTCTAATGATTATTAATTTCCTCACACAGAATCACTATTAAAGTGTAATGGTCCTTAATTAATGCTGGGACATGTGGTTGTGGTGTGGTATAGCAGTGTGTTATAACAGTGTCATATATGGCTGATCACATCTTACCTGTAACTTCTCTACGTATCTGTCAGGAATGCTAGGACGTGTCCTAATGGTTCGATACATGAGTGGCTGAGTGAACGCTGGCTCATCCATCTCGTTGTGTCCCCACCGACGGTAACACACGTAGTTGACAAACACATCTCTGTGGTACTTGTGTCTGTAGGCCATGGCCAGTCGACACGCCTTCACCACTTGCTGACAACATCAACACACTTGGTCAACACGCCTTCACCACTTGCTGACAACATCAACACACTTGGTCAACACACCTTCACCACTTGCTGACAACATCAACACACTTGGTCAACATGCCTTCAACACTTGCTGACAACATCAACAAACTTGGTCAACACGCCTTCACCACTTGCTGACAACAACATCAACACACTCAGTCAACTCACATTCGCCACTTGCTCACAACAGAAAACACACTCAGTCAACACATCTTCACCACATGCTGACAACAAACAACATACTCGGTTAACACACCTTCACCACATGTTGACAACAACATAGACAGTCGACACGCCTTCACCACTTGCTGACAACATCAACACACTTGGTCAACACACCTTCACCACTTGCTGACAACAACATAGTCAGTCAACACACCTTCATCACTTGCTGACAACAACACAGTCAGTCAGCACATCTTCACCACTTGCTGACAACAAACAACACAATTGAACACACTCTGTTTACATATTGAATGGGTTCATTCTTATCAACAATGTATTTATGTTTTAACCTTCAAAGATATGTTTTTCATTGCAATTTTTCTTGGATTTATGTTGTAAAGTTGCAAGGTTCACATCAATCATAACTCAAGATCACCACAGGTGTGTGAAACTTTGTAATAATATGATGTCAAATCACTCATTCAGTTGCATTCTCAGTGTTTAGACATTCTTTAGATTAAATAAATATTACTGATAGCAAGTGCATTATATGGAGCAATCAATTTCTTTACTATACACTCATCTAAACTTCTCCAAGAATATAATCATATAATTTGTAGTAATCTTTACTTCCGGATGGTCGCCGTTGACATGGATGATTGGGCAGCCATTCATGAGAGCAACATCAGTGCAGTGAAGACTCGACCTGGCGACATGACAGGGAAATGACATGACATGTAGCAAAAAAATTAGATATTATTTTCAAATATATAGCTACATATTTTAGCAGTCTGTATTCATACACTGTATGTTGTTGTGGCATCTGTGCGACTGAACCAGCCTCAGCCAGTACATGTTATTCGATGAAATTACTCAACAATCTGAAAATGACTAACTACTATAAAATACAGGAAATTACTAGGAGAAAGAGATGACAGATAGAATACAAGATTTCAACTCTGTAGCTATGCCAAAAAATGAAGAATCAACTCTCAATCACTATAAAATCATCTCAAGACACTTGGTTTGAAATTGTGTTCGCAGCCTAAACATTCTACAGCTCAAAAGACAACTTTGGCCCCAGTCATGAATATCTGTGACGATTTTATACGGCTAATGTCTGACCTTGTATTCTCCATTATATAGACACTACAGAAGTTTTACTATTATTATTATTACCTAATTAAATTGTATACATCATTGTCAAGTGTTTTCCCATGCAAAGTTAAGCAGCAATAGTTAGACCTACAAGAAATGGAATGAGAGGTCTCTCACCGTCCATGGTTGGCCTCAGTGGTGTAGCCTATCTGGTTGTTGATGATGAAGTGAACACTGCCTCCAACTGTGAAGTGGGGCACATCGGCCAGCACCAGGGTCTCCGCCACAACCCCCTGCACAGACACACAGCACACTACAGGACACAGGACCAGGGTCTCAGCCACCACCCCCTGCACAGACACACAGCACACTACAGGACACAGGACCAGGGTCTCAGCCACCACCCCCTGCACAGACACACAGCACACTACAGGACACAGGACCAGGGTCTCAGCCACCACCCCCTGCACAGACACACAGCACACTACAGGACACAGGACCAGGGTCTCAGCCACCACCCCCTGCACAGACACACAGCACACTACAGGACACAGGACCAGGGTCTCAGCCACCACCCCCTGCACAGACACACAGCACACTACAGGACACAGGACCAGGGTCTCAGCCACCACCCCCTGCACAGACACACAGCACACTACAGGACACAGGACCAGGGTCTCAGCCACCACCCCCTGCACAGACACACAGCACACTACAGGACACCCGGACCAGGGTCTCAGCCACCACCCCCTGCACAGACACACAGCACACTACAGAACACAGGACCAGGGTCTCAGCCACCACCCCCTGCACAGACACACAGCACACTACAGGACACAGGACCAGGGTCTCAGCCACCACCCCCTGCACAGACACACAGCACACTACAGGACACAGGACCAGGGTCTCAGCCACCACCCCCTGCACAGACACACAGCACACTACAGGACACAGGACCAGGGTTCCAGCCACACCCCCTGCACAGACACACAGCACACTACAGGACACAGGACCAGGGTCTCAGCCACCACCCCCTGCACAGACACACAGCACACTACAGGACACAGGACCAGGGTCTCAGCCACCACCCCCTGCACAGACACACAGCACACTACAGGACACAGGACCAGGGTCTCAGCCACCACCCCCTGCACAGACACACAGCACACTACAGGACACAGGACCAGGGTCTCAGCCACCACCCCCTGCACAGACACACAGCACACTACAGGACACAGGACCAGGGTCTCAGCCACCACCCCCTGCACAGACACACAGCACACTACAGGACACAGGACCAGGGTCTCAGCCACCACCCCCTGCACAGACACACAGCACACTACAGGACACAGGACCAGGGTCTCAGCCACCACCCCCTGCACAGACACACAGCACACTACAGGACACAGGACCAGGGTCTCAGCCACCACCCCCTGCACAGACACACAGCACACTACAGGACACAGGACCAGGGTCTCAGCCACCACCCCCTGCACAGACACACACACACCACATGACACAGGACCAGGGTCTCAGCCACCACCCCCTGCACAGACACACAGCACACTACAGGACACAGGACCAGGGTCTCAGCCACCACCCCCTGCACAGACACACAACACACACAGGACACAGGACCAGGGTCTCTGCCACCACCCCCTGCACAGACACACAACACACTACAGGACACAGGACCAGGGTCTCAGCCACCACCCCCTGCACAGACACACAGCACACTACAGGACACAGGACCAGGGTCTCTGCCACCACCCCCTGCACAGACACACAGCACACTACAGGACACAGGACCAGGGTCTCCGCCACCACCCCCTGCACAGACACACAACACACCACATGACACAGGACCAGGGTCTCAGCCACCACCCCCTGCACAGACACACAACACACTACAGGACACATAACCAGGGTCTCAGCCACAACCCCCTGCACAGACACACAGCACACCACAGGACACAGGACCAGGGTCTCAGACACCACGCCCTGCACATAATTACTCTAAATGAACTTCCAGGTCAGTGTTGACATGCTATCGCAAAGTGAGGTTTGTAGGAAAATATGATTACAATCTGGCTGGTGACCTGCCATGGTTGCAAACTATTAATACATTTTCAACATGGTGATAAGATACAGTAGAAACTGAAATATAGTGCCAAAAATATTTTGTGTGAATATTTTGTTTTTTACATGCACACACGTGTGCGTGTGCCAATTCCACCCCAGTCACACCCCAGCCTGCCCAGGTCTATCCCACCTGTCCTGTGAAGGCTGCGTCCCCGTGAATCTGTAGACACAGAACTTTCTCTCCCGGGTAGGATGGCTCCACACACTCACTGCAGTAGCTCCCTGAACACAATGACTGCTCCCTCGCACGCGTCTTACCCAATGCAATTGAATTGGCCGCCTGTAGCAGAACCACACACAAAACATAAAAACCAAAGTTAATTAATTTGTTTTATAATACAGTCATGTTGTTACATTTGCCCTCACCACTTTAAGGTGCATTTTATATTTAACATTCAGCCAGATCATTCTTACACAAATATCCACCACTGTCTACAGTCATGTCGAGAGAATGAATTTGCCCACAGTACAAAATGACAGCAAGGCCATTCAGCCTGTTGACTGACAGACAGTACACTGAAATGTATTTATATATGAAATTACAAATACCGTAGAGGTGCTCAAATGCAACTACTATGAAATGCAAATACACTGGAAAATATTTCAAATACTTTTCAAAATTCTTTTTACAAGACACAGTCTAACAATCTATAGCAAATCATATATTGAGATACATTGTTCATTGACATAATTGATTAATTTGATTGGCTGTGTAATGTGTGGTTTTCTGTGGTGGCCTCACCTCAAGGTGGGATGGGTTGGGTAGCAATGACACATGGACACTGTCTGCCCCAAACTTGAGATCCACAGAGGCATCTAAAACAGGTGAACACACACCAAGCTGGTTACTTGAGAGCTCTAGAGCTCTCAAGTAACTGTAACATCATTCCATGCAATGGAATCACTTCACTAAATGTAGGAGCAACTGAACACCTGTCATGTGACTTGTTGCTTAGCAACTAAGATCCATCAAAAACAGGTGCTGAACACATGACATGTTTTGATAGTCTATTGTTTATTTTGTTGAAATTCTGGCCCCAAATCTTTACAACAAAAACATAAGGCAAGTTTTTAAAGCGAAGCTGTATTTTGGATAGACTGACAGTGTACACTAAATAACATTTTTGGAGCAGAAATGTAACATATTTGCAATTCTACAGACAGAGATCATGACGCATGAGAAACAACAAGTTGTGATAGCTTTGTTGACAGACCAAAGCATATACAGTACTCTATGCCAAATGTCTGTACAACTATGGTCTTTAATGTTAGATAATTAAATAATGTTTTACTGTGTAATAAATGGCGTGTGTGTATCTTAAAAATGTACTTGATGGTACTGCCAAGAAACTAACATTACTGTACAAGTAAGAGTATACAACATGATTTATAGAACATTCAAATAGTTGACTTGATACAAACAGAGATGTGACAGAACGTCTCCACAGACATGAACTTCTGGTGGAAATTCACTCTTTCCTTTCATCTACAACATAAGATGTACATTAATTACAATTAAACCCTGTTATAATGTTATGCTTAAAGTTGCTTTTGGTTATGCATTGTGGGGTATCTTTAAACATAATTAAACACTTTATAACCTCCACTGTCATTATTGTTATATGCAGAAACAAGCAGATATATATGCCAATGCAAACACGATAGTATTAAATTATACAAATAGCAGATAGACAAATTGTCAAAAATCAATAAGCATTACTGTCAGTACAATATATTCTTTGCTGAAACGATAAATATGTTGAACCCCATATTATGGTCACCTTGGTAATTCAGTCACCTTGGTAATTCAGTCACCTTGGTAATACAGTTACCATGGTAACACAGTCATCTTGGTAATTCAGTCACCTTGGTAATACAGTCACCTTGGTAATACAGTCACCTTGGTAATACAGTCACCTTGGTAATTCAGTCACCTCTGTAATGCAGTCAACTTGGTAATACAGTCACCTTGGTGATGCAGTCACCTTGTATAACGTTTAGGAAATTAGTCGTTAATACAGTCACCTCTCCATTCGTAATAGAGAGATTCTACAGCTCATTAACTTTTTATAGTCATATGTTGTGAAATTATGTAGGTAACTTTGTCAGAATGTAGTATTTCATAAAATGTAAACCTACAAGTTGTTACCTTCCTAAACATGAGCACAGGCTCCAGCTGGAGGAGACAGGTGAGCAGATTGAGGCGCCCCCTGTGGGCAATTGATATAACCACATCGTGTATATTTTCTGAAAGAAAAACAATAAAATAATATGTAAATTGTGAGGTGGATGTTCAAACATAGTAGTTAAATAGAAAATAGATCACAGAAATTAGAAAGTATATTTTTTTCTGGAAGTTATCAGAAACATCATGGAGGAATTAGATTCAATCTACTCCATATAATCAATAACCCCTTAGAAATGTTTCCCAATAGCCTTTTTGTAGCTTGATTCTAAGAAACATCGTCATTCAAAAGAACGGGATTGCAACCGGCATAACCAGATCTGTGCAAACAACACATAAGTATACAAGTTGACGTAGATGACAGGTAATTCTGAGATAAACTCACGTGCTGCTGCGATCTGGAAGAGTTGTTGGTAGAAGGGGTAGCCACTCTCTGCCCCCTCACCCCCGTATCGCTTCACGCTGCCAAACTTACTCGCCAGGAAGTGGTCAAACGCCTGAGACAGAAACAGACCACTCATATGGTGTCTGGGTGTATCACATGGTGTCTGGGTGTATCACATGGTGTCTGGGTGTATCACATGGTGTCTGGGTGTACACATGGTGTCTGGGTGTATCACATGGTGTCTGGGTGTACACATGGTGTCTGGGTGTACACATGGTGTCTGGGTGTACACATGGTGTCTGGGTGTACACATGGTGTCTGGGTGTATCACATGGTGTCTGGGTGTACACATGGTGTCTGGGTGTACACATGGTGTCAGGGTGTATCACATGGTGTCTGGGTGTATCACATGGTGTCTGGGTGTACACATGGATGTACCAATGTGGTGTATCACATGGTGTCTGGGTGTACACATGGTGTCTGGGTGTATCACATGGTGTCTGGGTGTACACATGGTGTCTGGGTGTACACATGGTGTCTGGGTGTACACATGGTGTCTGGGTGTATCACATGGTGTCTGGGTGTACACATGGTGTCTGGGTGTATCAACGGGGTTCCATGGTGTCTGGGTGTATCACATGGTGTCTGGGTGTATCACATGGTGTCTGGGTGTATCACATGGTGTCTGGGTGTACACATGGTGTCTGGGTGTATCACATGGTGTCTGGGTGTATCACATGGTGTCTGGGTGTACACATGGTGTCTGGGTGTACACATGGTGTCTGGGTGTACACATGGTGTCTGGGTGTATCACATGGTGTCTGGGTGTACACATGGTGTCTGGGTGTACACATGGTGTCTGGGTGTACACATGGTGTCTGGGTGTACACATGGTGTCTGGGTGTATCACATGGTGTCTGGGTGTACACATGGTGTCTGGGTGTATCACATGGTGTCTGGGTGTACACATGGTGTCTGGGTGTATCACATGGTGTCTGGGTGTATCACATGTAAATGTGCTAAAGTGTCAAGATCACCAAATTCATATAAGAATAAAATTAAATGTTGTATAATAATACTGTGATGATAAGGTAACTTCTTTTGCACCTAAATTCTTGGAGACCAATCTCAAAGGCACATCAAAACAAATGGTTATTCAATCTTGAAGTAAAATAACAACATTCTAGTCAAATATTAAAGTTCAAGCTCATCCCAGAAGTATGAACGTGTTTGGACTATCAAAAGCAGTTCACTTTTTCATGTACACCATCAAATGTCTGTACATACTTGGGCACCAAACTAATAAAGATTCTCAGCTATTGAAAACATAAGGTACTAAACAATATCTAAATAATTATTTGTGGAGATGAAAACATACTAAGTTTAGACATTACAGTATGTATAACTGCCCTTGCTTCTGGTCAATGTTTATATTCCATTCACTGTACAGTGTACTTACATTTACACAACCAGTTATGTATCTTATCATCTCTGAATGGACTTTTGTCACTTTATAAATTAACTTATTATTGTTATTAAGTAGATACTTTGTTCCAGCCATTAGAAGTCCTACATGTGAAAGAATACTTTCTTATATCTAAACTTGAGTCAGTCCTACACTGCTCATGTTAATATGACTATGTCTCCTCTAGCTAGATGACATAAATATGTCCTGTATAAGATTGTGTGTCAATATGTAGGAAGTCTGTCCGACACATCACCTGGGCCTTCAGCATGAGTGTGGCTATCCCAATCTTCTCCTCCGCTGTCAGTTCCTCCCCGTGTATCTCTTCAAACCTCTCCCCAAACCATCGACGTTCCTCCCTCGTCTGCAATAACCACACATTGTGCTGCTTTATCAAACATCATAACAACAATCTGACAACATTTTTATGAACCACGAATCTGGCAATTATAACCATTCACAGGCACATTACAACACTACAATAATATTTTTTTTTTTAAATAAAAATAAAATGCATAATTTGTAAAATTAATCGATCAGCATAAACTGATAATATAAATAAATAATATTAGTCATAATACTACTAAAAACTAATATTAAATTTATTATTAAGTTAATTATATTAAAAATAAAAAATAAATAAGAATAAAATAGTTGATAAATGGTAGATAACTAAAAAAATTCAGATTGTATAACTATTCATTCACAGTTAAAATGCTCCTTTAAAAAGAAGTTGCTTTTGAAAAAAACTATGAAAAGAAAAGTTCTCACACCACACAACATATAACTATGGTACTGCTGTGTTATGCAGTAGGCTTGCAACATTGAATACAACTTACACACACAGTTATCACAACCCACCTCTGACACAATGACACAGGTTAAAAACAAACTTACAGAGAGGTGCTGGAACTGTGCAGACAGAGTACCACAGTAGACACCTTCTAGCTGGGCCACCAGGTCAGAGGTCGACGCAATGTTTAGGTCTGTGTTGAGGAGTCCACTAACGTTATGTCTGGTTGTGTCGTTGGGTGATAACCCATAGAGACTGGGGCACAACTCTGGCACGACTCTGTAAGGCACAGGCAGTGTCAATATGTAGAACAAAATAAAGTGTTTGTGCGTATATGTGTGTGTGTGTGTGTGTGTGTGTGTGTGTGTGTGTGTGTGTGTGTGTGTGTGTGTGTGTGTGTGTGTGTGTGTGTGTGTGTGTGTGTGTGTGTGTGTGTGTGTGTGTGTGTGTGTGTGTGTGTGTGTGTGTGTGTGTGTGTGTGTGTGTGTGTGTGTGTGTGTGTGTGTGTGTGTGTGTGTGTGTGTGTGTGTGTGTGTGTGTGTGTGTGTGTGTGTGTGTGTGTGTGTGTGTGTGTGTGTGTGTGTGTGTGTGTGTGTGTGTGTGTGTGTGTGTGTGTGTGTGTGTGTGTGTGTGTGTGTGTGTGTGTGTGTGTGTGTGTGTGTGTGTGTGTGTGTGTGTGTGTGTGTGTGTGTGTGTGTGTGTGTGTGTGTGTGTGTGTGTGTGTGTGTGTGTGTGTGTGTGTGTGTGTGTGTGTGTGTGTGTGTGTGTGTGTGTGTGTGTGGGGTGTGTGTGTGTTTGTGTATGTGCATGCATGTGTTTGTGTGTGTTTGTGTGTGTGTGATTGTGTGTGTGATTATGTGTTTGTGATTATGTGTTTGTGATTATGTGTTTGTGTGTGTTTGTGTGTGCGTGTGCGTTGAAATTGAAAAAGCACTGTTACATAATTACAAGCACTGTTTATGTATGGCCAAGGTATGCCCGCTGATCAGTTTGCCAAATGTGTTGACAGTTCTGTGTATTACTGAGGGGATGCTAAGGTGAATTTTTAGTGTCACATTGATTAGGGCGTTGCATTGATAGTTCAATGTATTGATGTTCCCTAATAAATACTTAACAGTAATGCAGTAACACTTGACTGATACAGCTATAACAACTAATGATGAAAAGGCAAAATATGGTAATGAACAGGGCTAGAATGATTCACTACTTTGTGTTATGAAACATATTGTGATACAGATTACAATGTCTGTGCTCACGCAGACAAGGCATCCTTTATAACTATGAAGCCCTAATTGTACAGACGCATTGAAAATGGAATAGTGTGTAAAGATTTGATATAGATTTTATAGTTAGACA
>JAODUO010000042.1:977500-1240330 GCA_025642075.2 Ridgeia piscesae
CAAGAGTATCCCTCATTGTAAATGGTCTGAGTGCAGAATTTTTTTAGTAACATGCGTCATTATTACCTTGTGTTTATCTATTCCAAAATGTTCACACAATTATCAAATACTCTTGTTAGCAGACTTCTATTACCTAAATAGTATTGGTAGTACAAATAGTACCAGGTTGAGCAGTTGTGCATGCATGGAATAGGTGATAACTATCTAGTTAACTAGTTATGTGCCTTATAATCCAATTTCTGATAGTCTTGAATTTATGGTAGGATAAACATTTTGGATGTGTAAATTGTTCATGTGAAACAGTCAAGATCAAGTGGTTTATCATTTATGCCAAGTCTGGCATTAGCTAGAACACAACATTTCAGTGCCCTGAATATTGCGGACATGATTACTATATTTACTGGGACCAGATACTGGTTCACCATGCTCCATAGCTAAAGCATCTGTGTAAATTTTGTGAGATTAACCACAAATCTGACTTTAAATTGACTTAGGAGAATTGAGTGTGATTTTCTAAGTTCTGCATTACCGGTAGTTACATTGTTATTTTTTATTATTACTTTGTTACCTTTGCGAACATTTCATTGCTATTTAACTGGGTGGCATAACATAATGGCTTTTTAGTTTAAATAAAATTGTTGTCTTCATTATTCTTTACTATTTACCATAACTTTACCAGTCTACCCTCTGTCTGGTGATACAGGCATCGTGGACCCTGAAGACCAAGGCCCTCACTGAGCAGGTGTACATAGACGAGGTAGAGGTGGACGAGGAAGGTATAGCAGAGATCCTCATGGACGACAATGCCATTGCACAAGTGGCTCGCCCTGGCACCTCGCTGAAGAAACCAACTACAGGACAAGGCGCTCCCAGCCAGGCTGTCAGGTGAGACACTTTATCATCATGGGTGTCATTTAATAATTCCACAAGTGCTATAGAGATATTCCACAATATGTGCTTATTTTTTAACATCACAATGGAAGACTGAGATCGTGATGGGATCATGGGAGGCTGCGAGGAAGAGAGACCTGGGAATACTGTGAGGGGAATGACCTGGAGAACTAAGACAAAACATATAGGGAATTGGAGAATGTTGATAGAGACAATAACTGCAAGAAAAGTGAAAAGATTAATAGGACTGGAAAAAAGAAGATTAACAGAACTGTGGCCAGTCAGTCGACAGGGATTCAAGAATATCCCTCATTGTAAATGGTCTGAGAGCAGAAAAATTATAGTAACATGCGTCATTATTACCTTGTGTTTATCTATTCCAAAATGTTCACACAATTATCAAATACCCTTGTTAGTAGACTTCTATTACCTAAATAGTATTGGTAGTACAAATAGTACCAGGTTGAGCAGTTGTGCATGCATGGAATAGGTGATAACTATCTAGTTAACTAGTTATGTGCCTTATAATCCAATTTCTGATAGTCTTGAATTTATGGTAGGATAAACTATTTTGGGGATAATAAGAAAGTGCTAAGAATTAAAAGTAAAGTCATAATAACAAGGATCTGATAAGTACATGACCACCAGGGATATATGTGGTGTTGTCATAAATAATTACATTTACTCCATCAGTAGGACGGAATAGGTAGATAAAAGGCCAATGGTCCAAGAATGCTGATGAACATAAAGGCAAGTGGACATCAGTGCCAGGGAGGAGAGCCTCCAAATCACATTAACCAGACCAAACAATTACACTTTATGTACAAATAAAATTATACATGTTTTAAACATTGACCACTACAGGCCAATGTCACAGTCTGGACGTCCACTGAGTGGCTTTGTCCGGCCAGGCACACAGTCTTCTCGACCAGGCACGATGGAGCAGGCCATCAGAACACCCCGCACTGCTCAGACAGCCAGACCAGTCACCAGTGCGTCCGGCAGATACGTTCGTCTCGGCACTGTAAGTTTTGTTTCTGTAAACAATGCTGTTTCTGTGAAATTAGGTTATTTCTGTGAATCAATGTTCTCTGAAATGAGATACGTTCCATGAAGGATGAAACACACTGCACACTTGTGTGTGCTACTCCTCTTGTGAGTCATGCTCTATTGCAGGTGGTGCGTTTTGTGTGTTTAGTAGGTGTCTGTGATGCAGATGTTATGTGTGTTTGACAAGCTTCCAAGGTCTGTACAATTTGTGTGTGGCATGGCTCCGTACTATCTGTAGTTCAGTTGTATATGTTTGGTAGGCCTCCAATGGTGGATATGATGCATGTGATCATCGTGATGTATATATTTTAGGTATTTTTTGGCCTTTTTTTTGTTTTTTTTTGTGGGGGTTTTTATTACACATGTTATGTGTGTTTTTTTCAATCTTTTTTTTTCCTTTTTTTTTAATTTTTATTATTGTGTTTGGGTGCAAAGGGGGGGGGGTTATGTTTTTGGGGATGCCATGTGTCATTTTTTCCAAAATTTATGCAAATTTTTTTTTGTTATATTTTTTTTGGCCAAAAGGGGTCTTTTTTGGGGGTTTGTGATGGGGGGAAAAAATGATTTTTGTAATTTTGAAAACAGGTGTTATGCCTGTGATGTAGATGTTATGACCGATGCAGGTGTTATGTGTTTGGCTGGTGTCTGCTGTTTGTGAAGCAGGCGATATGTATTTGATGCAGGTGTTATCTCTGTGATGCAGGGCCTGTTATGTATGCTGTAGATGTAATGTATGTGATGTAGATATTGCAGGTGTTATGTCTGTGATGCTGGTTATGTGTCTGTTTGTCAGGCCTCCATGCTGTCTGTTGCTGATGGTCCATTCATCAATCTGGCTCGACTGAACCTGCCCAAGTATGCAGCGAAACCAAACCTGGCAAAGGCGCTTTTTGAATACATCTTCCATCATGAGAATGATGTCAGAAGTGTAAGCAACTGTACGGCAAATGATTGTTGACATTGCATGATGTTTATGTTTGACCTTTCTTTTGTGTGACCTGTTGCTAGGCAAAGATTTCACCACACTATAATCATATCATATAAAACAGAAAATGTGACATTCTAAGTTTTATATTTTGTTGACATTTTGTGGACAGATATTCCTAATTCGAATCTTTGCCATTTTGAATTTTGAGCAACTTTGTTCCTCCACATTGGTCAAGACAATTCACTAAGTTATAAGAATGAGTACATGACAGTGGTGGATATTTATGTAGAAACAGAATGCTTCATAGACAGGCTAACGTGGTGTTCAATTGAACCAGGGAATGAAAAGTAAAACACTGTGAGCAGTCATAATAGGACTGGATATCATGATATATATATACTATATATATATATATATATATATATATATATATATATATATATATATATATATATATATTATTTAGTTAAAAGAACAGCACAGCATACCAGTAATGTCATAAAATACAGTGTTAAACCATAACAGGTCAACTTAGTTTGCTGCTGAATTTGTCAAAACCCAACAATTGTTAAGCCTTTAGCAAAGGATATTTTACTGCTACACAGTTATTAGGACCATTCAAGTATCAGTAACATTATACCTTTACTGTCCATTTGAGACACTGCACTAAAGCAAACTTAAATAATTCAAGGCACTTTTCTCCTGTCATTTTAATTGAGTGTATGTGTGGTGTTTGTAGGCGTTGGTGATTAAGTGTATGTGTGGTGTTTGTAGGCGTTGGTGATTGAGTGTATGTGTGGTGTTTGTAGGCGTTGGTGATTGAGTGTATGTGTGGTGTTTGTAGGTGGTGATTGAGTGTATGTGTGGTGTTTGTAGTGTTGTTGATTGAGTGTATGTGTGGTGTTTGTAGGCGTTGGTGATTGAGTGTATGTGTGGTGTTTGTAGGCGTTGGTGATTGAGTGTATGTGTGGTGTTTGTAGGCGTTGGTGATTGAGTGTATGTGTGGTGTTTGTAGGCGTTGGTGATTGAGTGTACGTGTGGTGTTTGTAGGCGTTGGTGATTGAGTGTACGTGTGGTGTTTGTAGGCGTTGGTGATTGAGTGTATGTGTGGTGTTTGTAGGCGTTGGTGATTGAGTGTATGTGTGGTGTTTGTAGGCGTTGGTGATTGAGTGTATGTGTGGTGTTTGTAGGCGTTGGTGATTGAGTGTATGTGTGGTGTTTGTAGGCGTTGGTGATTGAGTGTACGTGTGGTGTTTGCAGGCGTTGGTGATTGAGTGTACGTGTGGTGTTTGTAGGCGTTGGTGATTGAGTGTACGTGTGGTGTTTGTGAGGCGTTGGTGATTGAGTGTACGTGTGGTTTTTGCAGGCGTTGGAGCTGGCAGCAAATGCGACAGAAGCGTGTCAGTTCAAGGACTGGTGGTGGAAGGTCCAGCTGGGCAAGTGCTACTACAGGTCAGTGTGACACTGTCACAACCTGACTCAACTCATTGTCTTACAAGTGAGGCCTCAAGGGAGAACTGGTGGACAATTTCTGCTATGTTATTTTCTCAAATCCCATTATGTTTTAAGGCTAGACACCCTAGATGAAACGGTGTGTGGATTATGGTGTGGAACATATATCAATGATGTTCGTTTTATGTAACAATTACATACCTCTTTCTGCATTTGGAAGAATTATATCTCCGGGTGTAATTGTATTTTCCACAGATTTTGAATGTTTCATTAATCATAATCTATCTGCACGATCACTGGGCCTATTTTAAAAATCATAAATTTCAAAGTTAAACTATGGTATTGCCAAAAACATGTTTTTGTTGCCTTTTTAAAAATGTATTTAAAATGTACCTTTTACTAAAAGCTGTGATCACTGCACAGTAGAATTCCTGCAATCAAAGTGTTGTTTGTTGTTTTCACCTGCACTAGGCTGGGCATGTACAGAGATGCAGAGAGACAGTTCAAGGCCGCTCTCACCCAGCAGGACATGGTGGACACAGTGCTCTACCTGTGCAAGGTGTACGTACGACTTGACCAGCCACTCACTGCCATTGACCTCTACAAAAAAGGACTTGAGAAGTTCCCATCAGAAACCACCTTGTTGACCGGCATTGCCCGCATCTATGAAGTAAGTCTCCTCAGTGTCTGCGGTTTCAAGTGTCAACAAGTGTTGTCGAACTTGTGGAACGCTTTACCACATGACATTAAAATGTCTGGCTGTTTAGCAGCTTTCAAGATAAAGCCTAAAGACTCGATCTTTTATATTAACCTATATATGTATTTATTATACCTATTTACATTAGTTCAGCTGAAATAATTAATTTAACCTTCTTATTTTTTATTTAAGAATATTATTTTAATATATTTTGTTACTGTATTTATGTGTATTCTGCTATTATGTATTTATGTTTTAGGATTATTCCAATGGATTTTAATGTATGTAAAGATTGCCACGAACAATTTGTAATTGGGTGTGGCACTATATTAAATAAATATGCTATTATTATTCATATAACCATCTGTGTGCAAGATTGCATGCCCTGTCAACAGTTACTTTATAACTTATGCTGTAATTAATTTTTTTTAATCATTTTACAAATAACGATATTAAAATAATGTGTCAATGTACTTTTGAACTGATGCTTCAATGTCTTTCAAAAGCATATATTTTGAACATTTGCCACCTATATATTAATTTTTTAGTCTTTTTGGGAGTTCCTTTGTTTTGGTAATGACATCAACATCAACAAACTGCCAAAAAAAAATGATTTGTATCCCGAATATTACCCACACCAGTAACTAAGTAAGGCAGCATTTTTACACACTGGCTGTACTGCTGTCACCGTCCGACTCCAATACACTGACAGCCTCCATTATGCTTCACATCTTGATGAAAGGTCACTTAAATGTTTGCAACAAAGCCTCTGCCACATATAGTGATAGCTATAGAGGCAGCCAGAAGACATGTGGATGATCATCATCTTGTTGATATGTTTGTTTACACTTTTCTTCGATGTGATTCCTTCCCAGTGTGTTGTTGTGTGCAATGGATTTGTATTTGGGAAAATCCAAGCCTCACTTTGTCACTAGGGAATGAATGACATGACAAATGCTGTGAAGTACTACAAGGACGTGCTGCATGAAGCCAACATGAATGTGGAAGCCATCGCCTGTATAGCAACCAACTACTTCTACACAGACCAACCAGAGATTGCTCTCAAGTTCTACAGGTGCAAAACATCAACCTTGGTAGATCTGTCACAGTTCTTGCTATTTGGCAACATTTGTAGATGTTATATTGTGAATCTTGCCCAGTGTGTGTCTGGACTTCACTGTCACTCATCTTGTGCAATGGAGTTGGTCTTTGCAAAAAGTTGTTAATGTTAATGTGTTCTCCCTCTTACAGTAGCATATTTTTAGAAAATTTAGGAAATAACTAAAAAATTAAACTTTGTTGCTGTAAATGATTGCATGTATACTCTGTTACAAAAGTAAAATCTGTTGCCGCTGATTACCAGTTTATCACAATGTCATCTGTCACCATGATGTGTGGAAGATGTCTTTTGCATGTGTCTGAATGCTAACTTCCTGTTTCAGACGACTGCTACAGATGGGTGTGTGTAATGCGGAACTGTTCAACAACATCGCCCTGTGTTGTTTCTACGCGCAGCAGTACGACATGACTCTCACCTGCTTCGAGCGTGCACTCAGTCTCGCAGACGATGACAGCATCGCTGATGTCTGGTACAATGTCGGACATGTTGCACTGGTGAGTTAGGACAATGTAGGACATGTTGCACTGGTGAGTTAGGACAATGTAGGACATGTTGCACTGGTGAGTTAGGACAATGTAGGACATGTTGCACTGGTGAGTTAGGACAATGTAGGACATGTTGCACTGGTGAGTTAGGACAATGTAGGACATGTTGCACTGGTGAGTTAGGACAATGTAGGACATGTTGCACTGGTGAGTTAGGACAGTGTAGGATATGTCGCACTGGTGAGTTAGGACAGTGTAGGACATGTTGCACTGGTGAGTTAGGACAGTGTAGGATATGTTGCACTGGTGAGTTAGGACAGTGTAGGATATGTCGCACTGGTGAGTTAGGACAGTGTAGGACACATTGCACTGGTGAGTTAGGACAGTGTAGGATATGTTGCACTGGTGAGTTAGGACAGTGTAGGACATGTGGCTCTGGTGAGTAACCATCACTGAAAATAATCTTCTTTAGTTGCTCTGATTACTACAATAATAATAATAATAATATCTATAATTTTATAATGTGCATTTTCAACAGTACTCAAAATGCTGTAGGCCCTACAATATTCTAATAGTATAAAACAAAAAATAGCAGTTATGAGCCAATATATATAATAAAAAAGTATATTATAATAATAAAAAATATAAATATATAACAAAAAACACTATGTGACAGCGTCATGTTTCTACTGATAAAAATGTGCCTGTTTTCCAAAGATTGAACTGATGATACTGGCTATTTCAGGGCATTGGTGATATGAATCTTGCGTACCAGTGTTTCCGCCTCACCCTGTCCACCAACAACGACCATGCTGAGGCATACAACAACCTCGGAGTCCTCGAGATGAGGAAAGGTCACTTTGAACAGGTTAGTATCTTCATATGAACTACATCTAAGTTAATTACTGTGGTAAGTAAGAATGATGCAGTGTGGTTATGTAAGCTTGGCAGTGTGCGTAATTTATTACAAAAGTGATAAATATTTCCAAAATAAGGATTGTGACATATGATATTTAAGTTGGTTTTAATTTGTTATTGATTGTTTTAACATAAGGTGAAATAGTTTGCTATTTGCAATCACAATCCTCACAGAATATATTATAGTGAACATTTAAATACAGTATGAATTACACATACACCGTTAACACACACACACACACACACACACACACAAAATACACATATTAAATTAACACACATGAATTCAAAAACTATACCAGTCAACACAACATACACATAATTACACACACACCAGTTACACACACACTGGACAAGAAATATGAGGCATTATTTAAAGGTTAGTATCCCTGGAATTCAAAAAGGTATACATGTAGACCAACATTACACTTTCCTGGCAGGTCCCATGTTTAGTCTATTACTGGTCAGTCAGATCAAATAATTTTTGTGCTAAATTAAATCTTTGAATTACTATTTTTTTTTTTTTATATATTATATATATATATATATATATATATATATATATATATATATATATATATATATATATACTATATATATATATATATATATACATACAATATATATATATATATTAGCAGATGAGTAACTGACATTGTACTTTGTGTTTGTAGGCGAGAGCATTCTTCCAAGCAGCCTTCAGTCTGGCTCCTCACATGTTCGAGCCGCACTACAACTTTGCGTCCATGTCCGAGTCTGTAAGTGTACAGTGGTACATGCCGAACATCTCATGTATTTACTGTCCTTGCATTGGAATTTCCCTCATCTCTGGGCAAGCTCATTTGTTGCCAAATGCCAACTTATCTAGTCCCATCAATCCTACCAATACAATCAAGCTCCACAGTTGTCCCATCTGTAACAATTCTTGAAGTTTTCTCCAAATGGTGAAGACTGACATGCAGTATTACTGGATGCTTCGAGTGTGGGTCAATTAGGGCCCCTCCTACATTGATCCTCACATTTCTTTATATATCCAGTCAGATATAAGACATTTCACATGATATGTTGGCAAACAAATGCATGTGTGTTGAAATCACATCTTTACGACAGTGCACATGACCAAATAATAAATTAGACACTCATTTATTATCTGGAAATAAGAGTGCCTGACTTGTTTGATTGATGTAGTTGCAAAAATGCGTTATTAGTGAAAACATTTAAAACCCATAGTTTTAGGTCAATGTAAGTTTGAATGTTGTTTCTGTCTGCAGATTGGTGACTTACAAAGCAGTTACAATGCGGCCAGTCGGGCCCAGGAAGGCATTCCCTGAACACACCGACTCAAAGGAACTTCTGCGAGCACTACAGCAACAGTTCTCTATGCTCTAGTGCCACTACAGCAACAGTTCTCTATGCTCTAGTGCCACTACAGCAACAGTTCTCTATGCTCTAGTGCCACTACAGCAACAGTTCTCTATGCTCTAGTGCCACTACAGCAACAGTTCTCTATGCTCTAGTGCCACTACAGCAACAGTTCTCTATGCTCTAGTGCCACTACAGCAACAGTTCTCTATGCTCTAGTGCCACTACAGCAACAGTTCTCTATACTCTAGTGCCACTACAGCAACAGTTCTCTATGCTCTAGTGCCACTACAGCAACAGTTCTCTATGCTCTAGTGCAACTACAGCAACAGTTTTCTATGCTCTAGTGCCACTACAGCAACAGTTCTCTATGCTCTAGTGCCACTACAGCAACAGTTCTCTATGCTCTAGTGCCACTACAGCAACAGTTCTCTATGCTCTAGTGCCACTACAGCAACAGTTCTCTATGCTCTAGTGCCACTTACTACTACGTTATACTCATCTACTTGCGTTGTGTTCACATTCCAACATCTACATGCTCCTGGTATAGGCCCCTACCAAAGTTCTCTGTCTTTTTTTGTTTACTACAGCAACATTTTCTGGTGTTAGGGCCCGTTTTTGTGTTAGGCCACTACAGCAACAGCTCATGCTCAAAGTGAAAGCAACAGTTATTATTAACTTAATGGGCCCAAGCCCGTTTCATGTTATGATAAAAGCAAAGTTCTATTGCTCTATACTACAACAACAGGGTTTTCTAATTATATGCCAAAACAGCAACAGTTTTCTGGCCTTTCACTAAGAAAAGCTGTTCTAGTGACTAAGAAACTATTGATATTAGTTTCCAACAGCAACAGTTTAATTTCTATGCCACTCGCCCTTTCTGTGTCTAGTGCCATATACTTGAACAATTCTCTGTGTCTGTGCCACTACAGCAAAGTTCTCTTTCAAATGCCCCTGTTAACAGTGTTCATGTTAATAAAGGGAACATTTGGGTGTTGTAACAGCAACAGTTTCTATTTTAGTGCCCTTCAAAAAATTCACTATGTACTAGTGAATAAAAGTTATATATGTCAAGGATACGCGGACGAGTTTGGGGCCACTATCCAAAGTTTTTCTTTTTGATTAGGGCCCCAAAGAAACCCACCAGTGCCCACAGAACAGCTCGTTTTAGGACCCCTACCCCAATGTTTCCGGGCCCCTTGCAAACCGCCCAGAACCCTTCCCCGTTTTTTCCAGGACTACAGCAACCCGTTCTCAATGCTTTTAGTGATGAACGTTTTAACCACGGTATGCACAACTCACTAATTCTTGCGCAATTCCAAAAATCTCACTCCCATTCCGGGATCAAAATTTTCCGGTTTCTCTGGTGTTGGGCACGTTAGGCAGTCATTTTCCATACAAAAACTCTTTAAAGACTGAATTATTAAATTAAACCCCAAAACATTTTTTGATTAGTATTGTTCTATTTTAAAAATAAAAAATATCTTTTTTTAATACAAAACTGGGAACTGGCATTCTGAACCATCAGGGGTTGCTTTAAATTATTCCACAAGGTTTTTTATCCTTTTTTGGGAAATATCTTTATTACAATTAAGCTGGGGTAAATTTTAAAAAAGATTTAAAAAATTTTTAAGGGACATGTAATAAAGGTTGGGGGTTTAAATGAAATGTTGTTTTTTTTTCCTTTAAGAACCTGTTTCCCTGAATAAAATGTTTTATATAATGTAATATATATCCCTGGTATGTGTTGGCATATACATGTTCATATATTCACTTGTGTGCTGTGTGAGCCAGTCTGAAAAGCTTGCACAAAAAGGTTTCGACATACCTTATGCTGGTAATTATTCCATATCCCTGCTAAGTTTTCATTTAGGTGCTATCTTTCTCGGGACAAGTACATAAATGAGGTAACATTGCTAAACTTGAGTGACTAAACTGATAAATATCCTGTTAAAAAGTGAAGCCAAAGTAAAGTGCAATGTTAACTGTTCCAGTAAGACCCTATCAATGTGTTTCTCTCAGTCACACCTACATTTACTAGTATTAGCATCTCGATAAAACCTCCTCCCCCAATTACAAAAAGATACCCTAATCATTCGAGTCACTCTTGATTTGAAGTGCATCTTTCATTGTAGTTCAATGGCCCCCAGAATAGTCCAACATTACAGACAATCAGTTTCATGTACTATGATTTTAATGTATAATTCTCTGTACTTATTAATGTTGAAATGTGTCGTATGCTGATAAATAAATTATATCAAATTGCTTGGATGTAGAGAAAATAATGTATAACTAAATATACAGTATTAATGAGTGAAAACAATTTAAACTAACGGGCAGCACACTGTAGATGATACTGAAGGGATACTCCAGTCAGTGAGAGGTTCACAGTATTTACTTAGTATTTATAATGTATTGGTTGTGCATAGTTGTTGTGCACAAAAATTGTGAATAAACAATTAATTATAGTATAATTGTACCAAAAACATGCTATTTTTGGATTCAGGGCACTGCCATCTTGATACACAGAACCAGTGATGTAACTGGCACATGCACACTCAAACATCCTATATCTCTGTCCAATGGTATCTGACATATCCAGTATGTCGTGGTTTGCTTATATCATTATCACAATTTTGCAGGAGACCTCCACCAAATTTGTCCTTTTCCAACAATATGCCAGCGATGTAACCAATTGGCTTACATCACTGGTTCTGTTTCTGAAGATGGCAGTGCCCTGAATCCAAGATAGTATGTGTTTGGTACAATTATTTTATAATTAATGGAGTATCCTTTTAAGGCATATTAGTGAATAATCATTTACCAAATGGCTAAATAAATAATAACTTTGGCTAAACAACATGAAAGACTTTTTTTACTGGAAAAATTAATTAGCTAAACAAAAACAATCACTTTACAAATTGCCTGATACATTAGTGTGAACCAAGGATATGTCATGTCTCGTGAAGAATAACGAGTTGGTTACACAGCCCTTGTTCAATAGATGTAGACGACACCACATAGTCCTCAATATGGCTGGCTATCTGTGGGTCAAGTTCTCGCAGGTTGCTGTTGCTCTCCAGTAGCTGGTTTAGACACCACAAGTGTGTCTGAACACTCTTGCCTTGCTTGGCAAATACATACACACTGCCAGCCTCCCTGGTGCTCGTGAGGTCACGCAACTCCCCTGCTTCATGAGGAGTGTGGGTGAGCAGAAGACTAGGGTCCTCACTGTCCACCTTGTAGTGGGCCATCAGTGCAGTGGGCACACTCTTCACAGAGTCCACACATATCAACAACCCTGCAACATGACACCTTATTACACATCAACATTGCAACAACATGACACCTAATTACACACCAACAGTGAACATTGCAAGCAACAACATAATACCAAATTACACACAGACACTGCAACAACATGACACCTAATTACACACCAATGCTGCAATAACATGACATCTAATTACACACCAACACTGCAAGCAAAAACATAACACCAAATTACACGCAAACACTGCAACAACGTGAAACCTAATTATACACAAACAGTAAACCCTACAAGCAACAACATAACACCAAATTATACACCAACATTGCAACAATATGACACCTAATTAAGCACCAACATTGCAACAACATAACATCAAATTACACACCAACACTGCAGCAGTATGACATCTAATTACACACCAATACTACAAACAACAACATAACACCAAATTACACACGGACACTGCAACAACATAACACCAAATTACACACCAACACTGCAACAACATGTTATGTAATTATGCACTGTCCAATGCTGCAACAACGTGTCACCTCATTACACACCGTCCAACAACATTCTATTTAAAGCGACATGGTCCGTTCATGGCTTTTTACTTTTATTGCAAAATTATGTTATACGGTATAAATTATACCTGTTATAGCGTAAAGACAGTCAAAATATGTTTTCATTTCATTTAGGGGTTGAAAATAGACGCAGTAAGGGTGCTTAACTCTGTGTACACATTGACCATGAGGCGTTTTAGAATTGTAGGTTGGCTAAAAGCCCAGAAGGAAATGCATGATCACGCGATGCAGTAGCACGTGAACACAAGTTGACGCCACTAACGCCACACCCAGCCAGGTGCATGGCGCCTAGTTGGTGAAGGTCAAAGGGTGGGTGTCACTCGCGGCGATTTGAGTGACAGCGTCAGCATTCTTATAAACATTCAACATTTAACATTACAAAGTCAGTTCTGTTTCGATAAAACATTTATTGGCGGTCAGACACTACAATAGTTATAACTTATACTGATTAACATGATTTTGCAATAAAAATTAAAAAAAAACTGATCATGTCGCTTTAAATTCTACTCTGTTAGGTTACAGCTCAAAATTAGATTGCCTTGCTGTTTGGATTAGGTTACCAAGAGTCTGCAGTGAGTGTCAGAACACCATGTAAAGAACTGATACCAACACACAACAATTACACTGTCACCAACACAATGCTGCCACTAACAGGCTGCTTTCACCAACACACAGCTGACACAAATACACAAGTGACATTTACCACATAGGAGACACCAAAACACTGTAGAACTCACCTGTCAGTACAGCCCAGTGAGCCTTGTGACCTTTCTTGCAGCAAGGCTCATTGTTTCCATCCTTGTCATATCTAGCATTTACAAGCTCAGGAAATAATGTAAACACATAAATTGACACACAAACACTCAATCTACTTGCTTAACTGTAAGTTTCTCTTTATATGTACAAGCAGTTTTCTAGCATGTCACAACATAATATTACCATTATTATGTTATGATGTGTACTGTTTTTGTTATATGTACTGCCGTCAGTAGTGAGTGTGTCCAGCAAAGATACGGGATGAGGACGGGATTGTTGTGCACCAGGGCGTCTATGACTGGGTCCCATCTCTCAGACATCTCCCTGACTAGCTCTGCCCGGCACGTGTACAATGTCTCCGCCAGTGTACACATGTGTGTGGCTGACAACATAGGAATGTTCTTTGACAGGACTACACAGTTTAAACTATCAAACAGTACCAGGCAATGTGTGTATACTGGTATTTTTTACTTGCAGGCAAATTCACTAGAAAGGTTGTCTTACTTGGAAACAGTATGTAAAAACATAGATAAATATTAATACAAATGATAGATATGTTAAAAGCAAACTGACTACATATGTACATTTAATAATCCCAAAACAGCTCCTGTAATAGGATTTTTTCATTGTAAGCGTTTGATTATAATACTCTATTGACAATATGACAGACCATGTGTTATTTGTGGATAAGTTTGTCTAATAATGTTCACAGAAACCAAGTTGGTGCAAATGTTGACACAAGTGTCTTTTTACAGGGAATAATAAACACATCTGATACCAGAAAACATTTCTCCATTGTTAGTGAATCCCAGATATTTGGCTTTGGCAAGAATCTCATCTGCACTGATGTCTGTAGAACCCAGCTGGTGGCCGGCCATACACAGGGCCACAAGGCCACACCTGCAACACATTGAGAGAACATGCTTAGTAATGCTGTAGGATGGTCATTGCAGTATATACTCGCTGAATGTTGGATGTGCTCCTGAAGCCAGTCTATGCAAATCCTTACAGCTGAAGCCACTGTCTTCTCAACTTAGCAAGTTTGTATCCTGCATAAATCTGTGTTATCGATTAGAGCAGACTGAGTCTGTGTTGATAGTATTTTTCTCATGTAATAAACTGTTAAAATGTATAATCTGATTTATTGTTAGTCTGGCTGTATGAATGAACATCTGCCCATATGCTAACCACTCAACCAAAACAATATTATATAAATAACATAAGTATAAATTTATTTACAAAAAATTTGTATCAATGGTGCAATTATTTAATTATGTTATGCATGTGTGTGAGTGTGCGTATATACATGACTATGTGCATGCATGTGTGTGAGTATGCGAGTATACATACATGTGCTTAGATAAGATAGAATATAAAGGATTATTTATGCAAATTTAAATCTGAAACTGGTGATTGGTAACATACATAGGGCCATCTTGGACAACATTTGGTGTCTGGTGAAAATGGCATAGTCCATACATATTGCTGTCTCCATACTTCCGTCTAAAACAAGATTGCAGTTTGTCAAAGTAAATAAACATTCACTCAACATTTAGATATAAAACAAACTGAGATGCCAGCCTTATTCTAGATTTCACTGACAAGAAGGAAAGCAAAACATAATAACATGCTTTTTTGAATGTATTATATAGACCCCATTCTTCTATATTAATTACTCGGAAAAAATAAAAAGGACTTGTAAAAAGAATCTGAGTTTAAAACATACATAGAGTCTATACTAATAATCAATGTTTTAAGTCTGACATCAATATTTTTGGTAGAAGAATGTATATTTTCCTAAGGTTTACTAAAATGCTGTACTTCATTACTTGGTAAAAACGGAGTGACCCCCCCAAGCAAAATCCTACCTCTGACAGAGAGCTCTCCATGCATCTCTGACTACTGTCTCTGGCCTTACGTCAGCGATTGCTTTATTCAAGTTGTGTAAAACAGCTGTTTTTATTGTAGTCTGCAGAGGAAACGTCACAACTGTCGGTGGAGGTGGTGGCGGTGGCGGTGCAACTGAATCGCTCATGATTGACCAACGTTTACGTTGTCTTTGGGATGCGACCCCATTAACCCCAGATCCCAACAGTTTGACGCAAATATTCACTAGGTGGCACCACTCGTAGTTCTGGCCAATCACAAATCAGCGGGGGTTTAGAGGCCTCGAAATAATCCTACGTATTCATCTCATGTTCGCTGGACGTGAACGAGAAGCTGGCGTTTTCTAGGAATTGCACTTGTCGGCGGTGAGTACAGTTAAGGTCGTAGTGATGCAGCGAGAATCCACTTGAACAACGCCAGCTGATGCTAGCCGTATAACGATGATATTACGAACCGCAAGTGTCATGTAATGCATGGACTGGGCCCTGGCTAAACCGCATATCATAAACATCCGCAGGGATGGCATGGCACAAACCACAACGTCAACAACACTGCCATGGCATGGGACAGCCATTCCCATGCTCGGTGTCCTTGGTGATGTAGATGGGAACCCATGGCTATATTCCGATAAACACTGGGTAATCTTCCAGTTAACTGGCCTAAATTATTAGCCATAAATTAGGGCCTTTTCAAAACGGTTTTAACAACTTTTTTGATGTATCATGTATTCGGAACATGTCATTCTAGTTTCTACATCGTCTCCGATACAAAGAAGTAAGGTATTATTTTTGTCATTTGTGCTTTAGATCAATTTAATGCCGTCGAGTCGACGTAAACCAGCCGATGTCATAGGGTGTGAGCATGCAGTTTGCGCACCCCAGACGCATCATGTCTGGGGTGCGCAAAAATGCTCACACCCTATAGCTAGCTGTGACATCAGCTTATTTACGTTGACTTGACGGCATTAAATTGATCTAAAACACAATTTAATAAAATAATATCTTACTTTTTTGTACCAGAAACATATACGCATCGAGAAAATGTGGTAAAACCATTTTGAAAAGGCCCTGATAATTTAGGCCAGCTAACCGACAATATGATTTTTGAAGCCTTTTTTCTCCTTATTTTTTATTTGTCCACCACCCGTCCAATGATACTTCTACCTGTCTAAAACAGGTTTTACCTGTGAAGATGACGGGTGGATGGGTCTCTGCATAAATCTATGGCCCAGACTGATACCCAATATAGCGTACACGTACATCATGTTTCCAGTCTTGTGTGGACTGTACTACAGACTAGTGTAACTCACAACCTGAATTTCACAGATCTTATAACACATTAAATTAAAAAACAGCACAATCTTTAACAATTGTAAACATATTAAGCACTCTTTTGCAGGCTAAGACAGTAAACGTTCCCATGCAAGATGGAATTGCTCACAACCAAAACGGTCACTAGACCATGATTAGTTATCCGCTATTGCCAGAGTTCTTCTATTGGTGTTTCTTGAGATCAGGAGTAATTTGTTCTTAATTACTTTTAGAATTAGAATGCTCAGGTATGCCTAGGTATCCCACATTGTTAGACTCATTCATGCGTTCACCTATTGACACCTAGTGATTATGTACTTTGCTATTTCACATGTCATCATCTATTGGGTAATGAATCACACCCCACTATAATTGCATGTTTTATATAAAAAAAACTGCATGTACCCAACTACCTGTGTATATGTACATAAAATTTGGGCCAGTTAATTTTTGGGAACAGTAACTGTCCTAATCTTTTGCCAATCACTATGAGCTAGATATAATAAATATCGAGGCTGATTATGAGCACTGGTAACAGCATTGTTTCTAGTTCTAGCAGACTTATTCATGCAAATGTGAACCAAGGAATCTAGGGCAATCTTCAGCTGCTAGCTGTTAATGTAAAACATAAAACCTTTGAGACTGCTCCCAATCTTCACATTGGTTTTCTATGTTTCTGTTGCATGCCATAGTGTAGCGTTGAGTGAATGTTGGATCTGTATATGTTCTCCACGTTGTCTAGGCAAGCCCTTAGTCAGACATACTTTTTTGCCATCTGGAATTACAAACAATTGGGTGGAAGCCATTTACATCAATCATAGTCATTATGGCTAGTTTAGTATTTTTAAATGTTCAAAGAACTAGTGTCATTTGAAGTATTTATTTAATTAAGACTCATCAAATTGAATGCTACTAAATACTAATGCAGGCAGTTAGACTTAGAAGCATTAGTTAATCTATGGAACAGATGCCCCCTCCTACAATTCCAGCAGTCTGACCAGTTGTAAATCCCATCTTGGTAAGTTGTTACTGTAATGTACTCATCACAACTTCACAAGTCGTCTTTGTTTAGAAAGACGTTTTATCCTAAATCATGCACCAACAAGACACCAAATGTAAACTTGGTGGCTCCCATCGCCCGCTAGACCAGAAGGATCCAAAGTCTAACTGCTACGCTCACTTCCAGTGTGTTGTCTTAAAGGGTACAACCCAGTATTATTTATCAACAACACTACATGCAGTTACCTAATACCTATCTATCTTGTAGATGGGAAGATATGTTTTGGCTAAGCCCCTGTCTATAGGTTTGAGTTCATATTACATTAGAACTTGCTTGCATACCCACCAAAATAAAAAGAAAAAATTAAGTCAGTTACAAATTTTCCATTAATACTATGCTACTGGAATTGTTATCAAATATGCATATTTTTGACAAGCTAAACTCAAGATGCCTAGATATGACATCAGAGCTGATATGGCATATAGGTACTCTGGTACTTGTATCTGGCTGTCCGGGGCCTGTCCCATTCGTCAAGATAAAGGCGTACCTCATCTTGTCATATATCATCAAGTCCTACCTTAGTATCCTGCATAACCTTGTGCGATTGTGTCGCGACGGACGCCATTTAGAGTATGTTTACATGGAGAGCTTTTGTGTCGAAACAAGCATCAGACTGAGTTATTGTGTGCAATATTCCAATGTAATACTCATCATAATGAATGTAAAGAAAGAAGCACTTCCACACGAATCCAATTTTGTTGAAAAAATACAGCCTTTTATTCCAAATAATGGTTGTAAAAGCCAATGAGGTGAAACCTCATCAGCTAGTACATCCATTGCCTGCAACCTTCACTGTTATCTTCCCCTTCTGAAAGCTTATTTTTTACTGCATAATTGGGTTCGTTTGGAAGTGCTTCTTCCTCTATGATGACTAGTGTTTGTGTAACGTACATCACACAATAACTTATTCTGATGCTGCTCGTTTCGGCCCAAAAGCCTCTTTGTAAACATGCTCTGAATGCATGAGAAGGATCAGCTTGAAGCAAGTATGTGCCATGTCTGATGTCATGATACCAGGTGATCACCTAGCTAACTAACTTTCAACGCGAGAACCACTACACAGACAGGACCTGACAGCTTGAAAACTTAATAATTTCTACAAATGACTTTTCTGTGTTTTTTCTTATGTAGCAATGGTTTGTGTTCAAGACTTCTGGATTTTAAGTACATGTTGACACTTGACAGTCATAGTCACACCAATTGGATGAATGACGATAATTATGATTATGTTGTATCAAGTAACACCAGCTTTTTGTAATACAATATTTTGCACTACAATTATGATATCAAATTATTATTATTATCAGTTTTCATGCAGAATGCACTGCAACAAACATTCTTGTTACAAACCATTTATTCTGTGGCATGTGAGTTTGATGTATGTGTCGCTCCTCCCCAGGATGCAGGTATGCTCCCTGTGTGTCACTGACGTCGTATCGTAGACATGTCAGTGCCACTGTGGACAGCCTTGGACGTCACCTACAGCTGACAGCCTGACAACAACCGACAACAACAATGAGAACAATGACTGATGCAAGGACAAATCTCTCCTACGAAGACATCATCCACCAACTGGATGAACAAATTAAGGTAATGTTGTTGATCCTGTCAGGAGAGTGGAGATGCAGAATGGGTCAATCTGAGTCAATCACATGGGTCTGTGCCTGGAGGGGTAATTACTGTAATTGGGTACAGTAGCTCTCTGTCTGTAGAAACAATGGATTGAAACTATAATTGCAGTTCAGATTATTACCAAATAACATCTAAAAAATGCACAAAGAATTTGTGTATAATAATATTTCACAGAAAAGGTGGCATATTTTTGTGTCATGTCATTCTGTTGTCATAGTTTTTTTCTCAGAAGCAATTCCTCTAATGATCTGTGTGTGGTAACAGGTTATAATGATCACACTATTCATTTATTACTTCAGACACTGTGTAATCAGGCTAACGGAAAATTATGGTGAGGTTGTTAAGGCCTGTGTGTGCGTGTACGTACATTGTAACTGTCACATGTCACTAAGCTGCAGCCGTACACGGCTACATCAGATTCCACCATTGATGTGCTTTCACATGATTGGACAGTTCTGTAAAATTCCACAAAGCTTAGAATGTGCAACTAGCATGAAATCAAAAAGTAGTCTGTAAGTACTTCAATTATATTTGGAGTGTTCTCTAAGAATGGTGCTATGGCATTTATTTAGGAATGTTATTAGAGTGTATCCTGGTTTGACGTGTTGTTTACTTGCTGTGAATGCAAGCATCACATTTGATGGTAGCCATTTGCGCAGTGCACTGTCAACTGGCTCTCATGCATCAGAAATAAAACGGTGATTCGTGACCAAATTTGGCATGAGTTATACTGTCATATAAGCTTTTACAGACAACTATAAAAGTCATGTTTCCTCAATCTGAAGCCTTTGAAGAATCACTGTGTTTAGTTGTATGGATTTGTTTTAAAAATAGTTTTAGTTTTGACTATAAACATTCTCAGCAACAGTAAAATGCTGCAGTAAGACAGGTGATTCTGGAGCTGTTTCTATATTTGCAGTATCTACTCAACCTTCAAGACTTTACGACCCCCGAGGCGCGAACAGCCCTCAAATTTGTTCAGCGCCAGACTCGCTACAACCCAGACCTATTTCTCAACATTCGTATCGTCGAGAAGATAGTGAAGTTGGGCATTGCCCACGTGTTCATCCGAGCGTGGCAGTCCATCAGCAAGGTAGATTACTTCAGTGCGGAGCAGCGTGTCACCTTCAAGAATCTTCAGACTATTCTGTCTATCATATGGAACTGTACTGACAAGTCGGCCTCTCTCTGTGACTGTCTTGTTCGCTGCGACATCATCAAACTCCTTCTGGTAGAACTTGCCTCTGATAGGCTCATCAATGCTGACCTGGTCAATGACACCAATGCCCTCTATCTCATCAAGTCCTACCTTGGTATCCTGCATAACCTTGTGCGATTGTGTCGCGACGGACGCCATTTGTTTCGCATCTCAAATGCCGTTACTGTGCTGCAGTCGTACTTTGGTGCAACCGAGAATCTCGTCAAGATAAAGGCGTACCTCATCTTGTCATATATCATCAATGAGGATGAAAACAGTATCATAAACGCCACAGATGAAAACATCGCTTTTATCATTCGGATACTGCAAGATGCACTGGAAGGTAGGACATGTTATCAGTTTGTATCGTGTCATGTTGGTATTTATGTCAAGTGATTTTTGTGTTTATTTCAGGTGATATTGGTCATTGGTGGTGTCTGAATCTGTTAGATGATACTGGTGGTTCTGCTAGTCTGATGTATTGGTGTTTGTATTGATCAGGTGATATTGGTGTTTATATTGATCAGGTGATATTGGTGTTTGTATTGATCAGGTGATACTGGTGTTTGTATTGATCATGTGATATTGGTGTTTGTATTGATCAGGTGATACTGGTGTTTGTATTGACCAGGTGATATTGGTGTTTGTATTGATCAGGTGATATTGATCAGGTGATACTGGTTTTTATATTGATCAGGTGATACTGGTGTTTGTATTGATCATGTGATACTGGTGTTTGTATTGATCAGGTGATACTGGTGTTTGTATTGATCAGGTGATATTGGTCTTTGTATTGATCAGGTGATATTGGTCTTTGTATTGATCAGGTGATATTGGTCTTTGTATTGATCAGGTGATACTACCCTTTGTATTGATCAGGTGATACTGTGGATGATCAGGGAAGGTTTTGTATTGATCAGGTGATATTGGTGTTTGTATTGATCAGGTGATATTGGTGTTTGTATTGATCAGGTGAAACTGATGTTTGTATTATCAGGTGATTTGTATTGATCAGGTGAAACTGATGTTTGTATTGATCAGGTGATGTTGGTGTTTGTATTGATCAGATGATACAAATGTTTGTATTTATCAGGTGATATTGGTGTTTTTTTGTGGTCAGGTGATACAAATGTTTGTTTTGATCAGGTGAGAATCACTTCTCGAAGCAGTATGCGTTCTGGGCGTCTGAGATCGTGTGTGGACTCAACCACCTGGCTGTCAATGACACCAACAAGTTGCACATAGGGGCACTGGGCGCCCTGCCCCTCTACAAGCAGCTGCTGCAGAGTGAGGACAAGGACGAGCAGTCTCTCACCACCGCGGGGGTCTGGATCCTCGCCTTCAGGGACGAGAACAAGAGGCTCATGAGGGACCTGCCCGGCTTCATCGACGGTGAATAACAGTACTTATTACTACTTAATGACAACAGTCTGGACATGAGCTCTGCTTAAATCACAACATGATGGTGAGTTACAGTAATAATTGTATCCGGACTTAAATATGTTCAGAGGCATTTAAATTACAGTACAGATAAAATAATAAAAATCGGACCGTTTATGGTGATCTTTGTAATACAGTCACCTCACAATTAGGGTCACCCTAGGATTGTCCTAATCTATTTCCGTGGCAGGAAATTAGTCTTGTTACCATGGTTACCTCATCATTCAGGACACACAAGGTTACCTTAATGAGGAGGTTCTATTGTACAATAACAAGTAAATCAATATGTTAGTAATAGTTACACACAGGCAAAGGTTATACATGTGTAAGGAATGTTATACCCAAACTTGTACTTATTACATGATTTGGGTACTTAATAAAACACACACAGGGTACAAAAACATTAAAAAGAAAGAAAAATTGAAAACCGTATATTAATAACGCTTCAGAAATTAAGTTTTCTCTATATTTATTGGCTAGATGAGATACACCTGAGGCTGGTTACTGACACAGTAGCTAAAGTACGGAGTCAGCCATTAAGCAGCATCAATTATGCTCAAGACACTGCAAAAATCTATAACTTAGCACCAGAGAAATTGGACAAAATTGTCCGAGCTTGACACAAAATGTTCAGTGAAATTCCTTAGTGTCGATGAATTTTTGCAGATCAAAATGTCATTTCGTTGTCATAGTGGCGAGTGTAGATATTCCAGCTGCTTGACAGTCAGAGACAGGCAGATGAAGGGATGTCTAGAAGTAGACAGTATTTTAACACGACGTTTCTGATCAATACTGACTGTCTATAAATAATTTGCCCTGAACTCCATGCCAAGTGCTCAAGCATTAGCTAATGCCAAACTACCAAGCTAATAATGAAGTATAGTCTGCATGTGGTATTTAAATATTTCAGAGAAAAAATGTTTTTATAATTCACAGTAATTATTCATCAGCTTAATAAAACATTTTGTAGGAAAAATAGTCAATGTGTGGTTGACCTTTATGTTTTATAGTTATTTTGCCTTTTCATATGAAAGTGATACATTATATATTGGATATGACCATAACATTTACACTTTTTCAATGTTTTTATTAATCAATTAAGTGATTGCTTCTATAATTTTTTGTCCGAAGCTGTATATTAAATAATGTTTTCCGTTATCTTTCTAGTTGATATGGTATTTGCTTAACTACAAATCTTATCTACTGACAGTTAAAAAATATGTGTATACCTCTGATAGTAATTGGCAGTAGTCTATGGCTGGTGTTCGCTTTTTTAACATAAAATAGTTTAGACATTATAAATCTTCATTTACATTTCAATAATAAATACCCTCTGGTGATTACCATATTAGTGGCAGGTATTATGAATGTTGGGCTGGTGGTTATCGGAGTAAACAAGCTCTGTATGGTGTATTGGCAAGTGGCCGTGTGTAAGAGGCTGTGGCGTGCTGTGGCATGTCAGGTGAGGAAGACTGAGCTAGAAGGAGACAGACTGTCGCCTGGCATTGTTTGTGTTCAGCCATTGGCTGGGTACATAATTAAATCATTGATCTGAGACTGGCTTTTTGAATTTTTGAGCGTGTGTGATCAATGATCTTCAGCTGGTCTGGCTCCAGCTGTCTACAGAGTCAGAATATCACAGTTGTTCCATCTGTAGTGGTTTCATCAATAGTGGTTACATAAGGACGTCATTTGTGAAATCAAAGATGATTTTGTGCCACACCGCGTAATTACAATTACTCATTCAAACCGTGAAGTAATCCAGTGATCTCTGTCTTCATCCTGTATCATGTCCCATCAGTAATCTTTAAAATCAATTAAAATAATGTTTCCCCAATACAAAAATGGACCAATATCTGTAACAAAGATTTTATTGTGGACTGTTTACAGTTGAAATGACACTCAGATGGCAAAGGACACTGATGTATTATTCAACTGACACAGATAGCTAGACACTGATAATGGCATTCAGTCAGTGTAGACTGTGTCACTACTCAGAGCTACACTGACGATATTCAGTTGACAGACAATTTACATCGACATGACACTCAGTTGACACAGACCACATACAATGACAGTACCATTCTATTCACACAGACCACTTACCCTGACATGACACAACATTCTATTCACCCAAACAACTTACCCTGACATGACAACATTCTATTCACCCAAACAACTTACATGACACAACATTTTATTCATACAGATAACTTACCCTGACATGACACAACAAAATTACATTCTATTCACATAGACAACTTACCCTGGCATGACACAACATTCTATTCACACAGGCAATTTACCCTGGCATGACACAACCTTCTATTCACCCAGACCACCCACACTGATATAACAACACATTTCTATTCACACAGACTTACCCTGACATGACAACATTCTATTCACAAAGACAACTTACCTGATGTAACACAACATTCTATTAACACAGACTTACCCTGACATGACAACATTCTATTCACAAAGACAACTTACCTGACATAACACAACATTCTATTCACACAAACAACTCACTGACATGACATTCATTTATATGTTGTGTTTCAGCACTGAAATCGCTGGCTGCCGGCTGCGCTCATGAAGGCACGAGGCGTGCTGCAAGAGGTGCATTGTGGGTAATAAGTACAGTATCCCAGGTGCCGAACAAACCACAGCTTGAGTCAGGTAAGTCGGCTCACAGAAGTTCTTTGACAGTGTTATGCAGTTTGTCGTGTTGTGAGTATTTCAACACATTAGACATTACCACTTATCTATATAGATACATTTTACACTACTAAGTAGCATAAAACTGCTGTAATATATAATAATGATAATACATGCTATTACATACACCATGAGAGGAAGTTACCTGCACAATGTTACATACATACATACATACACACACACACACACACACACACACACACACACACACACACACACACACACACACACACACACACACACACACACACACACACACACACACACACACACACACACACACACACACACACACACACACACACACACACACACACACACACACACACACACACACACACACACACACACACACACACACACACACACACACACACACACACACACACACACACACACACACACACACACACACACATAGGATTGAAGCATGTAGTATTTTGAAGTGACAACTGAGCATATAAATGTACATACAAAACAAGACATGGTATAAATGGATAACTTAATGCAACAACATCACATGGCCAAAAAGCCACACTTTAAATCCCGATTAAGTGTCTTAGTCTCTACAACTGAGTAACTAATGCTATGCAAAGGCACTAACTGGCTAATAGTAAGACTACAACAGAAACAGCTAAAGAAACATTCCTGTATCACGCATTCACAACAGATTAAACACAACCAGAGCCTGCTGCACTAATGGTTGAAAGTTCAGGGCCTTGTGAGTAATAGTGCAAAGTTGTTCATACACTTTGCAAATAATTTCTTATCTGTAGCATGGGTACATATACCTGTGAAGCATATGAGAGCAATGTCTTGATGCAGGCAGTATAAACATTAATTGCAATATTATTAGATACATAGGAAAATTGACTGATGATGTTAGAATACTCACTTGTATGTTATTACTCAAAGAATAGTATTTATAGTGTGTAATGTGGATTATTTTTACCATTCCTTTCCCTCTCCACACAGATGGTCAACCTTTTCTCATAAGTGATAACCCCTCTTTTCCAAGTGACCATGACACTGTTCCCAGTGACAAACCCTCTCTCCCAAGTCATAGCTCATCTCTCCCAAGTCATAGCTCATCTCTCCCAAGTCATAGCTCATCTCTCCCAAGTCATAGCTCATCTCTCCCAAGTCATAGCTCATCTCTCCCAAGTCATAGCTCATCTCTCCCAAGTCATAGCTCATCTCTCCCAAGTCATAGCTCATCTCTCCCAAGTCATAGCTCATCTCTCCCAAGTCATAGCTCATCTCTCCCAAGTCATAGCTCATCTCTCCCTACTGATTACTCCTCTCTTCCAAGTGATCACTGCTCTCTCCAAAATAAAATCTACCCTTTCCCAAGTGAACACACCTCTCTCCCAGATAACAATTCAACTCTCACAAATGATCAGTCATCTCTGCCAAGTCACAGCTCCTCTGTCCCAAATTATATCTCCTCTCTCCCAAGTGATCACTTGTCTCTCCCAAATGATCACTCCTCTTTCCCAAATAAAGAAATTCCAATCATAAGTGAACATACGTCTCTCCCAGGTAACAACCCAACTCTCCCAGGTGATCACTCCTGTCACCCAAATAACCACTCTCTTCTCCTTGGAAATAACCACACCTCTCTCCCAAGTACTCTCACTTCTCATCTAAGTAACAGCCCCTGTCTCCCGAATAGCATACACTCTCTCCCTCTCCCAACTAAACACTCCTACATCCCACACCCAAATAACCACCCCTCCCACCTGCATAACCACACCTGTCTCTCCAACTGTCAGTCCTCTCTCCCTCTCCCAGGTGAGCCTACATCCCTGCCTGGCCCCCCTCTGCTGACCCACACTGTGAGAGAGGCGGATGTGGCCCATGTGATGCTCAGCTACCCCTGGTGTTACCAGCGCCTCCTACTGCGAGTGAGAGACCAGCTGCGGCTGGCGGGCTTCAAGGTCTGGATGGACGTGGACAACATGAGTACGTATCTCGTGTCCAACTTGTTGACTAACAGTGGAGATGGAATATATTATTCATGGCTCCAATATTTGGTTATTTTGTAAGAAATTCACTTGCTTTGAAGCATCATTTGTGAAATGTACCACCTGCCCGCCATCTACAGCCAAATTATCCCGCCAAAACTTGAACCATCTCACGTGACACCAAGACTCATAGCTGAAGGGTCAAAATGTTGTACATTTCACAAATTATGCTCCAAAGGTAGTTAAAAATAACAGTGGATGTTCGTTATAAGGAAAGGTCTCTCAAGTCCAAAGTATTGTTTTAAACTGTCCCTTCCTCCACTACTATAATGGAGTGGGACTTGAGATTTTTACAATCAATCCCAAAATGTAAATTCATATCAACATGTTTTCCTCACTAAGTGACATGACACGTGATGACCAGATCCTTCTACACGTTGCGCCACGTATTTTTGGAACTGTGAACTTACACTAGGGGCAACTAAAAGGTACAACTCATAAAAGTAGCATGTTTGTTGAAGTACTTTCTTGGCCTGCGCCATGGCAATTACCCATGTTTGTAAGAAATATCAGATATGTGGAACCATTTGACTGAGTCTGCTGGTGTTTCTTGCAGAGACAATTTAACCTTTATTCTTCCAGAGTCATGTCATAGCCAGCCATTTGGGTTTAATCTATACGTTAACATAAGAGTAAACATGACATCTTTGCTGAGTGTTGTTGCTGTCCACCAGGTGGCTCCACCCTAGATGCGATGGCGCTGGCAGTGGAGCACTCTGCACTGGTGCTGGTGTGTATGTCGCAGCAGTACAAGGACAGTCCCAGCTGTCGCACAGGTGCGCACTCAGTGCTCTCCCACTGTCATCTCATCACACGCTCACCTGCCATGTCTCTGTGTGGTGGTGCTCCTGCATTTTGACATTTTTAAAACATCTGTTTTCAAGCAAAACATGTTTTATATGGTTGTAGAAATACACTGCATTGTGGGTAAACATAAGTTACAGAACCCCCCCCCCCGAGACTCATGACAATACTTCTTGGTATCAGAAGTTCTTTTGTCAGAATCTACATCTTAGCACTTAAGCGTAAATGTACCTGTACAAGTTTGAGTTATCTTTAGTGCACAGTAACCAGTTTTGTGAAGCATACTTAAAACTATGCAATTACTTAGCAGCATGTTTTTGCATCAATTCATATGTTTGCTTATTTTAGAATTAAGAACATTTGTGCCAGCTTTGTGGAACTGGCCCCAGACCTTGTTCTCAAGTTGCCAGGTCACATGACTCAGCCAGGTCATAATATACCAGAGTGTCAGTATTTCCATCATTGTCAAAATATGATAATGTCAGATGCAACTTTTAATGGCTCGAAACTTGGAACTATTTTGTGCAGAGGCAGAATACAGTTTCCGCCTGCGGAAGGATATCATTCCCCTGCTGCTGCAGCCGGGCTATGTACCAGACGGCTGGCTCGGCCTCATGGTCGGCACCAGGCTCTACTTCGACTTCACGACGGACGAGAAGTTAACGAGAGAGATGCCTCGTCTACTGCGGGAGATTGGGTCTCGCGGGAAACTGCCCAGAGCCATGTCTACATGTAGTGACTCCTGCAGCTCCCTCAATGGTCAGTTATGACTGTCTTCCCTCAGTGGTCAGTCACTTACTGTCTTCCCTAAGTGGTCAGTTGCTTACTGTCTTCCCTCAGTGGTCAATCACTTATAGTCTTCCCCCAGTTGTCAGTTACTGTCTTCCCTCAGTGGTCAGTCACTTACTGTCTTCCCTCAGTGGTCAGTCACTTGCTGTCTTCCCTCAGTGGTCAGTAACCTACTGTCTTCCGTCAGTGGTCAGTCACTTGCTGTCTTCCCTCAGTGGTCAGTAACCTACTGTCTTCCCTCAGTGGTCAGTCACTCGCTGTCTTCCCTCAGTGGCCAGTCACTCACTGTCTTCTCTCAGTGGTCAGTCACTTACTGTCTTCCCTCAGTGGTCAGTCACTTGCTGTCTTCCGTCAGTGGCCAGTCACTCACTGTCTTCTCTCAGTGGTCAGTCACCTACTGTCTTCCCTCATTGGTCAGTCACTTGCTGTCTTCCATCGGTGGTCAGTCACCTACTGTCTTCCCTCAGTGGTCAGTCACTTACTGTCTTCCCTCAGTGGTCAGTCACTTGCTGTCTTCCCTCAGTGGTCAGTCACTTGACTGTCTTCCCTCAGTGGTCAGTCACTTACTGTCTTCCCTCAGTGGTCAGTCACTTACTGTCTTCCCTCAGTGGTCAGTCACTTACTGTCTTCCCTCAGTGGTCAGTCACTTGCTGTCTTCCCTCAGTGGTCAGTCACTTACTGTCTTCCCTCAGTGGTCAGTCACTTGCTGTCTTCCCTCAGTGGTCAGTCACTTACTGTCTTCCCTCAGTGGTCAGTCACTTGCTGTCTTCCCTCAGTGGTCAATCACTTGCTGTCTTCTCTCAGTGGTCAGTCACCTACTGTCTTCCCTCAGTGGTCAGTCACTTGCTGTCTTCCCTCAGTGGTGAGTCACCTACTGTCTTCCCTCAGTGGTCAGTCACTTACTGTCTTCCTTCAGTGGTCAGTCACTTGCTGTTTTTCTTCAGTGGTCAGTCACACTTTCCTTTCCTCAGTAGTCATTCACTTGATGACCATTTCCTCTATGGTCAGTTTCTTACCGTCTTCCCTCACTGATCTCAGTTATCACTTAGTCTTCCCTCAATGGTCAGTCATTTACTGTTTTCCCTCAATGGTCAGTCATTTACTGTTTTCTCAGGCTTCTCTCAGTGGACAGCCACGTATTATAAACGTTCCTAAATACATGTATTGTCCTTCTTCAACATACTCCAGTCATATCAGCATTTAATTTGGTCCCAGATTATGTTATGCTCATTGAGAAAAACAACTGACAGATCCCTGTCTCCTGGATTCATGCAACTAAAGACTTTGTTGAGCTGCAGTGATGTGACATGTGACAGCCACCAACATGGAAACAGGATTTAAAGCTATGATATATATATATATATATATATATATATATATATATATATATATATATATATATATATATATATATATTATATAATATGTAGATATTTGTATAAGTTAAAAAAAATATTTCAATCATAGTTTATAATGTAGTGGTAATATCACTGGTTTGATAAATAAAGAGATAAATGCAATCACTTATACCTTAACATTGTAATAAAACATACAAGAAATGGTTAATGTTGCAGGGTTGTCGTCAATGCTGCACACCTCCCTCTCCACATCGTCAATGCATAGTTACAACCGCAGCCAGCAGGTGGCGAGCTGGACCTGTGACGATGTACAGCAGTGGCTGGTGTCATGTGACCTGGCTTCGGTGACAGACAGGTAAGATGTGTCACGTCTGGCTGATGTCATCTGTGTCACGTGAACTTGAGGCTGAGCTACCAAGTCACAACCCTGTGTTGTCATCAGGTTTATACTAAAACATGACATCAATGATAGGATTTAACATAATGATGCAGTGGATCGTCTGGACTGTGGAGACAGCTGAGAGCTGTTGTTGACGTGAAGGACTTTTGTTGATGTGCAGGACATGACATTGACCGTTGTTTGTGCGAGTGACATGTTTATGTGTATAAATGTTATCAGCAATGTGATTGTTCATATGAGTTTATCAGCTGGTCTTGATGTGAGTGACTGTTATTTCAGACTTCACTGGTGAGTAACTGTTGTTTCAGACTGTCAGACTACACTGGTAAGCAACTGTTGTTTCAGACTGTCAGACTTCACTCAGACTGTCAGACTTCACTGGTGGGCGACTGTTGTTTCAGACTGTCAGACTTCACTCAGACTGTCAGACTTCACTGGTGAGCGACTGTTGATTCAGACTGTCAGACTTCACTGGTGAGCGACTGTTGTTTCAGACTGTCAGACTTCACTGGTGGGCGACTGTTGTTTCAGACTGTCAGACTTCACTGGTGAGCGACTGTTGTTTCAGACTGTCAGACTTCACTGGTGAGCGACTGTTGTTTCAGACTGTCAGACTTCACTGGTGGGCGACTGTTGTTTCAGACTGTCAGACTTCACTGGTGAGTGACTTGTTTCAGACTGTCAGAATTCACTGGTGAGTGACTGTTGTTTCAGACAGTCAGACTTCATTGGTGGGTGACGGTTGTTTCAGACTGTCAAACTTCACTGGTGACTGTTGTTTCAGACTGTCAGACTTCACTGGTGATTGTTGTTTCAGACTATCAGACTTCACTGGTAAGTGACTGTTGTTTCAGACCGTCAGACTTCACAATGAGTGACTGTTGTTTCAGACTGTCAGACTTCACAATGAGTGACTGTTGTTTCAGACTGTCAGACTTCACAATGAGTGACTGTTGTTTCAGACTGTCAGAATTCACTGGTGAGTGACTGTTGTGTCAGACTTCACTGGTGACTGTTGTTTCAGACTGTCAGACTTCACTGGTAAGTGACTGTTGTTTCAGACCGTCAGACTTCACAATGAGTGACTGTTGTTTCAGACTGTCAGAATTCACTGGTGAGTGACTGTTTCAGACTGTCAGACTTCATTGGTGAGTGACTGTTGTTTCAGACTGTCAGACTTCACTGGTGACTGTTGTTTCAGACTGTCAGACTTCACTGGTGACTGTTGTTTCAGACTGTCAGACATAACTGGTGACTGTTGTTTCAGACTGTCAGACTTCACTGGTGAGTGACTTGTTTCAGACTGTCAGACTTCACTGGTGACTGTTGTTTCAGACTGTCAGACTTCACTGGTGACTGTTGTTTCAGACTGTCAGACTTCACTGGTGAGCTGCTGCTGCAGTACAAGAAGATGTCGACTGATGCTCCGGACTATTTCTACAACAGTCTGGAGCGCCACCTACACTTTGATCTCGTCACCATCCTGGTGTTTACGAAAGCCCTGCAGAGACTCAGCTGAGAACTGAACCTGTGGAAGACAGAGATATGGCTGAACTTTCTCCAATACTAACTTATACACCTACATCTAGCTTGGAATGTTTGTTAATTAATCACAATCAACACACTGGTGCTATTTGTTGCTTCTTTCTTCTGTTATGCATCCATTGCTGTGCTAAAAAAGGAATTTGATAAAATGGCTTAATAGACTACTTGCTAATTTATTTGTTGCTGTGCATGTCAATTATTTTTCAGTACGTAAACATTATTCAGCCGTTGTCTCTGATAAAATTTCTGGCATTACAGTGTACTGCCAGTACAGCTGCAACAAAACAGGTTCGTGCACAGATGTGATAAAGTATAAGCTATAAACTATATTATATGTCTGCGGTCTACTGTGATTACTGGTGGAGAACAGTGACTAGAGCACTTGATTCTTAATCGAGAGAACACATGATTTGAATCTTGTGCTGCTGTTTTGAACCTTGGGCAAGTTCATTCACTCTACGTTGCTCCAATTCACTCAGCTGTTTGGTTGAGTACCTGGTTGTATCAAGTGGTGGATATTTCTGTATGAGTAGTTTTCATGCATTAATTTCAGAATGACTGGGTTTTCCCCAGAGCAGTTGCGTTGGTGTTCGACTGAACAGGTCTGTCAGGATGTAAAGTGTAAGAGTAGATCTAAGGACTGGCTACTGCACTATATGAGAACTTAACTTTATTGAATTTTTAGAAAAGTAGTACATGATGTCTATTATCATACTAATGTGATGCAGATCAAGTTATACAGTATTAAGTATTTGTGCATTATGCTGGTCATTGTTATGGGCTGTTCTAGTCATGGATGATACTGAAGAGTTGTACAGAAATTATTATTCATTTTTACAAGAACATGGTTGAGAAGTACCAAGATATTATGAGTTTTGATACCACGTGTGAGATGTATATCATTGAATGTGGGCAACTGACTTTCTGTAGTATTATCATAGTTTTTACTTTTGTAGCTTGGTAAGTTAGATTATAAACTATATTTTATATTTGACGGACCCAATATCTGAGGAATCGGTAATAATGTCATCAAACTTCATTCAGCAGCCATGTTTTATATATACGGGTAGACATATTTGACTCTAATGAAACTGGAATTTCGATCCGGATATTTCAGCTGCATCCCATGGTTGTCAGCAGATTGAAATGTCAGGATCAAAAACTAGTTTCTTTTATACAGGTAAATTTGCCTACTAGATCAAGAAAACAAACCACCAGTCCATTCAAGGGTGTTGTGTATTATTAACATTAACCAGGTGATCAACCTTTCCCTCATGCTCTTGCTTATAATGTTACCCTGTGATTACATAATGAAAGTGCATAATCTGATGAGTTCACATTGATGGCGTCCATTTTAGTAAGCTTCTCTTAACATGGAAACATCTTGACATAGTGGATCTGTCAACCAAGATTTTTTAAATAAATATTCTGGTTGTGTATATATTTATTTTGTGTAATGGCAGGAAACTTTTGAAAACCAACTTGTTTTATCTTTTTTTAAAGTGTTTTGTATGTTTTTACACTTTTGTTATGTTGTGTAAATAATACTTCAATTTCAAGTACCGGTACATTACATGATAGAAACTGTTTTTCATATTTCTGTTAAACAACCCATGTAACCACGGTGTGATTATGTTTGAAGTATTTTGCCCTGGATGTTAATTGCATGACAGATATGAAATGTGTCAGTTTTACATTGTTGAGTCGGACAACGAAAATGAGATACTTTACCTTATTTAAAGCTGCTTAAGAAACAATACAATATTTAGATCCAGTACAGGCATACTGCACATGTAAATGTGCAGTATGCCTGTACTGGATCTAAATATTGTATTGTTTCTTAAGTCTAAATGTGAGATGTATTTGTTGATTCCTGCAATGTGGCATTATTTTTTTAGATAGATATTTGATGAGTTTGAGTTGTCAGAGTTGTCCATTGTAACTTTTGGGAATTCTCTTCTCCAAATATTCAGAAATAGAGAACTGAAATGAACATATCAAAACAAACACAATGCAATCAGCATTGCCTATTATTTACAATTTATGGCTCTACATAATTACCCCCATGGGGTAGTATGCACATTTTTGGGCATTGCAAACAGAAAGGCAAACTTTCTTACGTATTTCCACCTATTGGAGAAATGTGGAAACTGTAGTGAATAGTGGCTATGGACAGATTTAACATTATAAAAATAATACTTTAATGATGGTAATTGATGTGTTGCAAACTAAGTTTGTGGTTCTTTTGAGCCTGTTGTTGACTGTGTGAGCTTCCAAAGTGATCATTTTGTGTGTCCGCAATGTTGTCTGCATTGGTAGAACAGACGAAGAGCAAATTGTTTCTTGTGTGCAGAGATCACTGCTATTGTGTAATAATGGATAATTTCTGCGTAAATTTACTGTAAAACATGGAATGTTGTGTCTGTAATCCCCTTAAACCCACTAGACAGTCATTTTGACCAACACAAGATTACCAAGTTTTGCTCATCTATGTAAATTAAGCCTACAATTGTTATCCAAAATGAGCATAATATTGCAACTTACTAATAAATTGCTCACAAAATATGTCTGTGTTGGTTTTAGTGTAGAAGTGCTTTAAAAGTAACAACTTGACCCTGTCACAGCAGTAACGTCATGACTCGTAATTGTAGCACTTCTACAGTGCCTATATCCTTGAAAATTCAAGCTCAACAAATATTGTCATAATCATAACCAGCGACAGGCAAGAGTCGTCGTTGGAGAATGGAACCACGGAAAATTATCAAAAAGCAATTTCAAACAAATGTGTTTTGGGTATTTATGAAAGGGGGCTATAGTTTCGTATGTAATTGTAATAAGGAGTTGATTTCAACTACAGAGAAAGCACATTTGCCAGTAATAGAGATGATCGAAGGGTCTTAGGGATATCAGAGGAACATACAGATTAAGTACCCTGAGGGTAAGTCAGTTGTTGAGTAGAGAGAGTACGGTGTAACAAGCAGCAAGATTAGTTGTAGGGTACAATTAGGGTTAATGAGATGCAATTGGGGTCCTTCACAATCTAGGGAACATTTGCAGTCCATGAGACATAGTCTGTATGGGGTGCATAATGTGTACCCTTTCTGTCTGTCACTTCTCTACAGAACAATTGGGACTCGGCTGTCTAGGGAACAAAAGACTAGGGTCCGTGAGATTTGGCATCATAGAAAGGCCAGTTAGGTGACAATTTTGGTTACCCAGGTAGGTGATAATTGTAATAATTTAGCTGTAATATCACTTTATTTTATCACAATGATGCTGTAAATTCAATTCACACTTATACAATAGTCACTATGCTGGTAACTTAGAGAAATGTCTGACAACCATAATTTAACTGTTCAATCTCGCTAGGACTCGGCATCTATAAACATGGTATACACTAGCGTGCCAAGTACAGCCTGAAAACCAACCACAAAATCTGGCACCTAGTATATGGCATTAACTTGTTAAAACAGATGTATTCTGTAAAAGTCAGCTGATGCATAGTTGATGATGACACTTTTAGTGCTGATATTAGTAGTTGTTCATGGTGTATTTTGCTGCTGCAGTGCACTGCTTTACAAAGAAAATGCGTCAACTTGTGGAGAACAAGTCTAGCTTTAGTCATTAGATGCTGTATGTATTGTGAATATTATCTATTTACTTACAAAATATGTGCTTTGGAAAACCTTCAATATACAGTTAACAACTGATAGTATTACATTTGCATGAGGCAAAGTTCCTATAATGCACACATGCATGCACACACGCACCACACACACACCCACACACCATCACTAATGTCTTTCTTATACAGCAATACACAGGTCAGGGTGTTTTTGCACCTAATGGCATGATTGGCATTGTGGTGTAAAAAGGTTAATAAAAATAGATAACATATTTACAAGAAACCCTCCATTAACCTGTTTAAAAATGTTTGTCTAACGTGACTGGCATGCAACACTTGCTTGTCCAATATGACCTGCTTTGTACAGTTGTATGTCTGGATTATTGCACTTGCAACACTTGTTTGTCTGGAGTATCGCACTTGCAACACTTGTTTGTCTGGAGTATCGCACTTGCAACATTTTGCTAACACTTGCAACTTGTTTGTCTGGAGTATCCGCACTTGCAACACTTGTTTGTCTGGAGTATCGCACTTGCAACACTTGTTTGTCTGGAGTATCGCACTTGCAACACTTGTTTGTCTAGTATGCACTTGCAACACTTGTTTGTCTGGAGTACCGCACTTGCAACACTTGTTTGTCTGGAGTATCGCACTTGCAACACTTGTTTGTCTGGAGTACCGCACTTGCAACACTTGTTTGTCTGGAGTATCGCACTTGCAACACTTGTTTGTCTGGAGTATCGCACTTGCAACACTTGTTTGTCTGGAGTATCGCACTTGCAACACTTGTTTGTCTGGAGTATAGCACTTGCAACACTTGTTTGTCTGGATTATTGCACTTGCAACACTTGTTTGTCTGGATTATTGCACTTGCAACACTTGTTTGTCTGGATTATTGCACTTGCAACACTTGTGTACTGGAATATCACACTTGCAACACTTGTTTATCTGGAGTGGTTTGTGTACAACACTAATTTGGAGTCACACTTTCAGCACTTATTTGTCACACCTGCAACCCTCATTTGTCTGCAGTGACAGTCATGTCATGTCATGTCATGCCAGCTCCTCTGTGTCATGTTTTCATGTTTGAGAACATGGAGCCGAGAGAGTGCACCCTGATGACCCTCCGTCGTCGTCTCAGCCAGAAGGAGAGAGAGCGTCTGTTGTGTAGAACCTGGTAGAGCACCAGTAGACTCACACACACCAGCACGGTGTATCTGAAGGCGTGGGACGGTGGACGGTCCTTCTGCAACATCAAACACTACAGTTTTTGCTTATAACAAAATTGGCAACAATTTGTGACATGTTATATAGGGATATTTTAAAGTGTTAAACATAATGTAATACAATATTTTTTAAAAGATGAAACAGTGTTTTAAGGGGATACAAAGGTTATCATAAGGAACCAAAAATCAGCAGAAAAGTTGTATTTCGAAATCATAATTTCATGATGTTATAATATCTTATAATATTGTATGGTGCGGGACAATTTAAGAGTAACAGTGCAAACGTTTGATGAAACATGTTTTATGATGGAATTTGTAATAAAACATAGTGCTTGCATTTGAGGTAAACAAGTGATTTCATTTGCGACGTGACAAAGTACTTTGAAATAACTAAGAGGGGCAGATTTGAGTTACAGATATGGCATTTGTGAATGAGGTGTAGTGTGAGTGTTGTATTGGTCTTACACAAACACTAAACAAGAGCAGATATCAAACCTGTCTGCCTGCACTGGAGGCAGCTTGCTGCTGCTTCCACTTGATCAAGTAGAGAAACAACACTTCGTAGATGGGATGAACCTGTTTCACTTCAGTCTGAAACATGACATGTTATTATTACTCCAAAACTAGCACACACATAGTCCCAGCTGTACACATTCCAGTCCCTGTAAAAATACAGTGTTATATGTTTCAAAACACACATATCCCAGCTGTACACAATTTATCAGTGTACTTAGTCCCATCAATGAACAAACCCTATTCCACTGAAGTTTAAAACACACATAGTCCCAGCTGTACACAGTTTAAAACACACATAGTCCCAGCTGTACACAGTTTAAAACACACATAGTCCCAGCTGTACACAATTAAAAACACACATAGTCCCAGCTGTACACAGTTAAAAACACACATACTCCCAGCTGTACACAATTTAAAACACACATAGTCCCAGCTGTACACAGTTAAAAACACACATACTCCCAGCTGTACACAGTTTAAAACACACATAGTCCCAGCTGTACACAGTTTAAAACACACATAGTCCCAGCTGTACACAATTAAAAACACACATAGTCCCAGCTGTACACAGTTTATAGGGTGGTTGTATGTTTCATCAAGCAACTGTTTGCTGGGTGTTTGTTGATCAGTTGTACTTATGCCATCAACCTGGAATCAAATCCCTATTACAATTAAATCTTTTGAAACTATGGCCATCTTTCCCCAAAAACTGAAAACACATTAATTTTGTTTGAAATTGCTTTACCATCATAACTTTTTGGTGGTTGCATGCTCCAATGATGACTCTTGCCCATCCCTGTTTATGCCAAATGATTGTGTTTGTTGTGCCTCTGAGCTTGAATTTTCATGAATATAATACTTACTAATTTACTTTAGTTCTGATATTAAAAGCAAGAAGTAAGTATAAACAGTAACTGCCAATACACAATAAGTGCCAATATAGACTGTTTATAAATTGAATGTTTTGTTTGCAATATTAACATTTCACTGGTGCAAGTTATAACGCATACATTGTCTCATATTTACTTTAAACACAATATGGTGGACAAAACTATAAATAAACCTATTTTATAATATTTTAATGATTATCTTCATATTACTGCAACAGTTACCACTTTGTGTTTTAACTTAAAATCACCCTACATCTCTCTAGAAAACACAACTTGGTTTGGAAGCTGGAATGAGGCTGGTGCATGTTTACAATTACTGTTGCTTAAATTTGTGATAAAAATGTATTTTGCACTCATTGTGTGGTCTCTATGATTTGAGAGACTCGTGTTTTCACTGTTCTATATACAAAAAGTGTGAAAAATGTATTGCACAATTTTCGTCATGTTGCCATAGTTACAACCTATACACTAGTTCTGTTATGAACATGTTTATATGCTTTCATGATCTACATAATCATATGTGTAAATTTATATATTGTATATATATATATATATATTATATATATATATATATATATATATATATATAATATATATATATATATATATATATAATATATATATATATATATATATATATATAACTTTCATATTAGTGTCATACACTAGACCAGTGTGCTTAGATATGTTCTGATCACTTAATGTGACTACACAGGTGCTATGTCTGACAATAAGATAACAATGACAAATGATTATGTTTCCACTTACTTGGAGGTTTTCATTTGAAGGATTGAAGAGGTCGAAGCAGATGGGGTGTTTTTTGAGGTCACCCCATAACTCAATAGCAAAGGAAAAGGGAATCTGAAAGGAAAAATTCAATGATTCATGTCAGGTGGTGACTGTCTCTCAGAAAATGTATGACCAATACCTATAAAACTATACAGACACCACCATTGTTCTATCACTCCTAATGTTCATACTGATGCTATTTCTGAGTGATTTTACGCAGTTTTTCAAGGTATTACACAATTTTTTAGTTTTGTCTACCCTTTTGATGCAACTTTAAGTTATTCGAAGTAATATCTTTACATCATTAAGCAGGTTGTGTCAACTGTCACATTTTAATTTTGCAAAGTCAAAATTATATAGCCATATGAAACAATGAAATTGTTCACTTACACCATCAGTACTACTTTAGGGTCAGGTTCTGAAATTCTGGTAGAATAACTTGGGTGACCTGAGACACATGCCATCTTGTCAACATCTAAGTATGTTTTAAAACAGCAAAAGGAAATAGAAAAATTGAAAAAGTTTGGCTGTCAGAATTTTAGTGGCTGTACAATTAATAATATGTATTTGACTTTTCAAACCGTGATTGATTTCCAATGCTACCATTGGCATGATGTGGATCGCTTATAAATAAATACGGTAATTTTACCTTTCTGACACCGGCCATGTAGTCAAATATCGTTCCGTCGGCCGGGTAGTCGTTGAGGTAGTAGGCCAGGCCGTAGGTGAACTTCTTGCCTGTAGCCCGGGCCATCTTCTGAGCAACATCAAGCATGCTATCCAGGTTCTCCGGCTTGCGTCGAGTCTGTTTTGACAATGAATCTACAACAGGATGAAATCAACAGAAAACCCACAAATTGGCAATGTCACTATGATGTACTGACAAGTACCGGGGTAGTCATCATCATTGTGACTGCCACAGTCATCTTGTGGATTATTCGGCCATGCATATCTAAACTGCATGACAATTTAAGTGACCTACAGAACAGACTAATTTGTCGTACTATGTTGTGATTAACACAGAAAATAACTTGATGTCACTAAACCCAAATGGCAAGGCGTTCATAAACATTTATAGCATCTTGTAAGAATCTTTTCTTGAAAGAACAGTTTGCTGTATTAATTTTTTATTAAATGAGGTGATGTTTTTATGAAATTAAACAAACTAAAGGGATACAAATAAACTTAATAATTAACATATTTACGTACCTGCAAAGGGGACATATATCTGTCTAATTCCTGAATGCAATGAGACAAATGCATCAAAGCTGAAACTGGCCGTGAGGTTGCGCAGAATGTTGCACTCCGGCTCTACAACAGATGATAAACAGTCAAACATGACTACCAGAGTCTTACAATAATACTTCTAGAGAGACTGGCGAGATGATGGACAGATGAACTAGATGAGTACTGAAAGGAGACAGAGGATGCTGCAAGACAGACAGATCTGGAAGCAAAATGCTGACTGCTGAGGCTTTTAAAATAATCTATATTCAGTTTGTTTGAGTATACACAACATACTTATTAAATCATACAGGTCCACACAACAATATAATTAATATACCACTGTTTGCTTGGCCCACACTAAAAATCTGGTCAGAATAACATCTCGCATAAAAATATTCCTGGAGTTAAAATACTTTGTAAAAACTGCTCAAGGAAAAAACTTGATAAGAACAAGTTCATGAACAAATCAAGTATCAACTTATAACAGTCAAAAATAATAATAATATTGAATCTCCCAATAAATATTACATATTTTTTCATAAACAATTAATATATACGGGATATACGTAATATTCAACACATAACATACTGGGACACAGACCTGGGCGTGTCACATGACACATACACGTCCTGTTGACATACCCACCTGAGAAAGCTCGAGGTCCTCTGAATTCCTCATCCTTGGGGTTGCCAGAGCTGCCGTGTTTACCAAAATTCCAGTCAAAGTTTCTGTTGAGATCCACACCAGTGACTGTGCCTCGCCAGCAGTAGTTGCCCGTCCTCTCCACATAGACACGCCCATCTGGGTTCATCATGGCCACGATAAACAAGTCAATGTTTGATAGAATCAGCTGTGAGAACTCTCTTGCCATCGGTGACGCATCTGTCTTCAGGCCCCCAGTGAGATTTCCCACAAGGTAAATGAGACTTTCAATTGGGAAGAACTCCCTTGCATGTTCCCCGTATGATAGGAGTATCTTAACCTTGTCCCGAGAAGGATCCGTGTTGTACGATGGTTGCAGCTGGTTGTTTGTGAAGTTAGTGATGCGAAGAAGGAGTTGTGGTCTTCCCTCACGGGACACGAATGATGAGATCATCTGTATGTAACCAGGCGCCCGATTGGTCAATTTTAACAGTACAAGTTGTATCTGAGACATATTGTGGTAGACATTGTAGTCGGGTAATTCACTTTCCTTCTGTGGTTTGACATTGCCACAGTGGGTTGTTTTGATAAGTAAGACAGTGATGAGGAGGCAACTTGTCAACATGTTTACTGTACACAGTGGGTACATAGCTGTACACAATTTGTATTATCTTCTCTCAATGTCAAGGATTATTCCGCTCTTCATCCCATTTCCAATGGAATGCAATCCCACCAGAAATTATCATAACTTCAATCATGAATGCTCTCCAGGGACCGCCCATTGGAAGCTTCCCTTGTAGTTACAAACACCAGTCCACGTCTGCCATCTGCATAAACAAATAAAATGGTGTAAATAAAATACAAAACGTCATGCTATGCACATTTTTTCCATTTTATCCAATCATTTATGTTTCTTCAACTAAATAATATAGCAACATACCACAACACTCCATGCAGAGAGCTGTTTGAAGCTTCATATATATTCATGTTGATGGAAAGACATTTCATCCATGAATCTCTCAGTTACCATTTCTTGGTCAATAGTGGATGCTTACACAAGGCAGTCCCTGTCAATGTTTCGGGAAGTACAGAAATTCAACACAACTCGAACTGGATACAGAACCAAAGTAACTTTGATCTTAAATTATGTGGAAAAATGGAAATATTATCTGGTTTTGTGTCATACTTGTGTCGAAAAGTAAATGACTGGTGTGGTGCTTATGTATGCAGTTTGACGTATTAAATTAATGACTATCAAAAGAAAGAAAGATTATGGTTATAGCGTTTCTTCCAACAGACATGGGCAATGCGGCAATCATTTATCTAACTTGCATAAATTATTAGCAGTGTAGAGGATTATGCTTTAGTTATGGTTACGGTAAAATCATTTTCATGATCCCTTATGAAAGGCCTGTAGGCCAGCATGGTATACATAACTTCCAAAATTACAGCACAGTGGCTGAAATGGTACTGAACTACCATCTCAACGGTGGCACTAGGATTCAAACTTCAGTCCCTCAGAACAACAGTTCAGCAACCTAACTGCACTGCACACCACAACTGCATAAAAGTCAGCGACTTCTTCAACTTAAAAATTGTAATTAAAATAAGATTTAAACACTGTCATTGGATTTATGGTCATTTCTCGTGGGAGAATTCAATTTAAATAAATAAATATATATATGTGTGTATATACAAATAGCATGCCATAGGCTATGTGTGCAGGTACATAGTTTTTGAATAACATAAACAAATTATATGTTGTTTTGTTCTTCATATTATGCCATATTTGTAAAAAACAAAAAAATTGAAAGTAAACTAAAACAAGACTACAAATGTGGGCGTGGCTCCCATCTGTACCAAGTGTTGTGTGAGTGACATATACTGGACGCCACACCAGTCGAACACATGAATCAAAACTGCCGTATTTTACAATTTAAACATACTTTCTTAATCTGTACTTTATAGCACTTAGACTATTTGATTCAATTTGTGCAAACCTAATTTTATGGCTTAAAAGGTAAAATTTTGGCGAAACATAACTGTTATATTATTGGCTAACATGCGTTCGTGAGAAGTTAGAAGTACCCGCGTCTTCCAAGTTGCATCTAACGATCTTTCATCTGTGCAGTCATATAGCGTGCTTGATGGCAGGCTATTGTCTCTATTTATCCAGAGTTAATTAGCGCATATGCAAACATGGGCTATTTGTCCGTATCGATCTCAGGCTATTTGTCCATATTTATCCGGTCAAATAGCATATATGCAAACTTGAGCTATTTGTCCATAGTTGGACGAATAGTTCCTCAGGCTATTCGACCGTATCTGGCTTTAACTTTAAATTATACAGGCTTTAACTTTAAATTATTGACTTTAGTTAAAATATTGTAAAATATAAATAGATCGAAGGAATTATATGGATTGCCATGTAAGGATATTTAGGGTGTCCGCAGATGAAACAGGTAGTCTTGAAAACACGGACTCTATTAAAAGCGGAGGCATAGCATAGCCACAGGCATAGTTGAGCTTATTTCGACTTGAAATTGAGTCTCGCCTCTCGGACTCGTGGAAAGCAGATGTCAAACTCAGTCGAGACTCGACTCTTGAGTTTGACAGTCCGAGACAGAGTCTTAAATTAACGCATTACGTATCGATGAGAATATAACTTTACTTTGCTCTTTATGAAGTGAACATATTCTTGCCTTTAATTAGAGAGAAAGCCATGTCGTTTGCATATGTATGCGTTAACGCGTCTGCAACAGCACTACAGTTTTGTCTGTTAGTTACGCTCGTACGCCTCCAGTTATCGCCCATATTGAGTATACATTATTTCATAATATGCGTTTCTAATCGTATTCACGAGTTTCCAGATTTACCAGAATGCGATGTTGTTTTTGTTAGGTTTGTATGGAATACTCACGGATAGCTGCGTGTTTGTTATAATGTTACATTACATATGCAGATGTGATTGATTTTGAACATAATAATATATATCAATTAATCCATGGTCCTAATGAGACGCACGTTGTGGCCGCGTTAAAGAAACAAATTATTTATCATCAACAAAAGATACTGTGTATACGTATATTATATCCCATATTTTAAATACATCAATCTTTTATCATCCAACATTTATTGAAATCAGTTGTTCCAAATAAACTATGTTTACATTTTGTCCGGTGACATTTTGCCCGGTATGTCACCAACATGGCAGCGCCCTTGAGGACACGCTTTGTAAATAGACGCTCAGTTACTTCTGTGTCATGATGTTTACACCAAGGGACGCAATTTAATCACTTGCGATGTATTAATTAGCATATGTACTGTACATAGCAAAATCAAATTTAACCATGTCTCTGCATTCACACATGAGATATGCAGCTACAATCAATTATATCATACGTAAACAGCACGTCGTCTCCTGCAGTTGCAATGTCCAGACGCGACCATTCCGAGCACTATTCACCCAGATGTCATTTTGTCCAAAAGAAAAAGACCCAGTCATGCGTGCATCACCCAACTATGTACAGACAAGTATCCGGGGGTATTCACAAAAGAAAGAGATCAACGTATCAACAGAATCAAGTGAAGTTGCTGAAGAATCATTAAAAACAGAATCGTCTCTTGCTAATGATGGTGGCGCTGATGTGAGTCATAATGTTCACAGTCGCAATATTGACGATGGATCACAGACACAAAACTTAGACACATTTAATCAAGCCAACAGTCCTCTCTTACAGAGACGGAGTAAAGCTGGTGAGTTACTGCGCTCTAGTGGGAGGGGTGGTGTCTCTGTCAACCGTAGACTGGGCATGATGCTTCCTGACGACTTTTGGAAGTCACCAGAAGAAGCCAAGACATACCTACATCCTAGTGACACTGAGCCTGACAGTGATCCGAGTGAAGTTGCCAAAAAAGAAATGATTGCTATGTCGGACGCATCATTAAAAACAGAATCATCCCTTGCGCATGACAGTGATCCTGCTGGTTGCCATGATGATGCTCACAGTCCCACTATTGAAAGTGACATAGATGAAGTATTCAAACAAGCCGACAATCCTTCCTTTCAGAGACAGAGTAAAGCAGGTGAATTACTGCGCTCTAGTAGGAGGGGTGGTGTCTCTGTCACCCGTAGGCTGGGCATGATGCTTCCTGACGACTTTTGGAAGTCACCAGAGGAAGCCAAGAAGTACCTAGATCCTAATGACCTTGACAGTGATCAAGATCACATCTCTACCCTTCCCAATTCATCCAAACATCCACAGAGTCGTTCAGCTCCACTGCGGTCTCTAAATCCAGCTGATAGGTTGAACAGTATGTTACGCAATGAAACAATGGTTTCTGAAGGTCAGGACAAATTTGAAACCATGACCTGGGAAAATTCGGACACAAATTGCAAAACAGAGGTAAAAAAAGTTGAATATTCTCTGGTGCCACTGGAAGTTGGAGAACTTGCCCTGATGAATTTCTTTACAAACCGACGGGTGTTTCAAAGACTTGTCAACCTGGGAGAAGGGAAGCTGTATAAAAGCAAGAGACATGGCAGTGTGGTGCACAGTGATATACTTGGTCAGTATGAAGATAGCAGATTAGAGAGTTCAACTGGTTATACTGTGGAGGTGAAAAGGCCGACACTTGAAGACTACTGTGCCGTTATGAGGAAAATAGTTGTTACACCAGATATCAAAGTAAGTACCTCATAAAATATCACACGTCTCATAAATGATTTTTCACTACAAGTACAACCAAATAAAAAGAATTGTTTTGTTGTGGAAATAACTTGTTAGTATGGGCGTGGGTGAATATTTCACAATTAGGCAAAAAGATGTTACCAACTCTCAAATTTATTGTTTTAACTCATTGAACATACAGCTGTACATTGATAGATGTCAACATGATGTATTGTATATAACACACATTTCCACATGTCTAAGTTATCAATGGATCTTTGTCTTTTTTGAAATTGTCATGTTCAAAAATATATTTGACAGTAGTACCCCCACGAAATGTGCATTTTGCCAAAGACATAGCAGCAAAGTTACCAATTGTATTCTGCTTATTATACATATGTTGATTATTCAAACAATAATCAACTACAGGGGTCGGGACTCTCAAGAACTCTGCTAATGTCCCGCTGTGGGCAGCAGAGTTAACTGTCCTCCTTGTTTGTTGTCTAGTGCAGTGTACATGTGTAAATAAGAGGTTGGTGCGTTTCATGCATCCATTAAGTGTTCTCCTGGGTTACTCTACAGGTATTGAGCAGTGCGATATCACACGTGGGTATTTCCCCTGGGGATGCGATCCTTGAGGCAGGCACAGGCCAAGGAGTATCAGCCCTCGTCTTCTCCCAGACTGGTGAGTCGTCCTGTCTCCCAGACTGTTGTTAACTATATATATATATATATATATATATATATATATATATATATATATATATTATATATATATATCATATATATTATAATTTTATGACAAGTGCACTGTGGTGTGTGTGTGTGTGTGTGTGTGTGTGTGTGTGTGTGTGTGTGTGTGTGTGTGTGTGTGTGTGTGTGTGTGTGTGTGTGTGTGTGTGTGTGTGTGTGTGTGTGTGTGTGTGTGTGTGTGTGTGTGTGTGTGACTTTTGTTGTAATATAGTAATATTTGTGTTACAGTTGACACCAATGATATTCTACACAGTGCGGTTGTGTTACAATTGATGTACCTAACAGTATGCAAAGTTACAGTAGTTCAGTACAATGTACTAGTCAGTAGCTTGTGAAAGCTTCAGACTCTCAATGAAGAAAACATGGGACTGAATCCTGTGTTGCCATGTTGAATCATAGGCAAATTCATTCACCATTCTTTGCTGCAGTTTGCTCAGAATGAGTACCTGGCTATAGACAGTGATGGATTTTTGCATAAAAATAACCGTTGTGCATTAATTTAATTGCTGGATTTTCCCAGAAAAGTTGAGATGGTGTTTGATTTTTTAAAGTAAGTGCAAAACTCCTTGAGCAGTCTTGAGATCGACTAGATACTGTGATAAATAAAACCTCACATTTACATTGTTTTCATATATTGTGTTCTCTTACAGTTGGTGCAAAGGGTCTCGTACACAGCGTTGAGAAGATACCAGAGAATCACATGAAAGCTCAGAGCAGCTTCTATCGCTGGGCCGACTCCTATGACAAGTTGCACGTCACAGACCCCTGGCCCCACAACGTCACCTTCTTCCACTCGGCACTTGCAGATTTCCAGTCTCAGATACAGTATGATATGGTACTAAAAACATTCTTTCATTCATGTTATTTTTCATGATGCATGTGTCATTTTTACAAATATAGTGTATCAGTATCCTATAATTATCTTATCTGTTTCTCATGTAATGTTTTTAATACTAGAATCAATATGTCAAGGTTGTACTCACAAAATGTTTGCCAAATTGCATTTTATAAGGCCACAATGCTGTTTGCAGTTTGATTTTTTTCACACGTAAAATAGATACAAAGCTGTTTTAACTAAACACGGTGGTTGAGGAAAGAGACTTGAACTGAGAGTCAGAGACTTGACTGGTCTAGTTTCAGGAACGAGTGGTGTGAAGTATAATTAGTTCGGCAAACTCTGTGCAAACAATTACTCCCCCAGGCTTTGATCATAATCCAGGGGATGAACAAAATTAGATCTCATAAAAATATGCAAATAACAACATTTTGTTTTGTTTTGGTCTCCTTTGAAAAACAGTTTTGCATGGAAAAAGTACATTGTGTACTTGTTACATGCACTTCAGTGAATTTAACAAATTTTATATTTTAACATATTTTTGTCAGCAATGCTTAGGTAACATGTATTATTTTTTTGTAATATGTCTTTATTGGGAATTTCTTCTAGACTTTGTTAATGTATGTGTTTAGAAAATTAACAATTTATGTTACATTTATTGTAATCAGTGCTGCTGCTATGTTTTAATATGATATAATTAAATACAGACAAACAGAAGATCTACCATCATGTAAATTAGTTTTCTGTAACAAAGTGTACTCCAGCAAAAAGACTTTTTTGATGGAGGAGGAACGTTGGCTTATGCCACTAACTGTTTGCAATATTGTGATGTTGCAGGTATTTCTTGACCTTCCATCACCAGTTGTCTCAATTGATGCAGCCATCAGCCTTGTAAAACCAGGAAAGTGCATCCTCATGTACACGCCCAGGTACTGCTGATACAGTCCTAGTTCTGGGATGGGCATTTTGCTAGTCCTGGTAATTGACAGGTGGACATCCAAGTCACTCTGGTGTGTTGTGGGCGATAAACACCAATCTAATATCACAGTAAGATAAGACTGTCAACTAGTCAAATGTGACCAAAACTCCAATTATTTTGTGTATAGTCTTGCTGATATAGTGGTCACACTGTTAGTTATTTGGTATGTGTATTGTGCAACGGTTTTTTGCTAATAAGTATTAGCAATGCAAAATGTTATTACATGTAGTTTATATAAAAATTCCAAATATACATTTAGAAACCTGGTGTTTCCCTTCAGTAGCCTGACAATTATTTCAAATTTCAGTAAAAATATTGTTCTTGTTGTTGTAAAAATAATTTGGAGGAAACATAAACAAATTATAGGTAATCTATTTGCATATCAACATCATCCTGCCTCAAGTTTTCACGAAGGGCCGTAAATGATTGAACACATTATTTGCTGAAGGTTTTTTTGCTAACAAGTATTAGCAATGCAAAATGTTATCAGTTTATATAAAAATTCCAAAATGTGATTAATATACATGGCGTTTCCCTTCAGTCCTACAAGGATAGTAAGTTTCCTGAAGGAGGCTGGCGAGAGACGATTGCCCCTCGTGTTGGAAGGGGTTTGGGAGGAGGGAAGGAAGATGTGGCATGTGAGGACAAAGGGATTTGACCATGATCACCTCGTTCCCCTCAGTGAGTCTGTCCTCACAAGACACATACTTCACACAGTACAAGCACTCATTCTCACATGCATGCTTCAACATTTAATTTTCAGTAAGAGTTTCTATAATAACCTTAGTAGCCTGATGATTATTTCAATAAAAATATTGTTCTTGTTGGCAAAATAATTTGGAGGAAACATAAATATTATAGAAATTATAGGTCATGTATTTGCATATCAATGTCTTCTTGCCTCAGAATTTCACAAAGGACTGTAAATGATTGAACACACTATCTGCTGATTGTGTGGGTGCTGGTAGTATGAATGTGTTTACACTTACCTCAGTGGGGGTAGACATAAATAAAAGGGTTTAATAAGCCAAAGCTCTTCCTTGACATCCTGCCATCTAGAGTTGTTAAATTTCTTTATTGAAATTGAGCTATATGGACCAAATCTGATAGCTTACAATACTAATACTAGTTTTATTTCGGACAGTTCATAAGTACATATATGTAAAAAGATATCTTAAAAAGAAATGTAAATAATAAATGGATACTGACAAGTAGTAGAATATATATGTACTTTATTATTTATTTAGATGTACATGAAACAATTAGAACTAAGAGGATTGGTTGATATTGGACATACTACAGTGATGATGTTGTGTTGTGTAGATATGGCAGAAGGAGGAAACATTGATTTTCCAACAGTCTTTGAACAAGAAACAGGTATGTATGTTATTGACATGCATTGAAAAGGTAATATTTTGTGAAACATGTTGCACTTGAATATAACACACTCATCTACAAACTGCACAGTTTGTGGTGTTACTGTGTCTGTTGTTTGAGGAGTCATGTTGCATTGATGTAATAAAAAAATAGTGACATTGTCACAGTTGGGTTGAATAAGCCAAAGTTTAGTCAAATAATCACAGAAATATGTTTTAATGTCTTAAATTATTTAAATTAGTTTTATATATACATATCATATATTCTCTACATTTTAACTTATACTTATGCTAATGTCTTAAATTATATATTATTTTACTCTATTTTAACTAATATACTTTGCATGTTTTATGTATCATTTTCAATCGCTATGATTGCTCAAAGTGAAAAAAAACATTATTATTATACATGCATGTATTATTTATTTTGTACTCATTACACGTATTTTATATGTTTTATTGCTGTCATTTTAAATACTCTGTATGCTTTTTATGTTTTATTCCTCGTTGCTTTTACGGAAAATAGCTCAGATGAGCTAATGTTATCAAATTCACATGTAAACCGACGTTAAATAAAGCTTCTTGTATCTTGTATTTGAATGTCAGACATTCAAATAATTTTAAATATGATATATAAGAGGAATCTGTCTAATCACACGTAATGCAGTTCAGTCAGTTACTGACAGGTAAACTTGTTTCTTCAGGTGCCTATTAAGTATGGCATCATGGCACATGTCTGTCCATTGTGTTGTTTACATTATTGTGTGACTTCAGTACATATGAAAGTGGAAAAATCTAATTCTTATCTGCACAGTATAGTCTGGACATGTCTGTGGGAGGACTTAGACGCATTGTTCTGTGAAACTGAAATTATTGTGATTTACCACTAATCATTATGTCTTTTCAGCTTTTATCGCCAAGTTTAGGAAAATTGTACCACGTGTGGAGAGGAGCAATGTTTCGCAACACTTCACAGGAGTTATTGAGGGAGAAACACTCGGCCACACACTGACACAGTGGTGGAGGTCAGTGAGAGGACAGAAGACGTCACAGTTAGACGGACGTGGGAGGACACTCAAGGAAAATGACTTTGTTGCCATACGAGCGATATTGCAACCGAAGAAACGTGACAGGGTGCAGGTTGTTGGACATCTGACCCCTGGTGGTGTCTACTCGAACAACTGGGGAGCCATCTTACATACTTCGCTCATTGGCCAGCCGGAGGGACAGATACTCCGGATGTTGACAGGTTTCTTGGTGTATCCATTCCATGTGACCCTGGAGGAGTTCCTGTCTCTCACCTGGTCCTTCAGATTCCTCAGTGTCAAGGTCAGTTTTGTTGCTTATAATTGAGTCGTCACATTTAGTGTGAATGGTCACCACTACTTTTGGTGAAAATTAACTGATGTGTCGGTACATAAACTGTGTTTTTTTGTGTAGGATTGTGCAGTGGTGTGGAAACACACATACAACATCAACTGTAATTATATCATAAATTTTTGGTGTTTGTGTTTCTAAACAGTGCTGAATCAATAAGCGATATACCTTCACTGCTGAGCACTGACGTCATAATTTAGACATGTCCAGTAGGCATAGTTTCTCAACTAATTGAAAACAATATATATATTTAAAGTGTATTGTATCTTAGATATTCAGAGCTGGTTATTTGTAGGATATATGAAGTACATATTTCAACATGTCATTGATATGATGTCGTAAATTGTGTTTTTTGTAGACAACTGAAGTGCTTTATAAAATAGCGTAACAGAGCCTGTTCTTTATTATGATATATAAAGTGTCATATTTGGCACATATTTTAAGTATGTTTTTTTCTTGGCTCCCAGTTTTAATAACATTTGATTTGATGTGCCTGTGAGTTTGGTTTTCAAGGATTTTAGGCGCTATAGAAATTACTTATTATTCTTATTACAGGTGTTGTAAGCATGTTTAATTGTAGACATCTGAAGTGCATTGTAAGATATCTGAAATGTGTTGTAAGATTATCTTAACTGTGTTGTAAGATATTTGAACTGTGTTGTAAGATATCTGAAATGTGTCGTAATATATCTTAACCATGTTGTAAGATATCTTAATTGTGTTGTAAGATATCTGAACAGTGTTGTAAGATATCTGAAATGTGTCCTAAGATATCTGAACTGTGTTGTAAGATATTTGAACTGTGTTGTAAGATATTTGAACTGTGTTGTAAGATATATGAACTGTGTTGTAAGATACCTTAACGGTGTTGTAAGATATCTGAACAGTGTTGTAAGATATCTGAACAGTGTTGTAAGATATCTGAACTGTGTTGTGAGATATCTGAAATGTGCTGTAAGATATCATAACCGTGTTGTAAGATATCTGAACAGTGTTGTAAGATATCTGAAATGTGTCGTAAGGTATCTGAAATGTGTTGTAAGGTATCTAAACGGTGTCGAAAGATATCTGAACTGTGTTGTAAGATATATGAACTGTGTCGTAAGATATATGAACTGTGTCGTAAGATATCTGAACTGTGTCGTAAGATATATGAACTGTGTCGTAAGATATATGAACTGTGTCGTAAGATATCTGAACTGTGTCGTAAGATATCTGAACTGTGTCGTAAGATATCTGAACTGTGTCGTAAGATATCTGAACTGTGTCGTAAGATATCTGAACTGTGTTGTTGTAGACAGTGAGTCTGCTGCAGCGACTGGAGGATGTGCGAGTGGGAGACAAGTTGTTGGTTGTTGGTGACCCTCTGGCCATACCTCCAATGGCACTCTTGCTGTCCCGGGCCGGTCAGTCTCTTTTGTCCTCTGTCCACTCACAGGCATCACAGTCCAGTGTGCTTATTTGCTTTCTAATGTAATTTAGAAAGGTTAATTGAAATTAATTTTAAAATTTGGTTCGAAATAAAAAATCCCTCATTAGCTCTTCCAATGCTGTGTTAAAAATTATTATGGCGGAAATGTCGCCTGACAATTTTCTAGATTAACAGAATTCTCTATGAAAAAAGGACAATGTTAGATTCCACTATTGTTAAAGTCTCAAACTTTGCTTAGGGATGTTATATTTTTTATGCAATCTCTCTTCCTGTAATAGCATTACTCTTCATAGTGGTCAGTTTGTTGTTTGTCATGTGACAGTGTGGCACAGTGGACAGGTCGAGGCGGTCAGTTGGGTGAGGGAGCAGTGGCCGACCAACCCAGTGCAAAAGGTAGACCAGTGGAAGGCCATCTACCGCACGCAGACTGACCAGGACTGGCCGGACAACATCCACGTCCACTGTGATTGTGACAGTATGCCACCAGATGTCACCACAGGACAGTTTGATGGGGTCAGTTGAGCTACTGTTTAGAAATAGGACATTATCTCACTATACGGTCTCTAAATGTAAGGTTGAGTCAAAAGAATCTATGTATTAAGACACGCGTTATGATGTACAAGTTTACATAGAAAGAAGTAGGCAATTACATTATTGATTGATTGTTTATATTTTTCTATGCCCCACCATTAAGATAATATTGTAATCTGGGTGTTGGCAACAATTGTTTTTGTTGTTGTTGAATTATTACTGTTTAAAAGCTGCATACCTTTTTATTAATGATATGTCACTGCATCATGAATGTATGTCAGTTTTAACAACTATGGTATGAAGTTTATAAAGGTTAATTGAAATAAATTTTGTCCCACAAGGCACAGTCTTAGGCCCTTTGCTCTTCTTGTGTCACATAAATGACTTACCAACCTCTGTCAAATCTCAAGTCCGCCTCTTTGCAGACGATTGCCTATTATACAGGAAAATACAGACATTCAACGACCATATTTTGCTACAGAAGGACTTAACGCAACTTGGGAAGTGGGCAAATACCTGGGGGATGAATTTTAATACAAACAAATGTCACATCCTAAGCATAAAAAATAAAACACAATTCTTCTATAGCCTAAACAATGAAACTCTGGAATATGTAACTACCAACCCGTACCTTGGCATCACCATATCTAATGACTTAAAGTGGCACTCACACATTTCTACAATAACCAAAAAGCAAATAGCACACTTGGCTTCCTAAGACGAAATATACGCAGATGCCCCATTAACAGCAAACGGACGGCATACATTGCCCTTGTGCGCGCTGTCTTAGAATACGGAGCCATAGTGTGGGACCCATACCATCGGGGGACATAGACAAATTAGAACAAATTCAACACCGTGCAGCTCGCTTCATCACTGGAGACTACCGCTCTAGACACCCAGGATCAGTCACAACCATGCTCACCAACCTTAACCTCGACACATTAGACAATAGACGACGCGACCAAAGACTAAAATTCATGTTCAGAACTGTTAGAGGATCTATCCCAGCTCTCCCCACTGAAACATTCTTCCGGCCCCAAAAAACAAACAAAAGACACATTAAGCCTAAACACTTCCCCGACCATGTATCCTCAAATTTTGTCCAACAACTAACAACCAACAACACCAGATGTTTTATAGTACCCACAGCCCACACTGAACAATTTAAGAATTCATTTTTTGTAAAAACAATAGCCGACTGGAACCAACTAAACGAGTCGCAGGTCCAGGCTGAAACCATAACTGATTTCAGTCGCCTGACCTGCGGCTCAAACACTCAATAACATGCGCACACACCCCCGTCGTATATAATAGCCACTATTGGCTTCTTTACGACGTATCCCATTCAGATTCAGATAAAAAAAATGCAATCACAGTCTTTAGTTTTTAAATAATGCATGGATGAGTGTTCAATCTTCTGTTGGCAGTGATGCAAATGTTGTTTTTTGACACTCATGCACAAGACCATGTCATCAGTTATTTGTTGTATTTTCTTTGTTATCTTACTTATATGAAATGTGACATCACATGGCATTGTTCTGACATGTGACACGATGTGACATTGTTCAGGTGGCAGTGTGTGTCACTTCCCGTAGTGCCACATTCTGCCTGGATGAACTGGTGGCTGTGCTCAAGCCCAAGAGATATCTCACAGTGCTCGTCGAAAGGTAAGCCCGTAAAACTGACACAGTATAAAATCACTCCATGTCATAAGTATAAAACCTGTCTTCTTATCAACTTCAAGATTGACCACCTCATTTATCTTAACGAGTCTCTGGGATTGATTTTGTAGGATATTGGTGTTAAATAAGTAATTTTACTATAGGTATACAACAAATTACTGCAGCAATTTTAATGGAGTTCTCGTTATGTCTTAGACGTAGCACTTAGGGTAAAGGTTTAAGGGGACACACTGATACTGATACGCTACTGGTGCCTCTTGATCGTGATTAGTTGACATTGTTGTTTCTGCCATGACATGTGACTCGTCTGTCCACAGTGTGACACAAGTGAACAGTGTGTTGGAGTTCGCACACAGGCACAGTTCACAGCTGCAGTTGGTGGACATCACTGAGGACAAGGAACGCAAGTGGCACGTGAGGCCAATTGATGAGAGGGCAGGTCAGTGAACACTGAGTGAGTGGGGAGGTCAGTGAACACTGAGTGAGTGGGTAGGTCAGTGAACACTGTGAGTGGGGAGGTCAGTGAACACTGTGAGTGGGGAGGTCAGTGAACACTGTGAGTGGGAGGTCAGTGAACACTGTGAGTGGGGAGGTCAGTGAACACTGAGTGAGTGGGGAGGTCAGTGAACACTGAGTGAGTGGGGAGGTCAGTGAACACTGAGTGAGTGGGGAGGTCAGTGAACACTGAGTGAGTGGGGAGGTCAGTGAACACTGAGTAGTGGGGAGGTCAGTGAACACTGAGTGAGTGGGAGGTCAGTGAACACTGAGTGAGTGGGGAGGTCAGTGAACACTGTGAGTGGGGAGGTCAGTGAACACTGAGTGAGTGGGGAGGTCAGTGAACACTGAGTTAGTGGGGAGGTCAGTGAACACTGAGTTAGTGGGGAGGTCAGTGAACACTGAGTTAGTGGGGAGGTCAGTGAACACTGAGTGAGTGGGGAGGTCAGTGAACACTGAGTGGTGGGGAGGTCAGTGAACACTGAGTGAGTGGGGAGGCATAACACGTGAACACTGGTAGTGGGAGGTCAGTGAACACTGAGTGAGTGGGCAGGTCAGTGAACACTGAGTGAGTGGGGAGGTCAGTGAACACTGGTGAGTTTGGGAGGTCAGTGAACACTGAGTTGAGTGGGGAGGTCATGAACACTGAGTGAGTGGGGGGTCAGTGAACACTGAGTTAGTGGGGAGGTCAGTGAACACTGAGTGAGTGGGGAGGTCAGTGAACACTGAGTGAGTGGGGAGGTCAGTGAACACTGAGTGAGTGGGGAGGTCAGTGAACACTGAGTGAGTGGGGAGGTCAGTGAACACTGAGTGAGTGGGGAGGTCAGTGAACACTGAGTGAGTGGGGAGGTCAGTGAACACTGAGTGAGTGGGGAGGTCAGTGAACACTGAGTGAGTGGGGAGGTCAGTGAACACTGAGTGAGTGGGAGGTCAGTGAACACTGAGTGAGTGGGGAGGTCAGTGAACACTGAGTGAGTGGGGAGGTCAGTGAACACTGAGTGAGTGGGAGGTCAGTGAACACTGAGTGAGTGGGGAGGTCAGTGAACACTGAGTGAGTGGGGAGGTCAGTGAACACTGTGAGTGGGGAGGTCAGTGAACACTGAGTAAGTGGGGAGGTCAGTGAACACTGTGAGTGGGGAGGTCAGTGAACACTGTGAGTGGGGAGGTCAGTGAACACTGTGAGTGGGGAGGTCAGTGAACACTGAGTGAGTGGGGAGGTCAGTGAACACTGTGAGTGGGGAGGTCAGTGAACACTGAGTGAGTGGGGAGGTCAGTGAACACTGTGAGTGGGGAGGTCAGTGAACACTGTGAGTGGGGAGGTCAGTGAACACTGTGAGTGGGCAGGTCAGTGAACACTGAGTGAGTGGGGAGGTCAGTGAACACTGAGTGAGTGGGGAGGTCAGTGAACACTGAGTGAGTGGGAGGTCAGTGAACACTGAGTGAGTGGGTAGGTCAGTGAACACTGAGTGAGTGGGGAGGTCAGTGAACACTGAGTGAGTGGGTAGGTCAGTGAACACTGAGTGAGTGGGGAGGTCAGTGAACACTGAGTGAGTGGGGAGGTCAGTGAACACTGAGTGAGTGGGAGGTCAGTGAACACTGAGTGAGTGGGGAGGTCAGTGAACACTGAGTGAGTGGGGAGGTCAATGAACACTGTGAGTGGGGAGGTCAGTGAACACAGTGAGTGGGGAGGTCAGTGAACACTGAGTGAGTGGGAGGTCAGTGAACACTGTGAGTGGGGAGGTCAGTGAACACTGTGAGTGGGGAGGTCAGTGAACACTGTGAGTGGGGAGGTCAAGTGAACACTGAGTAAGTGGGGAGGTCAGTGAACACTGAGTGAGTGGGGAGGTCAGTGAACACTGAGTGAGTGGGGAGGTCAGTGAACACTGAGTGAGTGGGGAGGTCAGTGAACACTGAGTGAGTGGGGAGGTCAGTGAACACTGAGTGAGTGGGGAGGTCAATGAACACTGTGAGTGGGGAGGTCAGTGAACACTGAGTGAGTGTGGAGGTCAGTGAACATTGAGTGGGGAGGTCAATGAACACTGAGTAAGTGGGAGGTCAGTGAACACTGTGAGTGGGGAGGACAATGAACACTGAGTAAGTGGGGAGGTCAGTGAACATGTGGTGGGGAGGACAATGAACACTGAGTAAGTGGGGAGGTCAGTGAACACTGTGAGTGGGGAGGTCAGTGAACACTGAGTAAGTGGGGAGGTCAGTGAACACTGTGAGTGGGGAGGTCAATGAACACTGAGTAAGTGGGGAGGTCAGTGAACACTGTGAGTGGGGAGGCATGAACACTGTGAGTGGGGAGGTCAGTGAACACTGTGAGTGGGGAGGTCAGTGAACACTGGTAGTGGGGAGGTCAGTGAACACTGTGAGTGGGAGGTCAGTGAACACTGTGAGTGGGGAGGTCAGTGAACACTGAGTGAGTGGGTAGGTCAGTGAACACTGTGAGTGGGGAGGTCAGTGAACACTGAGTAGTGGGAGGTCAGTGAACACTGTGAGTGGGGAGGTCAGTGAACACTGAGTAAGTGGGGAGGTCAGTGAACACTGTGAGTGGGGAGGACAATGAACACTGAGTAAGTGGGGAGGTCAGTGAACACTGTGAGTGGGGAGGACAATGAACACTGAGTAAGTGGGGAGGTCAGTGAACAATGTGAGTGGGGAGGACAATGAACACTGAGTAAGTGGGGAGGTCAGTGAACACTAAACTGTTACTGCAGAGGTCAGTGAGTTGAGTGAACAGATCATGTTCTTAATGAAGATATTCTTTAGTGCATGTCAGTGAACATTACATGAACAAGGATGTGAACCTTATTATGTGTACTGTGTAGTAGTAACTGTGTCATGTGTTTACAGGGAGGTTTGAACCAGACTACAATGAAACATTCATATGCAGACCCAAGCCTAGGAAAATTACCAAGCTACGCAACACAAGTATGTAGACATGTCGTACTAACTCATAAGTTTTCTATGTGTACATGTACAGTGGAAGTGGAACATCGTTAAACTGTTACTTTGATCCACAATGTTAGTTTCTGGATAAACATAATTGGGTATATTGCCAATAATTCCAGTCCTGTGAGAGACTGCCTGGATTGTGAGGTTTCTGGGTTACTGGGATCCAACTTAACAAGGTTCCACAGCAGTGCTCAGCAACTAAAGTAACCATCCTCTTGAAGGGATGACCTGGTAGTTTGTAAGTAGCTCTAGGAGGTTGTCTTCATGTTTAGGTCAACTAAGTCTAGTTCAGTATTATATGTGGATCCTATGTACACACAAATGCAAGGGCTATATAAAGAATGGCATTAAAATGCAACAATTACAGAAGACATACATAGTAATGCCAGCAGATGTCAAACTTCTAGTAACAGACTTTGCCCAGAGAATTTACAGAGAAAACTATCAATCTGTTAATGTGTATGCAACATTTGTATGGAGCAACAGATGCATGCTTGCAGTTGGAGTATTAGTAGGAATAAACCACACAGTGAAAACAGCACACTAACAAGGAGTGTAGTCAACTGCCACTATTTTAATAATGCATTTATGGCGGGCCATGTTTTATTATACTATAATTTATAAACCTGCAGCATGGACTTTTTAAATAATGACTCCCTTTGTTACAAGTACTATCATCACATCCATGAACTAGTAACTTTTTAATTAGTCTTATTTCAGTCCTCCATTGTACATTATGAATGCTGTCTGTTGATGTTTAATATCACTTTTTATAATATGAATACATTCAAAATGTGTGGGTAATTGCTATATAGGATTTGTGACTTTTTTCTGTTTATATGCAATTGGCAGTAGAGATGGAAATGCAGCTGGTTTGTTTCCTTGGAAGTTGTCATTGTCACTCTATACCTTGACATAATCCATATGTTGGCTGATGCAACTCTATGTGATTATATATTTCATTACACTGAACACATCCAGATTATGGAAATTAAAACAGGTGATTTAACAGTTCAAACATGCAGGCTTAACAGTGGCATGTCTTGAATTCAACAGTAACCAGTCCATGCAGCTGTTTGATGCAATGCTCTGACAACTACCCACCATGTTAATAAATTAGGCATTATAATTTCAAAAAAATATGGTAAAAGTCAAGGCCAACTAGGGTTGTCCTCAATTTTGCAAAATTGGAGAACTGTGGTTGAGAAACTGAGATATAATGTGTTGTTGTACATCCCAGGGTATGCAGTAGAGTACACGTGGGTGGGTGCTGACATTCACACCCGCATATCACCCATTTAGTGGCTTCTAAGTTGTGTACTCAGAAAGAATAACACCAATACATTCTGGCTTCAGTTATTTAATAAATAGTTGAGTAAGCATCCGTTAATATCAACAACACACATATTAATGATTTTCAGACAAGCACCTTATAAACAGCAAGTTCTAATTTCTTTCAGTGAAATCTATGCTAAAACAGTGCAAGTTCCTTGGCTAGCCAAAATTTTTTTTAATGGAATTATCTGTTTCAGTGTTTCTTGTGAGACTGCGGAAGATATGAAATGAAACAAGGGTGAGAGAGAATGGGGTAAAGGTGTGTCTCTCCACCCCTCACCCCAACAGCAAGTCACCACTTCCATGAGAGAACAACCCTCAGTGAATTTGAACAACCATGCCACATACAGTACTGTACAAGGGACAGTTCAGTTTTCTCAGGGAGAATATCGAACTAATGGGGACGGATCAGAGACTGGGTTTCACAGACTAACAAAGCACATTATCATAGCAATTAGATTCAAGTCAACTAACAATGGACACTACCATTCTTTCAGACAAGTTTCACAAACTGCTGGTAAGTTAAATACAATATTTGATAGGTTTATAGATTATACACATATACATACATACACTATTTACATAATTAGTGTAAGATCAGTGTGCCAGATTACCTGCATGTTTGATAAATAAAGGCATCTAGCAACCTTAGATCAACTTCCTGTTGTAATTCATTTGTAGTCCAGTTGTTGTTTATCCAGTGTTATATATATATATATATATATATATATATATATATATATATAATATATATATATAAATATATATATATATATATATATATATCAGTGTCACCATATATCTTACAACATAACCAAGACAGACATAGCAGGATGTCAATGTTAATTATTAGCACATACCAATCGCTATACTGAAACAATGATATAATAGACCAAACCCCATTTAAGTATCATAAGCTAAGTGCTGAAGCTAATGAATCAAGCAATGCGTAGCAAAATAACAATCATCATTGACAAATTTATAATGTCTTTCAGCAAGTTCGGAATGCATAATGAAGTGCTCTTAAAAGATGGTTGTGATCCTCTAAAACAAGGAATTTAACACTAATCGCTAAATTAATATGTTGATATAAGTCAATGTTACTAATTACAAAACAAACATGAATGCAAGACACAAATGCTGGATGGACAAATATATCGACCAAGTGTCATCACACAGAGCAAGCAGTACAGTTTAGACTAACAGACTAAACTGCAGATGACAAACAGGATGTCAGCAAAAAGTGTGTAAAAGTGTCAATGGAACAGGCTTAATTTTGTACTCGTATTGTCTAAATAGAAGTATCTTCTTTTTCTCATTCTTCATCATGCGCCCAGATACCATCCTCTGCCTGCAATGTTTGCTTCAACCCTAGAAACAACGGATGTGAAATGGATCACTAATAAATGTAATCTGGAGGGCATTCAATAAATAAAAATTTATTATTTTCAAGCTTATTAACAAATGTGGTAAAAGTGGTTGAGTATTTTGAAGATGCCATTTGGGGAAATGTTGTCATTTGCACACACCCACGTACTACCTGACACAAACACGTTGCACGCAAATATGGATAGTAAATATTCACATCCAAGCAGCCAGAAAACATGCATAGACAAACACTGCCAGACCCAGTGCCAGTAAATATGACCACAAAAACATTGCCAGAAAACACACACACACGCACGCACAAACACACACACACACACACACACACACACACACACACAGCTGAGAGTGAAAATGCATGCACAAACATTGGCAGTAAACATGTAAAAGTAGTTCGATGCACCGTGCTGTATCCAGTCATCACGACTGCTCAGAGTGCTTTACACATCATGCATAAACAACACTACTAAACAAATAACTGTTTTTATGGCAAGATTTAGAGACTACACAAAGTCCTCGCTAGATACACTAAAAACTACAGACTTTGGGACATGCTTCTCCTCCAGCTAACCAGGGTAGAATCAATACGGGTTTAGGCAAATTAAATCATAACAAAATATTCATGTCAGTACATATCATCAACCATGCACACAAACCACTGAAACAGTGTGTAAGCATTGCATGGTGTCATCAGTGGTAGAACTATCCACTTACTTGCCCTGTGTTAAAAAGTTAAATATGCCAGCAGCATATAATTTATATATTTTTTAGATGGATACATAAGTGAATGGGAGATAGACATGATATATTTATTACTTTCTGATGATAACGATTTGTGAAAACTATTTTATGGCATATTTTCACAGCACAAATGTGTGGTTTTATTGTAATAGTTCACTAAATAATAGTCAAGCCCTCTGGTTATGTTTCAAGTCAACAATGCTACCAGTCCAACTTCACTGAAAACGCATTCATCCACTTCTGCTCATCCACGCAACTTCAGCATAATTATGTAATGGTTTATGGATGTGGCAATCATACCACATATGGTGTATACTGAATGAGCAGTTAAACATGACAGATAGTTGTGAAGCCAAGGCGGCATCGCGTATGAAAACCATGAATTAAGCATCACCAACATACATACATACCTTCCATGTTAAATCTTGAATTAACTTGGGGTACGAAGGATAAATTCATGGTATAAGTATCATCCTGGGAGGACTCGCTTCCAGAAGAGAGATACCAGGAGATGCTGCCTGGACTAGCAGAGTCGTACTCCGTGTACTGACTACACTGCTTGCACAGCCAGGGCGTCGAGTCAGGTCCTCGAGGGTAGCCATCGTCATCAGGGTCACGCTTGTAAGCACGGATTGCTCCGGTGTGGTGCTCTGGTCGCTCCCGTTGCCAGCACCAGTGCCCGGCATTTATGGCCATCACCTGACAGCAGAGATAGTTTTACAGCTGCATAAACCACATTTTGCTGCATATGATGACCACAATTAATATATTATATTATTTGTACTGTTTATTTCTTTTTTATTACATTTATTTTATATATCTAATGAGCATTGTACACAAAATTCCCTTCATGGGATAATAAAGTTTGATTGTATTGTGTTGCATATGGATTATAAAATACGCGTGTGCGTGCACACGCACGCACGCACGCACGCACGCACGCACGCACGCACGCACGCACGCACGCACGCACGCACACACACACACACACACACAGTCATATCCTATTTTGATTTGGATTTCTTTTAAATGAGAAAATAATAAAGTAAAAGTACTAATTATTGGTATTTATTGTTATCACAAGAATAACTTTAATGACAAAGTTATCACTCATATAGGAGCTACTGTTGTTAACAGGGCAAAACTACCTAATGGGTTAAGTTTGATGTTGGTTTGCTTAAGGTCTAAGTTGTAGTTCAACAATCAAAGATAATCCCATAGACCAGTTTATCCAGCATTTCTCAACTGGATTTACTCAACGACCCCTTGTTGTGGGTTGGTGGCTGTTCACGTAGGGGAAATTGTTTTTGATTTGATTGTTGAAGACAGACTTGAATATACTCCTGTGTTCTATTATGGTATATCTTGTATTATATTATGATCTATGGCAACAGGATGCGCTGCCAAGTGTGAGTCTACAATCCCATTCTACAGACCGACATTGGCACATATCTTGTGACCCCTTGGGAGAGTCATGCCACTGTTTGAGAAATGCCAAGTTAATGTCCAAAATACAGATTTCAACAAAAATGGTTTCATATCTGCAATGCATAAAACACATTGAAAAATTCCCTATAAACTTATGTGTTGATGAAAAACAGTTATTGAAACAAATTAGGCAAAGTGCTTTATTCGATGTGTGTGCAGTGTGCACCTGCTTAGCAGGTACATGTAGACTTACCTCATCACAGCACTTCTTGCTGACAACTGCTCTATATCCTATTTTCATCCACAGTTTATCCCTTTTGTGCAAGAATCCAATGTACTTGTTTCTCCATCCTTTGCCAAGTGCCCATGGAAATATCTCATACTTGTAATCTTCTTCATCTTCTTCCATATCATTTGCCAAATATCTGAAAGGATAACATATATATATATATATATATATATATATATATATATATATATATATATATATATATTAACATGTGTGTGTGTGGTGTTCATTCCAGGAAAAGTATGCAATATAACTTTTACATGCAGACAACCTATACATATACAACTGTATGTGAAGGCCCCCGAGGAGGCATGCATACATGTATGTACATTGGTGGATGTGCATGTTTTGAAATAGCAAGATGAATGAATGAAAGAAATGTACTGATTGTATATACAGTGTATTATACAGGTATGTATTTTTTATTATAATTTGTATAACCTTCTAAAGTCAAGATTTATATTTGACATTGCCAGTCATAATTAGGTACTATTCATTTTATTCAATTCAAGCATGTTAAATGATGCTAACTTTGTGCAAACTGTTTTCTGGTCTTTGAAATATGTTAATAACATATGTTTTCTTATAGAATAATGTTATACATTTATACCTACAGTGCAACAAAGAAATTTATCCTGGTAAATTCCTTTGTTGAAAACCCTGCTCTCTTGAAATATGCAAACACCATAGCAAGCAAGTACTGCAACATAAAACAAGTCATGCATTTCATAGCAGTTCAAATTACCTCGAGTACTTCACATTTTCCACTTGTGTCATGAACTTTGAATGTTGTTAAAAACAGCAGTATAAAAAAGCTGTACTATCAATATTAGGGCTATATAGACAAGGCTTTCTATATATTTATGTTTTGTGTGTGTTCAATGTAACCATGTAGCTGGGGCTACTTTGATACCTTTACTTACGGTTGGTTATCATAAACCTGTGACATGGATAACACATTAAAGAGTCTATTCTAATATTAACACAATCACATTACGCATGTAATATAAAAAGCATAACTGATCAAAACCTTATATATGTTTCAATTAGGTTCTACAATCATGCATCATCATAAATCACAATGTATCATATAATATAATCAATGACTGGTAACATATTACTTTTCTTCTATAACAATGGGCATTTACTCAAGTACATAATTACCTTGTCTGATATTCTTTTGCAGGCATCCGCATTTAAAAAATCAAACACTACTGAATCATCTACAAGAAATCAAACACAATAGTATAGTACAATACATAATATATACATGAATTATAAAAAAAATTATTTCTAAACATCAACTCTTCATAACATAGCATTTGAGACATACATATTTTTATTATTTAAACCAATTAAAAATAGGATGTATATATTTTGAGAAATTACATTTGTTCCAAGTATTTTTTAAATATGACAAAAGATCTAAATGAAATAGGGTAAATTTGCCTACTGTTGGATGATCCCATCTTTTTAGATACTCTATCTTATATTCCAATAATACAACATAAAATGTATGGCACTAGCTAATGTCAAGCTTAGCATCACTTCTTTAATTTTACTCATTAGTGCTGTCACTTGATGAATAACATTGATGTCATTGATCTTGCCAGAATCCAACTTTAGAACTGTCTGGTAACTAGCATACTTACTCTAGTATTATAGTTAGTTATTTTTCTATTCGATCAGAATTTGGCCATTGCATGTCAAATCGGTAATATTTTCGGGAATATATTTTATGTTGATATATATATCAGAATTTATCTAAACGTCAATCAGTGATTATGTGGCCTTAGTCAAGGTCCGCTTAAATGATAAAATGTTATTATAATAACATATAAGAAAGAAAGTATACATGCGCTCATAATGCCTATGCATTTCCTACCATATATATCTGAATTTTTCATATTAAAAAAAAGGATAGTGACTTCATTTCAAATATTTAAATTAATCATATCAGATCAAAACAGGTGTGGTTTTGTGTGTTTACCCTGTTCACAGGACAGTATGGATACAGCTGACATGTAAGATAAGTTTTTTTGAAGAAGTGTTCAAATGATAGTTATATGTGCAGTGAGTGATTGAGCGGTTAGAGTGTTGTTTAAAAAGAGCATCTGGGGCTATTGCATTGAAATTTAGGCAATTTTTTCACGCTACGTTGCCTGGTGTTCATGCCATGGGAAATAAAACCACGCAGGTAAATTTTAAAAAGAAATATCATCATCATAAAGGGTTTTTTCACTCTCTCTGGGCAATCAAAAACATTGAAATCGGTACATAAAATATGCAAAGTATATTTGTTAAAATAGATTCAAATAATATATAATTTAAGACATTAGCATAAATATAAATTAAACTGTAGAGAATATACGATATGTATCTATAAAACTAATTTAAATAATTTAAGACATTAAAACATATTTTATGTTAAAATGTTATGCCGACAAGTCAATGTATTTGACTAAACTTATAAAATACAATTATATAATATTGTGGGTTAGCTAGGCCACAGACTCAGCCCTCCTCTCCCGTGCAGGCGCTAGACTTTGTCTCGGTGTTATCCACTTACCAAGAAGTCTAAAATATGCTTTCATTTCTTTACTCTTGACAATAAAGCTTTGTCTTCGAGTACCAGCACTTTTCACACGTTTGACTTTGAGCGAGTGAACGACCAGGTCATTTTCTGCTCCAGAATCTGAATCGCGTCTTGTCCGTTTGTGTATCATACCATGTTTGTTGTTAAAGTTAGATATGTCCTCCAAAGAGTCTGTAAGTGTGGCCATAGTAATTAAAATAGTGCCACCTTTGTTGCACACAATCACGAGCACAACTGCTACATATAGATATATAACGACTATGGTAGAAGTTAATTCTTAGAGTGCTAATTTGTGTCCATTTTCGACGTCGCAATTTATAAAATTGTATTGCATGTGATCGTTGTGCATCGCCAAACGCTCCAAATAAAACATTTGCCAAGATTCACCTGACACAGCTCTCGTATATATTGCACAGTAATGTATAACTAATTCACTGAAGATTTTGCTGCACATAAGAAATAAAATAAAATGGAACTAAAAATTAGACGACATCCCAATCCTGTTCCCAAAGCAAAAGTGTATTCTACATTCTGATTCGCGCGATTTCTTCTGTCAAGAACGCCAAAGATGTCGTCTGCTTTTTACAGTGTACTTTAAACTGCCTATAATACCGTTTATTTATGTTGTAAAAAAAGAACCAATGCTTATTGCAACATTTCATAGTTTTCTCATTTTCGTTAAATCGGACAGCATTTCGTCAAAACAAAAACCCCGCGTAAAGAACAGTTTAGCCAATCAACAACAAACACACGTGCTTCAGCATTCCAAACATGACCCTGTGTGGCACATTATTTGTTTACCGCAGCAAAAATGTACATTTGAAAGTTATGGGCAATTGAATACGTTTACATGAATATAATATAAAAACATATTTCATATATTTTTTAGTTAATTATATGAACACGTTCCTCACAATTGACACGTATGCTTCCGATGTTTTGCTATTTTTTTATTCATATTCATAGGCTTTATTGGTTTACTGCATCGTAATGTGTTTACATTTACTCAATATAAAAAGAGACGTAAAACTGATGGTTAGAAACATTGTAAAACAGTAAGTCACACTATGTAACGTATATAAATGATATTACCATATTACAAATAACAAATACATTGAAAATAATTGTGAATACTAGCCATCGCGGTCTTCATAGGCCAACATATTAACCGTGACACCGAAATGCCACGGGAAATTAGCCAACGCCATTTTGAAGACGATTGGCTCCCACAACTGGGAAAACATGAAGTCGTTGTTGTTGACTTTTGGCAGTCTTGCCCTGACTGCGGGTGTAGTAGCAAATGCATACATGCAGAACAAACAGTTTTACCCGTCTGTGGTGTATATAACAAAATCAAGTCCAAGCATGGCGGTATGTTTTTTTGCATCCGGAAAAAGCAGACTCATTTCGAAATCAAAATATCTTACATCCTCAGGCCAGATGTCACTGTCAGTGACAGTCGCACAGCCAGACACTAACAACTGACAGCGATGGTGCCCAAATCACACAACATGAATTAATGCGCTATCACAATGTTATATATTTAATTATCTTAAGACCCTAAATCTAATATTAACATGTGCCGTATACTTCTTGTATATTATAAACAAACTGTCAAACACCGGCACCGGTCCGGTGTCACTGACTCACAATCACACTTCACAGTGATTGTTTGATGGTGGTAGCGCTGAGAAGCACACTGAGGAGCAGTACCCTACATAAAGTTCTCAGCTAGCTATCCTGTAGAAATATCTTGTAGTATACGAAATGGTGGACATCAACATTCTGGAGATGGGTGAATCCCGGAGATGGTTCAATGTCGAGGGGCTCAATTTGCTAAAAAAAACCTTTACCAGAGTAGATCCAGTGTTACCAATATATTTCCAAACCTATAGTGGACATCACTACAGGATAGAGACGAAAAATTTGTTATATCACTGCTCTATCCCATGACACACAGCAGCCCACTCCTTCCAGATATTGCAGGGCATCACCAGCTGCTGACAAGTCCCATCAAGGAAATTAAGGAATGGAACAATCTCCCACAAACGCAATAGCAGTAGGCATATTTGACGCCTTTAAGGCTCAACTTGCCACCCTATTCATCTAGACTCTGGCCATCTCTTGTTTTTAACCTTCACTCTACATATTCTCACCATTAGTCTTTCTTGTTTTTGTGCTACCCCCTGGCAATAATGTTCAGCCTATTGAATGTGGGCAATATCTGATAGAAGTAGGAAGTTCATTTCTTAATTCATTGATGCATGCATATGTTTGACATGTAATTTGACTGTTAATTGAATGACCATGATAAACCACTCGCAATATACTCCTCTCCAAATTGATTAACTCAAATGTCGGTTTAAGTCTAGCTTTCTTCAATTGAATATAACTAAAACATAGTTAGTCTTTTCTCTTTTGAGGTGGGAGAATTAAGCATGCACCAAAACTAATATCCATAGACAATTAAGAAGTTGAAATAATTGATAGTTTCAAATAAGTGGGTACATTGACAGACAACAATTTGTGGACTTGTGGATTATGTGTGCAAGATAGCTCAAAAGCATGTTTTACTCTATCGGTTAACACATTACCGAACATGGGTGTGATAGAGAGCATTTTATCATTTAGCTTAATAACTTGGTGAGGCAGTCACCAGTACAAATAAAACAAAGTTAGCCGACATTGTGAACTTAGTCAGCAAGTTGTTTGGTTGTGACCTGAGACAACTGTTCAGTTTGTGTAATGTGGCACTAGTTACGTTTTGTCCCTAAAGTCAACATCAAAATTGGGACTAGGGCTATTTATGTAGCCTACTCTAACTATAGTTTTAGCTATACTCTTTAGAATGTACTTCTTCTAATGTTAGATCAGTTGAAAATATTGCTAAAATCTGCCATCAATAAAAACCATACCTAAGTTGCAACCTTGTCTTTCCATTATAACTCGCTGGCATATCAGTTAATGTGTTGACAACTGGAATTGTTTATTGACTCAGATTGATTAACACTTGTGTATTGATCTGCCTCTGAGCTCGGTTTCTAGATTTAGGCACAATAGAAGTTATCTAATTGTTGTTATTATGAAAGGAACGCCTGTCTAATATTTTCATGATCCTGCACATCTCCTGAATTCTGCAAATGTTTATGTTTTGCGAATCTTATTATTGGCATTCCAATGTGTATGAAGAAAACATTTTGTTTTTAATTAAAGCACTGTTTTACATGGATAGGATCCAAAGGATAGGTTCAAGTTGCTGGACTAACTTACTGTGTTATTTGTTCTGACAGGTGCTGTATGTACAAGCTTTCGTCTGTGTTATATTGATGGGCAAACTCATGAGGAAGATATTCTTTGGACAGCTGCGTGCAGCAGAAATGGAGGTATGGGAGACTTCAAAACTGATGATGTACAGTGGAACCTGTCTTGTAGGGACACCTGTCCAGCAAAGCAAAAGTGTCCCTACATTGCAGGTGTCCCCTCGACAGAGCGAAAGGAATTTGCAACAAAAAAATCCGAACATATAATCTTTATTTACATCCACATTACAACATACATAAATCACATTTATGCCCACAGTTATACTACTCAAAAAAAGATGAAGTGTAATAATATCACATTTAATATTACTGTAGAACCCCTCATTAAAGGCTGTTTTCGATTAACTCATAGGTTTACACATATCATAATAATTAATGTCTGTATGTCATGTATGCTTTTGATAACAAAACTTAGTATTAAAATACACAAAATAAAAATTAGAAAATAGTAAAATGAGACGACACATTAACAACAACATTTTCCTTTATTTTGTGTGTGACATGTTTCAGTATAAGTTTAATTTTAAATAATGTTTACAATAAAATTATTATCTGATTATTATTTCAAATTTTGTCTGAGCGGCTAAACAGTGCTGCAACCTCGCAGTGTCTGGATAATCATATCGCGATCGCCATTTTGTTTATCGTTGCATCGGCGCAAAATGAAAATTTATTTTCTGATCTAACCATGAAAACGACTTCTTACAGCCATCAAACTTCCTGTCTCATAACTTATATACACATACACACGCTAGGTTACAAAATAAAATAATTTAAATTCTTGTAAATAAAACAATTCACAAATCAAAATCATGGTAATTCGACATCACCGGCGCCGGTAACGCGCAGTCCATAGATTACTGTGGCGTAACGTCAGTATTTTATCGCGCCATCACTACATAAATGAGTTTTAGAAATTCTGGTTTATCCTAAACTATCATGAAATTTAGCATAAACTCAGTAGGCTTATATTACGTTTGTTGTCGCTCGACATAACTAGAAACGTGGAGAAAAATAAGTGGATAGGTCTATTGCGAGAGCGGCCGTAAATTTTAATGGGTCACCAGCTGTGCCATGGCTCGAGATCCTGTGCGCTTTCTCCGTTCCCGGCAATCATTGTGCTGAGCAGGAAATGGTCGCCGCCATCTTTAAAATATTAAAAAAATTATTAAATAAAGTTAACTGTCTGCCCTAGCAGGTGAAAAAAAAAATCGCTGTCCGTACATAGCAGGTGGTCGCTCGTCACAGGGGCCGCTGAAGACAGGTTCTACTGTACATATAATACGCATGCATGTGTATGTGTATGTGTATGTGCATGCATGCATGCATGTGTATACACACTGCATAATGTGAAGTATGAACAGAGCAGTATTACATAAAAGAAAAAATAGTGCTTTTATTTAATGTGGAATGAAGGAATGGAAATGACTATAATTATTATGGAGAAAATGTGTGTACAGCATTTTGATAGAACTTCTGTAGCTTTGCTTGGCTTTGATACATACAGGTAATTGTTCATGTAGCGAAGCATGCCAGAATAAATTATCAATTGCTCTCCAAGGTCTTGTGGTTTTTTATAGTAATGTGCTTGTTATATCAGAAACCAATTTATCAGATGTCAGATGCATCACTTATAATAGTTATAAAACAACATTTATTTTTAATATGTACATTTTCAGGATATCCAGTTTCTCACAAAATTAAGGTAATAATATACAAGGTATTATATTTTTACATAGAAACGGTATGTAAGAAAGACAATTCTTAATTCAATTGAGATTGTGAAGTCATTAGTCCATTATGTCAATATTTTGTAATGGGCATATGGATTTCTACTAAACATGCACACCTAATCCCACCTGAGGCTTATGTATTTATTATTTAAGGCTTACTTGAACAAAACGCCTTTTTCTAAGACAACTGTGGTTTGTTGCAGCACTTGATAGAGCGGTCGTGGTACGCCGTCACTGAGACGTGTCTGGCGTTTACAGTCTTCCGGGACGACTTCAGTCCACGTTTTGTTGCTTTATTTACTTTGCTGTTATTCCTTAAATGTTTCCATTGGCTTGCGGAGGATCGCATTGACTATGTAAGTTGTAGCAGATGCTGTGTACTTTGTGACAGAATGTGTAGATGCGTGCAATTATAAATTCTTTGTCTAGGGATGTAGACGAGTATAAAGATATTATAACTAGATATCTGCAACTCTAGGTGCCAATTGTCCCATCCAATAATTATTTTAGCTCAAGTATCAAGCACAATTAAAATCAGAAAGTTATCTAGCTAAGACAATAGAGCCTATATTGAGTCTTTAAAATGCAATGCAACATGGTAATTTTGTATTAATATGCTTAGTTTGAGGCTTATTTTAATGTTTGGACAAGGCAGTTACCTACCACTATCAGCATATCAGCAGTGTATTGGGCTGGCACCATGTCACATAACATGTTTTACACGTTGAACTGTGTTTGTTTCAGATGGAACGAAGTCCTATTATATCGTGGCTGTTTCACATACGAGCACTGTGTAAGTATATACGGTCATCTCAGTAAAGTGTCATGTTTAAATACCGATATCTTTATTTTCAAAAATTAACGACTGAACTGGGCCATTAGCAAAGTTTCTAGACTTGTAAATGTTTTTACGACTTGAGAACTGTGAACAAGAGACGGATCATGTAGTGACAATGATTGGATGACAGCCAATGACATAGACACTGCAGCGGTTGAAACAGTTGACAGGTAATGGTGTGTTTTCTCTGTTGCAGCACTGCTGGCATTTCTAGCGTGCTCTGATGTGTTCTTCATCAACCATGCCTACTACCACACACTCATCAAGGGAGCGTCCGTACAGCTCGTGTTTGGGTTTGAGGTAAGTCACATAAAATACAAAACTGGTACATTTTATCATACTTATTTTATAGCAACATTTCGAACAAAACTGAATTTAATTTAAATATGGGGCATATGATTCTAACGTAATGTGTAATTACATGTGTATATTTCAGTCTCAATTAAAAGTAGGTGTAACAGATAAGTTGACAGTGTGAGGTAACAACTGTGTTGTGTTGTAGTGTGTTAGTTGACAGGTATGTTGTCTTGTAGTATGCCATTCTACTGATGGTGCTCCTACACATCTTTGTCAAGTATGTGCTGCACACGGTGGATGTACAGAATGAGAACCCGTGGGAAAACAAAGCCATCTACCTGCTCTACACAGAACTACTGCTTGGTGTGTACAACAGGCACAGTTAACACACATAACATACACAGTTAGCACACACAACATACACAATTAAAGCACACACAACATACACAATTAATGCACACACAACATACACAGTTAACACACACAACATGCACAGTTAACACACATGACAAACACAGTTAACACACACAACATACACAGGTAACATACACAACACACATAGTTAACACACACACAACATACATAGTTAACACACACACACACACGCACACACACAATTCATATAATACATGCACACGCATGCACACACACAGCCTACAAAATTAATATTATATACAACCTTTTTCTACAGTATCTTGTTAATCCATGAGACATTAACATTTAAAAAGTAACATTACCTACTGGTCAGTTTGTATGATTCTATATTGAAGTTGTATTGTAACAGTTTATGAAGATAGTGTGAGACAGCAGTGATACAGTGTCATCTTTGTGCTGCAGGCTTCATCAAGGTGGTGCTCTACATGCTATTCCTTGCAATCATGGTCAAGGTGCACACATTCCCACTGTTTGCAATCAGGCCGATGTATCTCACCATGAGGTCAGTTTACCGCGAATGTATGTGGAGAAAGTTTGGATCTGCGAGATTTAGCCAAAAATGTAGGCCCCACTTGTTGTCTACAACAGGAAGGGTGCCATCACCAGGGGGAACCAGAATGGAAGGGGGCAGCTGTTGTTGCCGTGAATGTTGTCTGCAAAATGTGACAAAAATACGCGTTTTGCATCATTTTGTACAGAAAGTATTTCGTAATGCAAACTTGTAGATACATTTCATACAACCACGAAAATTTACTATTAAATTTGTTTGTGTAGGCACTAATTCAGTCATTTATGCAGATTTGAAAACCAACAATAATTATTCAGAAAACAATTTGAGACATTATTGTAGGTCATTGTCATTCACAAATATAAGTCTTGTGAATTGTTTTTTCAATCATTTTTGAATGTTATGAATTTCAGAATAGTCATTGGCACTAACATTGTGCAGTGAAAATGTTCATTGTAATTATAACAACGCTAAACATTGTTGAAATTGGTTCTGGCAGGAGTAAGATGATTGTTTGAATATGGAGCCGAGATTCCTTGTCTGTTGACGCCAAGCAGTCTTGTAGTTAATACAGTACTGTAGGTGGCAGCTGCATACATGTCGTGACTGAATACTGTGATTGTTCCAGAGTTTTTAAGAAAGCCCTGAATGATGTTGTGATGTCACGAAGAGCCATCAGAAATATGAACACACTGTGAGTTGGTGTTACACTTGCGACAGTCAACATAGGTTGGACTGTGTAATAGATATAACCAACTTGTTTGTTTTCGGTCATGAACATGTGTCGTTTAGCATGATCATATCTTGTACTTACTCTCATGTGTTTGGCGTGACTATGTCTAGCGTGATCTTATCTAGCGTGATCATTTCTGGAGTGATTAACTCTAGCATGACCGTGTCTAGCTTGATTATATCTCGCGTGGCCATTTCTGGAGTGACCGTGTCTAGCATAACCATAGTTATGTCTAGTGTGATTGTCTGTTATTGTGTCTAGTGTGACTGTTTATTGTAGTTATATCTAGTGTGACTGTCTAGCCTATCTGTTGTAGTTGCGTCAAGCCTGACAGTGTCTAGCCTATCTGTTGTAGTTGCGTCAAGCCTGACAGTGTCTAGCCTATCTGTTGTAGTTGCGTCAAGCCTGACAGTGTCTAGCCTATCTGTTGTAGTTGCGTCAAGCCTGACAGTGTCTAGCCTATCTGTTGTAGTTGCGTCAAGCCTGACAGTGTCTAGCCTATCTGTTGTAGTTGCGTCAAGCCTGACAGTGTCTAGCCTATCTGTTGTAGTTGCGTCAAGCCTGACAGTGTCTAGCCTATCTGTTGTAGTTGCGTCAAGCCTGACAGTGTCTTGCCTATCTGTTGTAGTTGCGTCAAGCCTGACAGTGTCTAGCCTATCTGTTGTAGTTGCGTCAAGCCTGACAGTGTCTAGCCTATCTGTTGTAGTTGCGTCAAGCCTGACAGTGTCTAGCCTATCTGTTGTAGTTGCGTCAAGCCTGACAGTGTCTAGCCTATCTGTTGTAGTTGCGTCAAGCCTGACAGGGTCTAGCCTATCTGTTGTAGTTGCGTCAAGCCTGACAGTGTCTAGCCTATCTGTTGTAGTTGCGTCAAGCCTGACAGTGTCTAGCCCGTCTATTGTCATGTCTAGCGTGACTGTGTGTGTTGTAGTTACCCTGACGCGACGCCTGAGGAGCTGTCAGCGAGTGACGTGTGCATCATCTGCCGGGAAGAGATGGTGTCCAGCTGTAAGAAGCTGCCCTGCAACCACATCTTCCACAAGAGCTGTCTGCGCTCGTGGTTCCAGCGCCAACAGAGCTGTCCCACGTGTCGCATGGACATCATCCACAGTCCACGACCACAGTCACCGCAGGCTGCCCAGCCAGCAGCCCCTGCTGCACCCCCACAGCAGCCTCCTGTGCCCCCTTTTCCAGGTAGGGATCCTCCCACTAGGGCAGCAGGCAGACTGGTCTAATGAACCAGACGAGGTGTCCACTACCAAGAACTCATTAGTTATTAATGTTGTGCTAATGAGCTGTATACATTGTGATTTGAACTTACACACAACCTCCCCAGTGTGTTTACATTTTATCTCGCATCTCCAGTCTCCATTGTAATTGCCTTTCCTGCACTAAAATGATTGTGTGTGCAATACTGTTCATGCTTGTGTGTCTGTTTATGTGTGTATATGTGTACACGTGTGCATACATATGTGTGTCTCTGTGTATGTGCATATGTGGTGCGTAACCTTGGCACTGCTTCATGAGGGCACTGAGCTCATAAGAAAATCCATTATTAAAACTAATTCATTTGATAAAGTTTAGGGGAGTTTTCAGAATGTGTTTCACCTATATACTTGTTAAATCTATCATAAATTATGGAGTGAAGTTTACACAAAAAGCTGCAACAAGCACGATTTTACAAAATAAGTTGAAACTGTCAAAAAGTGTCTGAAAATACATTCCATCAACAACTTACTGAATTATTGATCCCTCAGTGAAGACATGAATTTCATAGTATAAAAGATGCTGTCATTTCACCGAGGATACCAGTTTTGGTAACACACCAATGAGTGCCCGGAGATGTTTTAATATGTTTGTTTCATCCATAGCAAAGCATATTTTGAACAACGAAGTGACACTTATGTCATAAGTTCATGAGAATCGTGGTGATGTTTTTCTCTCTGAAGTGCTACACTCATCGTGTAAATGTCACCTGTCGTCTCTAACATTGCATCTGTTTCAAATGTGATGTTTCAGCAGCTGCCTTCCCTGGCTTCCCTGCTGCGTTCCCCGGTGCAGCCTGGCCACCCCAACACCCTCCCGCGTCCAGTAAGCATTACCCCCATTCCAGTGTCTCACAGCAGTCATGCTTTTGTAGAATGTACATTAGCAGTATGTGTTTATATATTTAATAAATGCACGTCATAATTAGACTACCTGTTTCAAGCTTGCTAGAACAGGATACGTTGTCTGTGTTTACTCTGCACATAAAGGTTTCATGACGCTCTGTCAGATGTCAATCAGTCAGTCATCCAACCTTTGTGGATGTCTTCTGGTCTGTGTTGACAGCAACAGTGGGGACACATGGAAGACAGGGTATTTTGTAGAGGAGGATGTGATGTACTTGTAATGAATATGGATACATTGCAGGAAGACGGGATATGTTGTGGGGAGGGTGAGAAGGTATGTTATAAAAATAGAGTTTGCTGTAGGGAGGGAGGGAGGGAGGGAGGGAGGGAGGGAGGGAGGGAGGGAGGAGGGAGGGAGGGAGGAGGAGGGAGGGAGGGAGGGAGGGAGGGAGGGAGGGAGGGAGGAGGGAGGGAGGGAGGGAGGGAGGGAGGGAGGGAGGGAGGGAGGGAGGGAGGGAGGGAGGGAGGGAGGGAGGGAGGGAGGGAGGGAGGGAGGGAGGGAGGGAGGGAGCACCACCAAGTCTAGATCTGATCTGCCTGACACAGTTCTTTACAGGAAGAAGTCCACTGCTAGTAAATGCAGTTGAAACGAAGTAGGACAGCTGTAGGACAGATATGTAGGAACTAATAACATATTTTTTCTTTGGAGCGTTTCCAGTGATTTTGTTGAAGTGACAACGAAGCAATATTCTCCTCTCGTTCCAACTTGTATCTCTGGTTTCACCAGGTTCTGCATCAGTGGCGTCATCTACTAGCACTACGACAACATCATTCAGCACCTCTGCGAGTACCTCAGACACTGCCAACAACCCCTTTATGCCTGGCATGATGCCACCAATGCCTTTTATGCCACCATTCATGATGCCACCCATGTCTTTCGGTATGTGTACAGCATCTTCAATGTTTTATCCAAGTAAATATGAATGCAGATTAACATTGCAATGGTGGCTGTGATAACACTGCTACTACACTTTGTATGGCTGTGGTAACACCAATGTTGCTGTGGTATTACTGCAGCCGTAGTTGTGATAACACTGCTACTACACTTTGTATGGCTGTGGTAACACCAATGTTGCTGTGGTATTACTGCAGCCGTAGTTGTGATAACGCTGCTACTACACTTTGTATGGCTGTGGTAACACCAATGTTGCTGTGGTATTACTGCAGCTGTAGTTGTGATAACACTGCTACCGTGGTAACACTGCTAATGTGGATGTGGTTACATCGCTACTGTGGCTGTGGTAACACTGCTACTTTTGCTGTGGTAACACTGCTACTTTGGCTATGGTAACACTGCTACTGTGGCTGTGGTAACACTGCTACTGTGGCTGTGGTAACACTGCTACTGTGGCTGTGGTAACACTGCTACTGTGGCTGTGGTAACACTGCTACTGTGGCTGTGGTAACACTGCTACTGTGGCTGTGGTAACACTGCTACTGTGGCTGTGGTAACACTGCTACTGTGGTTGTGGTAACAATGCTACTGTGGCTGTGGTATCACTGCCACTGTGGCTGTGGTATCGTTATTAAACTTATCCCAGTGTGTGCCTGCGTACTGATGCGGTTGTTGCCCCCTGCAGGGATGAGTCCGCCCCCTGTTCCCCCGGCTGACTTCAGTGGGCTGACGGACGAGGAGCTGCGGGCAATGGAGGGGGAAGAGAGGGAGAACCTGGAGGCGAGGGTTCAGTGTCTACGCAACATCCACACCCTCCTGGACGCTGCCATGCTGCAGATACAGCAGTACACAACCGTCGTGTCACGGTCAGTACACTCACTGGCCACACACAAATTGCCATCTATTGTGACAGTTATAATGACCCCAGTGTGTGCTGTGTCAATAGTTGTCCTCTTTATTTTACTGACCGTAAATGATTATTGTGTAATAACTCCTGTACACTGTTTTTTGAGCGTATAGAGTAGGCCTGGAGATCATGTCACTAAGATAAACTGCACGTAAGGAAAATCCATTGTTAAATTTAAGGAGGTTTTGTTTTAAACTGCAAAATGCCACCAGAGGGATATTTCGGTGAAACTGGCGAAAGTGTCCCGTTGGTGCAGCCAGGAGTTGACAACATTCAGTGTCTTTCTATTCAGATCACTTGACAAGAGCATTGCGTTTACAAGTACAAAATTTGAAGGGAAAAAACAGGCTATGAGCTGACGTGCATGTTAGTGAAACCAATCCCCTGACTGGTCAGTGTTTGTGACAGGATGGGTGGTTTGGACACTGCCTCAACATCAACAGTGTGGTCAGCAGAAAGACCAACTGCTTCCGCAATGAGCAGTAAGTCTAGCAACATAGCAACATCCAACAGCAGCGACCCAATGATGGCTGCACCCAACCCGGTAGACACCAGCAACAAACCAGGCAAGTTCAGTGAGCATTGTATCATGACGTCTATGGCTGCATCACTGTGACCTGTCCACCCATTACACAAGACTTGTCCACCTCTCACAGCCTCATGCAGTTACCTGTCAGATGCAACTCTTCATCCCAGCTCTTGAGATCTTCTTGAAAGTTGGCACTGTCTAGCCATCACAATTTCAGTCTACCTCCTTTCCCTGTACTGCCCTGTTCTGCTTTCTGCTTTTGCTGCCCCTTCTAGTGTCGGTCCTCGCTCTTGGGGTTCTGTAGTGGCACATTTCCCCTTTTCGGTTATGTCATAAAGAAAAACATTTGTGACAAGATTTTCAACAAAATATACAACAGAATCTCCGAACATCCCGCTTATTCGACATCCATTTTATCGGCTTGACAAATGTGTTGATAAGCAATAATAGGTTATATAGTGACAGGTCAGTTATCCTGACAACAATGCTCTGTGCCTGTAGATGATAGCGAAGTTCTCGAAGGTGCAGTGGGCTACACAGTGCCCACAGAAACGGTGCTGCCCTCTGGTGAATCTGGTGCAGCACAACAAGACTCCGAAGACAGCAGTGAACTAGGAGAAATTCGGCGACGTCGTTTAGAGAAATTTTCGAACAAGATGCAAGAACAAGCAAAAACAGACAACAACGGTGGTACACCTGACTGAGGCACCCACCATCTGCAGGACAGCTAAATCACCATGCTAGGAGAATTCGGAATCATTTGTTTGAAACAAAACTTATCGTTTGCCTATGTTTTTTTGTAGTGCGTGACATGAGTTTGCAAGAAGCGATGCCAAAACATTGGGTGCTTGTGTAGTGGGAAGTTGAGGAGTTTATGTTTGTTAACATTTGTTGTTCATCAGTTTTTCTGAAATACACATTTTCCAGTCAGAAGAGGACTGAATTGAATGTTTACTTCATCTTATTACCCATCATATCATACTTGGTTGCAGAAAAGTAGTTTTTGTTCAATTTATGTAGCACCATAAATTGGATTATTAATGTAAAATTCCTTTTCCTGTGAATGAAAATAGATATACTGTACATGTATTATATAACGTACATCCTGGGAGCCACACCTATTGTATTAAGTTGTACCATGTTGTATAAGTAAACTGCATACAATGCACTTGTATATTATATAATGCTGATTTGTTTTTAATTACATTTCTCTTAATTGGGTGAAATATCTCCTATTTAAAATGTTCGCATTATTTCCCTCCTTGCCAGTCTGTCTGTGGACCTCGCATTATTTTAAGCTTACACAGCAACTAGCTAGCCAAGTAACCCATCATAGCTTCAGAAAAAGGCAGTGACCGCCTGAAACTGTTAAACAAATTTACCACGAGGTCTCAACCACACCAACCTGAATAAATATGCTAGCAGAATTAAATCTCGCTTCTAGAAAAAGGCAGTATCCCACACTAAAATGTTTGAAAATTGCTTTACATTGTTTTGGTGTGTCCCAGATAACACAAAACGGTGTCCTGCACTGCCATGGCCACAGTTGCAGTAAGTCCAACAAAATGTAAACGGCAGATTCTATACCCCCCCATAGTCTCATGAAACATTGAACCCTCCACATTTTCCACCCCTAGAAGAACGTTTATAAAGTATAAATCTACGAACTATTCGTGGAGATGTGGGTCAACAGACAGCCAGAAACGCTTCATTCTGTGAAAGGTAAACCTACCAATATTGCTTGCTTGTATAATTGTTTTGTGAAATCGCCTAACAAATTATGAACAATATGGATTATATTACTCATGGCTCCAAGATTTGGTTATTTTGTAAGAAAATAACTTACTTTGGAGAATAGCTTTTGAAACATACGACATTTCAACCCAGCAGATTTAGGTCTTGGTCACATACTGGTGTCGTACATTTCAAAGGTGACCAATCCCCTAAAGCTGATGGGTCGAAACATTATACGTTTCAAAAGCTATGGTCTAAAGTAAGTTAATTTCTTACAACAATTATGAACAGTAAGAGACGAGATGTGAGACTCACAGGAATAATGACACACAGCTGTCACAGAAGAATGTTGTCATCGTTTATTATTATCCAAATACCTGAAAACATTTGTCGTTTGGAGAAACGAGAGTAGAGAACAGCCATGGCTACACTGACCGTGTTGTCCACCACTCAACATATAAATAAACCCACTCAGTCGTGGACACTTCGTAATCAACGCGCTCCTGCTGAAGCCCTCAGTGCTGGCAATGTGGCTGACATCTTCAGCACCTTGTCGTTTGAATGTGTCGTTCACTGGGCGATGACCACAGAATGTGTCACCAGCCCACAACAGTCCCACTTGTCTATGGGAGTTAACGTTGCACATTGTTGTAGTCACAACAGTCAGCATCATTATATAGCGACACATTCAGTAGTGACACCTGGTGACAGACTTCGTAGTCATACCCCAACAATGACACACCGATATGACATCTGATCATGACACAACTAGTACACATGACGGTGTTGACGCATTAAGTTGATTCGACCCGACGCAATACATTCACTGAACTGAAACAATAGGTCGAGTCGTTAACCTGAGAGTTCTTTCAAAAGTCTGACATCATGAACTAGTACACAGACAGTGGCGCCACCACTGCCTACGACCAAAACGATGTGTGTAAAAACGGCTCCATTTCATTAAAACACCAGCATTTCTCCTCAGATTCGCCAAACTGCTGGTTATTAGCACGTCTACTATGATCTAGCCTCGTAACTAACTACAATAATCTACCGTACGACATCTCATACACAACTACGTAACTACTATATCATCAACATACACGTAGTGAACTTAATTTATTGCTTAAATTAAAGAAATTGCAACAAGGTTCATGTAAAAATAAATCTGTGGCGAGCGCGTGAGGCGAATGAGTCGAGGAAGCCACCTGATATATCAGCATTGCCGTGGCGTGGCGCGTGTATGTAGACACCCCTCTCAGAGGGGCACAGGGCTCACAGACGGGGCACAGAGCATGTAAGGCAGGTTATGTAGCAGGCATCTCATGCCTGGCACTAGCATAAATAACGTCGGCGATAAACGCAAAATAGATGGCCATTTCATGTCTGCAAAAATACTATACAGTTGAATATAAATAAGAGCACCGCGGCCGCCTGGAGCGCCCCCGCTGGGCACAATATACAACTAACGCTGACGCAGTATTAATATTACCAACTGATTACAATCATTAACAACATGGCTGATTCCACACTAAACATGTAACACCAATGTGCTCCAGGCTACAGGCGGCACAGGTTCCTCCTGTGTCGGGTCAGAACCGTGCTACATCGCCTCTGTATGTACAGTTGTTTGTACACGCTGGCCGCCACACTCCTCCGCGTATACGTCCAGCAGTCTCGATCACTCATAACCTGTCTACAGTTAGAAACGTGGCACTAACGCCAGTGAAAACAAAAATCTAACAAGTCTACAATGATTGCCACACTGTACCAGCAGTGGGCACTGACTCAACACCTGGGGGCACCACCAGCAGTGGGTTCTGACTCCGACCACATGGGGGCGCTACGAACAATGGATGCTGACTTCCACCACATGGGGCACTACTAGCAACAGGTTCTGACTCCTACCACATGGGGGCGCTACCAGTAATGGGCATTGACTCCCACCACATGGAGACGCTACCAGCAAATTATCAGCACACCAGTTACTAACTCTGAGCATACGGGGGTGCCACCAGCAACTCTACGTCGTTCGTCTTGACTTCATTAATACTGCATAAAAATTAACCTCAAAAACAGGGTGTGAATAACACACAACAAAATCCAGTGTGGACGAAACAGTTACCATGGAAACAATGATGTAAGCACACTGTAAGCCATCTACTCTCAGTCTGGGCTGCAACATGTCTCTCTTCGTGGCCAGCAGAGACCACTGACCATGACCATACTGCAGGTGTAGCAGTAATCTAGCAATACATTCTGGGGTCTAACACCCACGTTCTAGACAAGGGTTAAGTCACCCATGTTCCAAACGAGGATTTTAACACTCATATTCCAAAGAGGGGTTCTAAAACCCACATTCCAACCAAGGGTTCAAACACCCACATTCCAAACAAGGGTTCTAACACCCACATTCCAAACAAGGGTTCTAACACCCACATTTCAACCGAGGGTTCTAAAGCCCACATTCCTACAAAGGATTCTAAAATCACATACTAACCAAGTGTTCTAAAACCCACAATCCAACCAAGGCTGTAATCCCAATAAACCAAATGATGGTTCCAACGAGCACACCAAAGCATTGGGTCTAACTGCTGGTCACGACATGTTTTAGAATGATCACTGTGGTCACAACCCAACAAAGGTCTGTCAGTGACAGTGACAACCCAACCATGGTTTCAATGATGACACTCCAACCCACGGTTGTTGAACCAACGGTCCAAGCTTTCCTGTCCAGTGTAGTCACACGGACAACAACAGGACACGTCGGTTCTACATATCACTGCACTAGTGCCGTCACATATACATCACTAGTGCACTCACACGTCACAAGTGTCCTCACACCCAGCACTAGTGCACTCTCATATATATATATATATTGCCTTACAGATGCGGCACTGGGGCATTCACATGTGCATCACTAATGCACTAACACATACCGTGTTAGTGCATTAGTGGCCTAGTACCTGCAAACATACGGCACTAGTGTACTCACACATACATCACTAATGCACTAACATATACCGTATTAGTGCACTCATACACACAGTATTAGTGCCCTCAAACACACAGCAATAGTGCCATAACATACATGTATATGGCACTAGTTCACTCACACTAGTGTACTCACACATACACCAATAGTGCATTCACAAGTATGGCACTAGTGCACTCACATACATCCCCTGGCCTTGCGTGGCTGACATGACAGTCACTTTGCACAAACTAATTCCTCTGCGAACAACTTCTCTGTGTTTCACAAAGTTACTAGGCTACACCCTCCAAGTGCAGAATATTACGTAGACATCTTGTAGTCTACCGTTAAATAAGTTCACAGTTTCTTTAAAACAACTCTCCAGAAAATCTGCCCACCATCATCTTCCTCCTCCTCCTTCTCCTCCCTCTCCTTAGGCTCACAACACTGCGTCCCTCACTCCACAGTCAACTCAATCATGTGTAATCTCACTTCGGTCTTCGCAGGACGCGTACTACTGCTGCCATCTAGCAGAATTAATCATTGCTCCGTGTAGTTGTATACGGCAGTGTCTTCAGAATGTGGACCCACGGTCTGGACCATCTGTGAGACAGGACCACATGGTTGTCATAATCAGGGGACACATCATTGTTTATTTCTCTGTAGGTGACAATGTTAAGTTCCTGCACAGTGTAGTAATATTACATTTAAATATGCTAATTTGTCTGCCTGAAAATTATTTTTTAAGTGAGGACAAAATCCCAGATATTTGCTAACATCTGAAAATCCCTGGCATTTGTTTAATCTACGACTGTGTGTGGGGCATGCGTGCGTGTGTGCATGGTGTCCATATATAATGTACACATGCATGTCTGTGCGTGTATATGTGCGTCTGCACATCTGCATACATGCGTGTGTGTGGGCACGCACACGTCTGTGTCCATCTGTGTGTGTGTGTGTGTGTGTGTGTGTGTGTGTGTGTGTGTGTGTATGCGTGTGTGTCTGTGTATGCGTGTGTGTCTGTGTCTGTGTATGTGTTGTGTAGATACAAGCTGTGTGTGTCCATCTGTGTGTGTGTGTCCATCTTGTGTGTGTGTGTGTGTGTGTGTGTGTGTGTGTGTGTGTGTGTGTGTGTGTGTGTGTGTGTGTGTGTGTGTGTGTGTGTGTGTGTGTGTGTGTGTGTGTGTGTGTGTGTGTGTGTGTGTGTGTGTGTGTGTGTGTGTGTGTGTGTGTGTGTGTGTGTGTGTGTGTGTGTGTGTGTGTGTGTGTGTGTGTGTGTGTGTGTGTGTGTGTGTGTGTGTGTGTGTGTGTGTGTGTGTGTGTGTGTGTGTGTGTGTGTGTGTGTGTGTGTGTGTGTGTGTGTGTGTGTGTGTGTGTGTGTGTGTGTGTGTGTGTGTGTGTGTGTGTGTGTGTGTGTGTGTGTGTGTGTGTGTGTGTGTGTGTGTGTGTGTGTGTGTGTGTGTGTGTGTGTGTGTGTGTGTGTGTGTGTGTGTGTGTGTGTGTGTGTGTGTGTGTGTGTGTGTGTGTGTGTGTGTGTGTGTGTGTGTGTGTGTGTGTGTGTGTGTGTGTGTGTGTGTGTGTGTGTGTGTGTGTGTGTGTGTGTGTGTGTGTGTGTGTGTGTGTGTGTGTGTGTGTGTGTGTGTGTGTGTGTGTGTGTGTGTGTGTGTGTGTGTGTGTGTGTGTGTGTGTGTGTGTGTGTGTGTGTGTGTGTGTGTGTGTGTGTGTGTGTGTGTGTGTGTGTGTGTGTGTGTGTGTGTTAGATACAAGCTGTGTGTATGCATGTGGTGTGTGTACATGGGTGCGTATGTTCATGTGTGTACCTGTTAGTGTGTACACATGTGTTTGTTGCCACTGGTACTCACCAAAGCTGCCAAGTGCGTGCTCCGTCATACTGAGACAGAGAGAGTCGAGTCTGGCGTTGATGTCTGGCTCCGTCACTGTCATGTCTGACACTGTCACAACACACGTCACACGTAAGTTCACATTTATACAAACATCACTAGTAGGGATTATATACAAACGTTTTATGCAACAAACTATGCATAGATTCATGGCAGAATTACTCCCTTCTCCTATGCACAGCACATACAATTGTACCAAATATATTAGAAAATTATGATTATGCAAAAAAAACTTTGAAAATTTGAGAGAATGGAATCTGTATTTCTTAATACCTTATTAAATTTTTTTTCATTACCTTATACTCAGGCTACAGGCCTAGTTTGAAGATTAACTGTTGGCCTGGCAACTGTTGTAACCAAAGTAAATTATTTTGATGCTTTCAACAAATGCATACACTTTGTTAATTAAACAGGCTGCAAATATCACTTAAGTTGTTAACGTTTTATACTGACGTGAAAAATAATGACACGATGGTGAGGACTGTGAGGAAAGTGAATACTATGAGGACAGTGAGGACAGCGAGACTGAGGACTGTAATGATAGTTGGGACTGTGTAGACAGTGAGGACTACGAGGACTGTGAGGACTATGAGGACTGTGAAAACTATGAGGACAGTGATGACTGTGATGACAGTGAGGACTGTGATGACAGTGAGGACTGTGAGGACAGTGAGGACAGTGATGACAGCGAGGACAGTGAGGACTGTGATGACAGTGAGGACTGTGATGACAGCGAGGACTGTGATGACAGCGAGGACTGTGAGGACAGTGATGACAGCGAGGACTGTGAGGACAGTGATGACAGTGAGAACTGTGAGGACAGCGAGGACTGTGAGGACTGTGATGACAGTGATGACAGCGAGGACTGTGATGACAGCGAGGACTGTGATGACTGAGAACTGTGAGGACTGTGATGACAGTGAGGTCTACGAGGACTGTGAGAACTGTGATGACAGTGAGGACTATGAGGACTGTGATGACAGTGAGGACTGTGCTGACAGTGAGGACTGTGATGACAGTGAGGACTGTGATGACAGTGAGGACTGTGAGGACAGTGAGGACTGTGATGACAGTGAGGACTGTGATGACAGTGAGGACTACGAGGACTGTGAGAACTGTGATCACAGTGAGGACTATGAGGACTGTGATGACAGTGAGGACTGTGCTGAGAGTGAGGACTGTGCTGAGAGTGAGGACTGTGATGACAGTGAGGACTGTGATGACAGTGAGGACTGTGAGGACTGTGATGACAGTGAGGACTGTGAGGACTGTGATGACAGTGAGACAGTGATGACACTCACCGGGTCGTGTTTGGTAGGCCACTGTCAGGGGACTAGACTTGTTGGGTGCTGACTGGGTCCGACCCACCAACTGCTTGACAGGAAGCTGACAACAACAAGGTGACATGTTGACAGGAAGTTGACAACAAGGTGACATGTTGACAGAAAACTGACAACAACAAGGTGACATGTTGACAGGAAGCTGACAAAAATGTGACATGTTATAATACATTTAATTAACATAATTTCAATCACAACACTACTCAAGAGGTGAACTGTTTCTCACAAGCAGAGTTATTATCATCCTCTCCAACTGTCGTTTCATTGTCACATAACACGTGTATAATCATTTACGTGTCACTACTTTAACAACGTGTATGTACAGTAAGTACACTGACTTATCTACCTAGAGTTGTCCGTAGCAACCTTGTGCAATGACTTACCTCGAAAGGGTAGGGTACTCCGCTGTAGTCCTGCTGCTGGCTGGTGGTAGAGGGGTACAAGCTTGGGGCAGTTGTAGCAGGCACCCCTCCCATCACACTGTGGATATTGCCCCCAAACGCCCAGATCTGGGGGTGACCAGTTGAGGGTTGCTGAGGGGGCATAATCAGGTGCTTCTGCCCCCTCAGTGGCCGATGTGTGCGTGCCAAATGACTCATTGCCAGGGGGTTGTTGAAGCTGATAAAACAAACAATTATGCTATATTCGGCTCCTGATAAGACGGAAAAGAGACGACAAAGAATAACAAAGTATTCTATGTGCAATTTAGGAAAAAATATGGCATTAGCAGATAATCAATAACCCCTTACCCCCATTACGTCAGATCAGTTGCTTAAAAAGTGAAACTCTGCTGGCCCATAATAGAATACGGACTCCTCCTGTATAAAATGGACCCCAGGGTTCATATTGTATTACAGAATTTGTACCTGGAGGTCCACATTCTGTGACACACAGGACACGAACCCCCTAGATTATGAACCCGGTTCAAAATTCTATAATATTCGATAACATGGACTGCTGGGCCCATTTGTATGGATGGAGTCTAATTCCAAATGACACCATGATATCACATTATTATGAGATGTTTTTGGGTTTCCCAACTCGTGAGATGACCCCAATAAGAGACGTGTTCTTAGAAAGTGCAACATACGAGACACGCTGGCGATCCATGACACATCGCTGGGGCACCGCGTGCAGGAGCTTCTGGGTCTGTTGTCGCCATGACAACAACTTCTTCTTCTGTTCGTTTGTAAACGCCTGCAGAACAACAAAGATTGCTGTAGATAGCCTCAATGGTTTGTTAAATAACATCAAAATGAAAAGAAATAAAATGTTCTTAAGTGTAATGGTAGTGATCAGCACTACCGGGTAATCAATGTTTCATAATTTTGCTTCATTTCTGAGTGACATCAGTTGGCTGTTGACTTGCAGTGTTAGTGACATCAGCTCGTTGTCATTGTGTTTGTGACATTAGCGGGTTGTTATGTTGACGACATGTATATTGCTGTTGTCATCAACAGCAACTGGCTGTTGCTGTATAAAGAGCATCAGCGGGTTGTTGTTACATAAGTGAAATTAATGTTGTTGTTGTTAGTTCTGTAAAGTGACATCAGTTGACTGGTGTTGTCATACATCAATGGCTGATCGCACACAAGTTACATGTCTGCTTTATTGTTGGGCAACATGTTGATGCTAATTATATACATGATATTAATGCTGTTGTTGTATAGCTGACATACATAGCTGCTGTTGTAGTGACACCAGTTGTTGTTGTTGTTGGAGTGACACGAGTGGTTGTTGTGAAGTGACACGAGTGGTTGTTGTGAAGTGACACGAGTGGTTGTTGTGAAGTGACACGAGTGGTTGTTGTGAAATGACATGAGTAGTTATTGTGAAGTGACACGAGTGGTTGTTGTGAAGTGACACAAGTGGTTGTTGTGAGGTGACATTGTGTACCTCGTGCAGCAGACACTTGTCCAGCAGCTGCAGGTACATGGCGAAGCAGTTGTCTTCCGGCCGCGCGGTCACCAGCAGTTGTGTACACACTACAAACAACAACAGTGACCACTGACTGACCACACACTAAACTCATCTTGACCACTCAGCTCACAAACATCCCGTGCTCCACAGAAGAAAACGTACATTGACACAGATTTTGTTTCTGTTAAATGTTGCTGGGTCTCAACAGAGGCTGTTGAAAGTTTCACAAATTGATGGTTTATGATCAAATGTTCCAGAACATTTTCGAATTAATCAAAATGTTGATAAAGTAAAGACTTTAGTATTTCATTTGAAAATGGCATTAAAATTTCGAATTAAATAACATTGAAAGAAACTCATTAAGGTTTAGTGAGAATTTGTTTCACAGAAGACGCCATTGTGCCGTAGCGGTGCAGCATCACAACACAATGGGACGTGTTAAACTCCATGTAACAAGGAGATAAAACAGAAGCGTACATTTTCCCATGACCCTGGTCAACTGTCCGGGAACGTCACCCTCAGATATACTGTCGCCCTCCGTCAGTGTCGGCGTCTGTGACGTTGGCGCGTGATCCATGTTGTTGCAGTGTGACTTTATGTCGTCACTTGACGTCGTGTTCTGATTGGTCAATTCCCCGGGTGCGTGATCAGCGCCTGACCTTCCCATGTAAGACCTTATGGGTGTGTTCAGCAGCATCGCTTTGATCTCAGACAGGGCCTGCTTGATGTTACTGCCCTCCATGATGTCCTGTCGAAAACAACACATTCAATGAGCAAAACAGTTATTTCCACGACAAAAATATGTTAATAGTTGTTGATCAATACACACTACACAGTTGACTAATACTGTATTTGGTGATAATTTGCCCATCCATTGCAAATTAATGTGTCTGCATTTCCAAACTGTCTATTATGTTTCATGTGCAACCGTTAAATCCCAGAAAAGTTTATCGAAGCAAAGGTGGTACGATGACATCGACTACCAGGACTATCAGATTGACACGCTCATTTAAATAACATTCTGACTTCTACAGGATGTGTTCAGTCATTAGCCCTTTCTGTGCAGTCTCATGTCTCTAACTCTGTTTGTGGCCAGGTATTATTTCAATCAACTATGTCTGGTGCTTTAAATCTCACTAAAGGTGTATTTGAATGTACAGGAATAGCACAGAAACACATGGTCAGAAAGAAAAAAACACATTCAGAATCCCAGGGTGAGTGTGTCAAAACATAAGGTCAATAATGGTACATTATCAATTAATATAACATCCCAGTTTCGTTTCTGCCATCGAATGATATCTGGTCACAACTAAACATCATCAGGCTACGGCATGGAACTTATAATGTTCCGTAACTTTGACATCAGCGACATAAAATGCAATCAATAAAGGCACAATTAAATGTAATCAATGCCAATCCAAGACTTATATTACACAATACATCTTGCTTATTGATACTTATGTCATAGACTTACTTTTTCCATAGCTCGGAGTACATTTTGGCGTTCCTTCAGACGGGCAATGTTCAACACGATCTTGTGCCTTGCTCCTTTTGTAACACCCTGTGGACAGTCAACGGCATCAACATACAGGCACATATATAGGCACAACAAACAGGGTAATTAATAAATTGTCACTTAGGTCTTAGGTGATTACCTCCAAACAGCCCAAACTTGGGCTAACGCAGGAGTTGTTCTTCTCTAGAATTTGTGAGTCCACTACAGGTTACACATTTACCCCCTGTGTGGGATCTTTTACTTCCCCTGGCATAGACACCAGACAGAAGGGACCACCGGCTTTTAGTGTCTCATCCGAAAGACACAGGCAAATGTGGGGTGAAGAAATTGCCTAAGTTTCGAAATGGTGGTAGCTGGGATTGAACCACCGTCCCCTCGATTGACAGTCCGGCGCTCTACCGCGCGACCACCACTCCCCACATGTCACAACATATACTGTCACACCTCAGTCCTATGAAGCACAGCAGTTTTATCAAGTGTCTACCCAGAGTTAGTCTATTCTCATCACAGTTTAATCGCCACAATGTACAACTCATGTTTTAGTCATGTGAGGTGTCTTCGACATAAAGCTGTGTTTGCTTTCAAGTCACATTTATTTGAAATCACATTCCACCATAACCTCAGTCGTCCCACACTGCAATGTCTGTCTCCAGTCACAACTGCACTTATAGACTGTTGTATGTTGTAACACTGCAATGGTGGGTCTTGTCTGTCCCCAGTCACAACTGCACTTATAGACTGTTGTATGTTGTAACACTGCAATGGTGGGTCTTGTCTGTCCCCAGTCACAACTGCACTTATAGACTGTTGTATGTTGTAACACTGCAATGATGGGTCTTGTCTGTCTCCAGTCACAACTGCACTTATAGACTGTTGTATGTTGTAACACTGCAATGGTGGGTCTTGTCTGTCTCCAGTCACAACTGCACTTATAGACTGTTGTATGTTGTAACACTGCAATGATGGGTCTTGTCTGTCTCCAGTCACAACTGCACTTATAGACTGTTGTATGTTGTAACACTGCAATGATGGGTCTTGTCTGTCTCCAGTCACAACTGCACTTATAGACTGTTGTATGTTGTAACACTGCAATGACGGGTCTTGTCTGTCTCCAGTCACAACTGCACTTATAGACTGTTGTATGTTGTAACACTGCAATGACGGGTCTTGTCTGTCTCCAGTCACAACTGCACTTATAGACTGTTGTATGTTGTAACACTGCAATGATGGGTCTTGTCTGTCTCCAGTCACAACTGCACTTATAGACTGTTGTATGTTGTAACACTGCAATGGTGGGTCTTGTCTGTCCCCAGTCACAACTGCACTTATAGACTGTTGTATGTTGTAACACTGCAATGATGGGTCTTGTCTGTCTCCAGTCACAACTGCACTTATAGACTGTTGTATGTTGTAACACTGCAATGACGGGTCTTGTCTGTCTCCAGTCACAACTGCACTTATAGACTGTTGTATGTTGTAACACTGCAATGATGGGTCTTGTCTGTCTCCAGTCACAACTGCACTTATAGACTGTTGTATGTTGTAACACTGCAATGGCGGGTCTTGTCTGTCCCCAGTCACAACTGCACTTATAGACTGTTGTATGTTGTAACACTGCAATGACGGGTCTTGTCTGTCTCCAGTCACAACTGCACTTATAGACTGTTGTATGTTGTAACACTGCAATGACGGGTCTTGCCTGTCCCCAGTCACAACTGCACTTATAGACTGTTGTATGTTGTAACACTGCAATGATGGGTCTTGTCTGTCTCCAGTCACAACTGCACTTATAGACTGTTGTATGTTGTAACACTGCAATGGTGGGTCTTGTCTGTCTCCAGTCACAACTGCACTTATAGACTGTTGTATGTTGTAACACTGCAATGACGGGTCTTGTCTGTCTCCAGTCACAACTGCACTTATAGACTGTTGTATGTTGTAACACTGCAATGACGGGTCTTGTCTGTCTCCAGTCACAACTGCACTTATAGACTGTTGTATGTTGTAACACTGCAATGGTGGGTCTTGCCTGTCCCCAGTCACAACTGCACTTATAGACTGTTGTATGTTGTAACACTGCAATGGTGGGTCTTGTCTGTCCCCAGTCACAACTGCACTTATAGACTGTTGTATGTTGTAACACTGCAATGATGGGTCTTGTCTGTCTCCAGTCACAACTGCACTTATAGACTGTTGTATGTTGTAACACTGCAATGACGGGTCTTGCCTGTCCCCAGTCACAACTGCACTTATAGACTGTTGTATGTTGTAACACTGCAATGACGGGTCTTGTCTGTCTCCAGTCACAACTGCACTTATAGACTGTTGTATGTTGTAACACTGCAATGATGGGTCTTGTCTGTCTCCAGTCACAACTGCACTTATAGACTGTTGTATGTTGTAACACTGCAATGACGGGTCTTGCCTGTCCCCAGTCACAACTGCACTTATAGACTGTTGTATGTTGTAACACTGCAATGATGGGTCTTGTCTGTCTCCAGTCACAACTGCACTTATAGACTGTTGTATGTTGTAACACTGCAATGATGGGTCTTGTCTGTCTCCAGTCACAACTGCACTTATAGACTGTTGTATGTTGTAACACTGCAATGATGGGTCTTGTCTGTCTCCAGTCACAACTGCACTTATAGACTGTTGTATGTTGTAACACTGCAATGATGGGTCTTGTCTGTCTCCAGTCACAACTGCACTTATAGACTGTTGTATGTTGTAACACTGCAATGATGGGTCTTGTCTGTCTCCAGTCACAACTGCACTTATAGACTGTTGTATGTTGTAACACTGCAATGATGGGTCTTGTCTGTCTCCAGTCACAACTGCACTTATAGACTGTTGTATGTTGTAACACTGCAATGATGGGTCTTGTCTGTCCCCAGTCACAACTGCACTTATAGACTGTTGTATGTTGTAACACTGCAATGATGGGTCTTGTCTGTCTCCAGTCACAACTGCACTTATAGACTGTTGTATGTTGTGACTCTGGCTTCATATTCCCTAGGATAAAGAGCCTATAGACGTTTTATTATTATTATTATTATTACTACATCAAATCTTAAAGTAACTTGAGTGAGATTCATGTGGGCCATACCTGGCTGTCGAGCCAGTCCTCTGTCAGAGACATCATGTCATCATACGTGAGTTGCTGGAAGAGTGACGCGTACTTGTGTAGTCGTAGACTCTTCAGCCAGATTGGAACCTCTGCAACAACCACAGGACTTAGTCAACACGGTCCACAACATCATAGCTGAAATAATCTGTTTACACAGTTTATACTTGATTTTACTGTGTACATACATTACTATATGATTTAAATATTATGTTTTTATGTACCCTCCTAAATGCAAAGTGTATATCCATTCTATGAAAGGACAATAAAGATATTATTATTCACAAGAATCCAAAATTAGCTCCTACTTGTTTTCTTCGATTGCTGGATCTGGTGTGTGCGGTGACAACCAAATGTTTTATTTATGAGCCAGTAATAATTAGCTATGAAGTGGTGTCTTTAAGAACTATAAAGCTGTAATTGAGCGAGACTGCGGCAGGGGTTTTGGGCATGACTGTAGGACAGAGTCAATTATTCAACAAGTGCAGCTGCAGCAGAATTATTTTGGCCAATTCAAGGTTGTGTATTCTGTTTTCTATTGTTGCCGTCGGTTGTAATTCTGTTTCATAACAATTTCAATATTTACTTGCCATTGTGTACACAATGCGAAAACAAAAGTTTTTCATTGTACCAAAATGTGCCATTTTGAATGTGACAATAATCATGTTTGTTTTAAACATGACAATCCCACTGACCAGTTGCAATCTTTCTGACCAGTGGTCATCTTATTGACCAATGGTCATCCTACTGGGCAGCAGTCATCTTACTGATCAGCAGTCACACTGACCACTGGTCACTCAACTCACCCCTCATGCCACTGCCCTCCTCCAGGAAGGTGTTGCGGTCATGTAGACCGCAGTCGTCAGGATGCGTGTCACTGCCACTGCCTGACGAGGTGACACTACTCTGTGGTGACAGGGGCCGCGTGTCCTGCTGTGTCTTCAGCCACTCCGACACTATGTGGGCCGGGGAACTGTTCATTGTGTGCGCGTCCGACACACTCCGTGTCAACTTGCGGTGAACGTTGTTACACATACCTGTAACACCAGATGGCACTGTCAACAACTGTCATCAACCATCATACTTATTTAACCACGCTCCCTAGTTCATAGTTTTCTTAAAACACCATAAATATCTCAATATTGTCAGTATCTGTTTCCATAATGTTTCTTTGTTGATTTTCAGAATGTTCGGCTTGATAATGTTTTACATATGATACTTAATGATAAAAAAACAAATATGTAAATGTCATCATCTATAAGTTGTCAAGCTGTTAGCAGATGGACATAGGTAGAAACAGATCACAGCTTGCATTTGGGTAAGATACATTTGGTGGGTGGCGAGACAAAAGAAAACAAGTTGTTAACTCTCTATAAAAATGTTCTCGCTCTGAGCACCATGTGAGAGGACCTTATTTGTTGTGGTCAAATGTAACAATAACATGAATTATTTATCAAGTCTTCATTTATTAGTAAACCACTGAAACCAAATGTTCATTTTTGTAATTCACCGGAATCAAAGTAGCAATGTTCAACAGAGCTGTTTAATGACAGCACACTGACACACTTTAGAGACAGTGCTCAGCAAAAGTTGGGCATATCGTTTACGATTGTTATGTCTCATGAAAATGACTCGCTGTAAACAAGACAACCTTTGAGGACAATTAGGAGACAGTAGTTTGTCATGTGTGCTGTGGACCACCTTCAACCACACCCAACTCCACTCAAACAAGACGTCCAGACGCTCAGTGCAAGCATAGCCTATGTGACATTGTCTTTATAAGTCTAAACTGACACCGCCCAGTTTCACGTACACGACTACAGTCACCAGGGCAGTTATTCAGTGTTTCCCATAAGTAAAATGATGTGCGAGGTGGTAGGATGGGCTGAGCGAGCAGTGAGAGCATGATGCGCACTATGTGGGTCCAGGAACAAGGCCACCTAGAAGGCTAGAACTATTTTAAAACTACCTTCAAAATAGTGAAGGGTGTTTTAATGTATTCCCTGGGAATAAAGAAGAAACATATGTATAACTACAAGGTAGCAACATGTAAACATGTTTATAGCAAAAAATAGCTATGAGGTTGCAATTCTGGCATATTTTGAGCGAGGTGGCTAAAAAAAACAATGAGGTGGCCCACCTCGCTCATGATATAGCAGGGGAAACACTGGTAATTTGCTACATTGTCATTTTGGCAACCTTCATATCTTACTTGAGCTCACATTAGATAAGCCAATTCTAGTCTACATCGATTTGGATGCAACTGTGTGTACATTTAACTATGTGAACCAGCCAAACCTGGCTAGTCTGGGCAAAACTAAGATGTTTGAAAACTGACTGACTGTTTTTAACTCTTAAAAGTCCCTCTTTTGACATGAAAACTGCTGCTGCAAATATGTAAAACAATTAATTTCCTGACTGAACAGGGACACAACACTGGCACGCCCTCTAGTGGCACTCACCTGACGTGGGCGGTGTGAGGGCAGGTGGGCCCGAGTATGTCGCGTGAAGGGGTAAATGTTTATGGTGTCCTAACATAATGCCGTTTGCGAAATTGTTCTCTTCCGTTTTCATCCCTTCGCTCCCCACCACGTTGGTCCACGCCCCAGTGCTCGCCATACTCCCCACCAGCGCCGCCCTGGTGTCGGGGTCCTGCAACAGAACGCCCGAGTCGCTGGACGCCAGCGACATCTGGTGCAGACTGTTGCAGCCGACGGTAGCCGGCTGCACTGGTGGCGACGAGAACATTGAGATGCCGTTTGACACCGGTGGCACCCTCTGGTGGCCATTGTTGTTGACGTAGGATGGGGTGGTGTCGTTCGCGTCACTCGTCCACTGCTGGTGCGGGATGACGGGTGCGTAACACTCCTCCAGGTAGCGCTGCCACAGCTTCAGCTGGGTGCGTTCGTCGGCGGAGATAGCGGGGTGGATGAGGGTGTAGGACAGCAGCTGGCGACTCTCCTCAATGTGACAGCCCTTCTCCAGGGAGTGGGCCAGGATCTTGGGGATGATCTTCAGGTACTGCTCCTTCGCCTCCACATTGCCCGCCTGCAGCAGCGGCAGACAGGACAGGAGACACGACACCGCCTCCGCCTTCGACTCCGCACACAGGTTGCTGATGTAGGCTGAAATAGACAACACACAGGCTGAAACAGGCAATACACAGGCTGCTGATGTAGACTGAAACAGACAACACACAGGCTGTAACACAGGCTGCTGATGACAACATAAAGGCTGAAACACACAGGCTGCTGATGTAGGGTGAAACACACAACACACAGGCTGAAACAGGCATAACACAGGCTGCTGATGTAGACTGAAACAGGCAACACACAGGCTGTTGGTGTCAGCTGAAGCACATAACATACATGTTGAAACACACAACATACAGGCTGAAATACACAACACACAGGCTGAAACACACAACACACAGGCTGCTGGTGTAGGCTGAAACACACAACAAACAGGCTGAAACACACAACACACTGGCTGCTGGTGTAGGCTGAAACACACAACACACAGGCTGAAACACACAGGCTGCTGGTGTATGCTGAAACACACAACAAACAGGCTGAAACACACAACACACTGGCTGAAACACACAACACACAGGCTGCTGGTGTAGGCTGAAACACACAACAAACAGGCTGAAACACACAACACACAGGCTGAAACACACAACACACAGCTGCTGGTGTAGGCTTGAAACACACAACAAACAGGCTGAAACACACAACACATTGGCTGCTGATGTAGGCTGAAACACACAATACACAACACACAGGTTGAAACCCACAACACACAGGCTGTTGATGTAGGCTGAAACGGACAACACACTGGCTGAAACGGACAACACACAGACTGCTGACGTAGGGTGAAACATACAACACAGACTGAAACACACCTGCTAAAACACACTGCACAGACTGAAAGACATAACACACAGGCTGAAGCAAGCTACACAAACAGGCTGAAACATACAGTACACCAATGCCGAATATGTGCACCAAAGCGGAAACATTCACCTGGCCCTGAGTTCCACAAATTATCAATTTTCCCTAATTTGTGTTCTTTGTGACTGTATCTATATAAAACATTGACAAAGTAGGTGTACTTGTGTGCAAATGTGTTTGCTTAGCAGATTAAAACTTATTAGTAGTCGCAGATATGACAGATTAGTTGTAATTAGCCAATGATGACAGCATCAAATGGACCGTATGGCCTGTCCCTGGCTAGTCTAGTCTGTCTGGTGACAACTGACAACTGCACTAACTTCTATTCACAGATGTGGATACAAGAACAAGTAACTCAAGTTCTATACTAACACTTATGAGAACTGACAAACTGAATGTTTCTACGCAATAACAATGTCAATAAAGTACGGTGACACTTGTTAGGTGCCACAAAAGTACAACTCCAACTGTGCCAAAAGCATCCTAAATCAACCTGAACACAGCCGCAAAACCCACAGATAGGCCAAGCCAGCCTGCAGTTTCTAGGGTCAACACTTCTACAAGTAGGGAGCTAGGGAAAAGAGGGTTTAGATTATGCTAAAATTCTTTTACAGTTTATATCTTGCTGCCATAACAACAACAACAACCAAAACAACAACAATTGGGAATGCATATTGCAGACATTTTGCAATAGTTTTTGCAACAGATGAATATCAACAACCTATCTATAAAACTGTTAAAACAGCAGCCACACACCTAAGAAACACTACGAGAGTACGCCAGAATTATTCACGACTGCACAAGATACATGCAGTGAAGAAACTGAGTGAATAATGTTTTCAGTTTTATGTAAATATATTTTATCTATTAATTTAATTATTTATTTATTATATTTTAATATCAATTTTATTATAGAGCGCACTGATTCGCTACTCAGGAAAGCGCATCATAAATACAGCATTATCATTCAACTGAAAGTAGCTGGATTGGGAAGTTTCCTGCTCAAAACCAGGCTAATTTGTGTACATGTAAATAACCTATCCCTGAGGGGTCTATCAATTAATCAGAGATAACTGTTATCAGAGCCCAACCACTGGTGTAATTGACTGTGTTCCTAGCTGGGTGACTTGGTACATCTAGTTGGGAATCAGTTAATGAACATAACTGGGAAAACGGGAGCATCGTGTATCAGCCGGGAATGCAGACAATGAGGCCAAACATCAGGAACGAGACGGTGGAATGTCCACAGGTTTCCCCCAGTCTGGATCAACGTCACTGACGCATTAAGAATTAATCATTTTAATCAAGTCCCTATTGTCTCCATGGGAATTTCACCACTCGACATATGGCAGGAGACCCATTGATTTGACACATGTTTACACCATGAGCTGGCCTCGGTGGGACATTTGTTAGTTAACACATCTACATTTCTTATATTTTATCAACAGGATTTGTAAAAAGGCAGGAATCCAATTGTTCTGATCCTAAAATGATATTCTACAATATAAACTACACATATAATAATAATAATAATTAGATAACTTCTATTGCGCTAAAATCCTGAGACGCCAAGTCTAGAAACGCATCAATATAAAATGGTTAATTTATCTCAAAAGTCGATAAACAACTCCAGTTGTCATCAGATAGATTAATACACCAGGGAGCTACGGTGAATAGACAAGGTTGTAAAGGAATGTTTTTAAATGACGGTGGAATTGAGCAATATTTTCAACTGATTTAACACTAGAAGGAAGCTTATTCCAAAGAGTAGCTACAGAAAAGCCCTTGTCCCAATATTGATATTGTCTTTAGGGACAAAAAAGTAAATGAGAACCAGACAATCAAAGCTGGATAGGTTTTCTTACAGGAGTAAGGAATGTATGTTACATGGTGGTTGCTTAGAGGAATGTGCCGAGTAATGAGAAACCATTACATATAGCCCCATGATAGACCATCACATGCAGCCCATGAGACCATCATATACTATCCATGAAAGACCACCATATACAGCCTATTAGGGACCATCACATACAACCCGATGAGAGACCATAACATACAACCCCATGAAAGACCACCACATACTGCCCATGAGAGACAACTGCCCCATTAGAGACCATGTCCCATGAGAGACACATCAGAGACCATGCCCCACAAGAGACATATCAGCTGCTCCCATGAGACCAACATGCATAGAACCAGCCTCATGGGTGTAATTTGCTGTCTGTATTATACCAGTGGCTGAAGGAAGCTTCACTGAAATCTAGATTATTTTTTAAATCAATTTATTTGGAAAAAATACCATTTGTGGATGACCAACTTTGCAGTGCTGCAAGATATTGACAGCAACTGATGACACCTAACCAACAAATTGGTTGTCACTCAGTTTGCTGTCACTCAGTTTGCTTAACTGAGTGACAGGTTATATCTTATCAAAGTCACAAAATAAAAAGGCCATACATTAATAATACAACAAGATTTACATCTAACAACACAGATGTTTCTTTATCCAGGTCACATGTCTAATTCGAGATATTAACTATCATGAGATGCATGCAAGCATACGACCACCAGGACACGAGTTCACTCATGCGGAACTGAAACAGACATGTGTCTGTGAATGTTCAAATCTGCTCTATTATCAATGCCGAATGCATGTGTCAGTTGGGCCTCATTGTCAATCAAACTTGTGCTGTTATAATATATGTTATGTTCAATATGATTAAATTCATGTCCTACGTGATTACATTTATGTCATGTCTTGCATGAGGAGCTACGGTAGGCTGCCTACGTGGTCAGTCGAGCTACAATCAATAAACGCTCCAGTAAAATACTCATTACATTACAACTCGTGTCATTGCACCACGCCATTACAGCCTCTCTCTGACGCCAGTCTCACATCAGCATCCACACTCTCACAGAGAACTGCTGACACTGACAGGGATCCACAGACACTGACAAGGATCTGCTGGCACTGGCAGGGATCTGCTGGCACTGACAGGGATCCACAGGCACCAACAGGATCCACAGACACTGACAAGGATCTGCTGGCACTGACAGGGATCTGCTGGCACTGACAGGGATCTGCTGGCACTGACAGGGATCCACAGGCACCAACAGGATCCACAGACACTAACAGAGATCTGCTGGCACTAACATGTATCTGCTGACACTGACAGGGATCCACAGACACTCACATGGATGCAGACACTAAGCGATTGACACTGACAGGGAGTTCACTGACAGTAGCAGATCCCACACAAATTGTCACTACCAGTGATCCATAAACACAACCAGTGGCACACAACTGTGCAGACTTCAGACACAGACTCTGTAGGGATCATCTCCATCTGTCAACCAATGCAAACTGTCACCAGTTACAACACATCTCCTTACACCCTCCTCTGACATTAGGGTTACACTGCACTACACAAGACAACTGACAGTCACAGACTATGTTCAGACTCCAGAAACACCAGCAACAACCAGGTTGAGAGGGTGTAAACTCGGCTTCTAAGAAAGCAACTGCTAATACACAGGTTAATTACCCCAGTCAGCTAATCCACTACTTAATCACAAGAGCATGAGTCCATAGAGGCAGGCCATGTTTGTGTAGTGCAGTTATTGTTGTGGCCAGGAGGCTCTGTGAGCAGGCGTCTTGTGGTGGTGTATTGCAATATGTCACAGTCTGGCTGTGTAATAAACCACATCACTCATGTCCACTCACAGTTCAACTACGCAACTCTTACAACCTAGCTAAGATGTTGGCACACACAGAATTTTGCAGCCCCAAAAATGCACAGCATTACATTATCAGTATAGGTGGTTAGTGGCTTTGCTTTCATTGTGTGTGCATGCGTGCGTGCGTGCGTGCGTGCGTGCGTGCGTGCGTGCGTGCATGTGATGGGGAAATATATTTGTATGGTGGCTCCATCTACTGAGTGGAACTAGATTCACACCGAGTCTGTCTTAAACATCAGAGATCCACAACAGGTTTTCCCACTTCCCTGCATGGGACCCTTTATTCCCACGTGGCAAAACACCAGCTGGAAGGGACCAGTAGCTTTAGGGCATCTGTACCAAAGGCAACATAGGGAGGGTAAACAAAACTGCCCAAGTTTCACCATAACGACCAAACCAGTCCCAAATCACCACCCGCCAGCTGAGCACCATGATTCAAAACCTCGTCCCTTCAAATGACAGTGACCACTCCAACCACTCACACACTGCACCATGACAACTCCTACCCCACCTAGTGGTGCTCATTTGAACTGTCTGTTTACGTTGCTAACTTCACAGACCTCCCCTAAGTCTCAGGTAGAGTTGTCTCAATCAACAACGTCATCAACAATGTCACTATTTACAAGATTGATGCCTTCTATGGAACCGCTGCCATTCAACTGCACACATTCAGCCGATGTGTGAGTAGTGAGTACTACACAGTGAGTGAATGAATTAACTGAATGACCCACACACCAATACAGATCACTCATGATTGTGGCAGCAACTTAGCAATAAGTTGTGGGTGTTGGATTACCTGGTGGATGTGAATCACGAATAACGTAGTTATAAATACAAACAGAGTCGACTCTATGGTTGCAAGCCATTTATTACTGTAATCAGATTATTTAGAAAAAGCTCTGCTGCCTGTACGTACGCAAGACCGACGACAGCAGCACTCATACAAAGTTTGCGTTTTGACTGTAGAATTTTTCCTTACTGCTATGCTCAGGGGTATAGCTTCCCTCTCGACTACGAGAACCCGGGTTCAAATCCAGTGCTGCGGTGTTAAAACCCTGGGCAAGTTTTTTCACTCTACATTGCTCCAGTTCACTCAGCTGTATAAATGAGTACCTGGCTATAGATAATGGTGGATATGTGTACGAGAAGCCTTCACGCATTAATTGTAGCATATGGCTGGATGCTTCCAAGAGAAGCCGAGATGGTGTCTGAGTGAACAGGTCTGTCAGGGAAGTAAAGTGTACAGCGCTTTGAACGGTCCTGATGACTGGATACTGCACTATATAAGAACTTGGATTTACTTTTGTCTTTTTTGTCTGTCTAAGTGAGTCAACTTGTCATCCTGAGTGTGGTCCTGGCTCCAGTCTCAGTCTGACCATTATGCATGATAACATTTTTGCCAGTCGAAATATTTTATGGTCAACACATCAACGTTAACTCGTATAAATACAAGCCAGTCAGGATGTGTACTATATTGTGAAACAGACAAGAAATATGTTTGACATCCATTGTGAAAGCATCATTTACAACATATATGATTTCTGAAGCCCTTTTTGACTCCTCCCTTTTAACCATCCATGCTCCAGTGAAGTTGCTATCTCAACACAAGGAGTTTAACCTGTGCAAAAGACTGGTGGACGAACGGGTCTCTACGTAAACCTAAGGTCTGAGTCATCACACAGCACTGCCAGGATCCTGTACCACTTTCACTCTCACATTCCAATGTCATTCTGGTCTCCTAAACACTTCCTTGCTTCAGGCACAACCACCCCATGTACACCTTGCCCACACAAACACACCGTTAGTGTTCAATATTGATATAAACACACTCTTGCACTGTACTGATGACTACAGTAGGGGGTGATTGTTGGTGCAAGCACTCGTAGTCTATCACTAATGTAGGTGTAGTTACTGGTTGCACAAGTACCTGTAGTCTATCACTAATGTAGGTGGAGCTATTGGTTATACAAGCACCTATACTCTGCCACTAATGTAGATGGGTTTATTGGTTGTACAAGCACCTGTACTCTGCCACTAATGTAGGTGGGATTATTGGTTGTACAAGCACCTGTACACTGCCACTAATGTAGGTGGGGTTATTGGTTGTACAAGCACCTGTACTCTGTCACTAATGTAGGTGGGATTATTGGTTGTACAAGCACCTGTACACTTCCACTAATGTAGGTGGGGTTATTGGTTGTAAAAGCACCTGTAATCTGCCACTAATGTACGTGGGGTTTCTGGTTGTACAAGCACCTGTACCCTGCCACTGATGTACATGGTGTTATTAGTGGTTGTACAAGCACCTGTACTCTGCCACTAATGTAGATGGGGTTATATGTTGTACAAGCACCTGTACCCTGCCACTGATGTACATGGTGTTATTAGTGGTTGTACAAGCACCTGTACTCTGCCACTAATGTAGATGGGGTTATATGTTGTACAAGCACCTGTACCCTGCCACTAATGTAGATGGGTTTATTGGTTGTACAAGCACCTGTACTCTGCCACTAATGTAGGTGGGATTATTGGTTGTACAAGCACCTGTACACTGCCACTAATGTAGGTGGGGTTATTGGTTGTACAAGCACCTGTACTCTGTCACTAATGTAGGTGGGATTATTGGTTGTACAAGCACCTGTACACTTCCACTAATGTAGATGGGGTTATATGTTGTACAAGCACCTGTACCCTGCCACTGATGTACATGGTGTTATTAGTGGTTGTACAAGCACCTGTACTCTGCCACTAATGTAGATGGGGTTATATGTTGTAAAGCACCTTAACCCTGCCACTAATGTATGGGGTTATATATGTTGTACAAGCACCTGTACCTGCCACTAATGTACATGGTGTTATTAGTGGTTGTACAAGCACCTGTACTCTGCCACTAATGTAAGGGAATTTTTGGGGTTTAAGGGTTTTTGTTGTACAAGCACCTGTACCCTGCCACTAATGTACATGGTGTTATTAGTGGTTGTACAAGCACCTGTACTCTGCCACTAATGTAGATGGGGTTATATGTTGTACAAGCACCTGTACCCTGCCACTAATGTACATGGTGTTATTAGTGGTTGTACAAGCACCTGTACTCTGCCACTAATGTAGATGGGGTTATATGTTGTATAAGCACCTTAACCCTGCCACTAATGTAGGTGGGGTTATATGTTGTATGTTGTACAAGCACCTGTACCTTGCCACTAATGTACATGGTGTTATTAGTGGTTGTACAAGCACCTGTACCCTGCCACTAATGTACATGGTGTTATTAGTGGTTGTACAAGCACCTGTACTCTGCCACTAATGTACATGGTGTTATTAGTGGTTGTACAAGCACCTGTACTCTGCCACTAATGTACATGGTGTTATTAGTGGTTGTACAAGCATCTGTACTCTGCCACTAATGTACATGGTGTTATTAGTGGTTGTACAAGCACCTGTACCTTGCCACTAATGTACATGGTGTTATTAGTGGTTGTACAAGCACATGTACCCTGCCACTAATGTAGATGGGATTATTGGTTGTACAAGTGCCTGTACTCTTCCACTAAAGCAGATAACACAAGTGTTATGTTGACACTGTCTCTCAGACAGTCCATATGTGTTCTAGGTGGCAATGACAAACGGCCAGTCAAACTCACAATTGAGCATATTCTGAAGGGTTGTCGTGACTGTGTTGTGAGCCACAAATACTTCCACTCAAGGACAGTCACTTGGCATGTTCTCACACAGAGTGTCTGTATCTCTTCACCGTTAGTGTCACACACCTCATGGGCCAACATGCCACAAGGACACTTGATAGTGTCCTCATATCCCTGCACATAACACTTCAACAAACACAAACAAATCTACTCTGAAGTAGTTTTGAGTTTTCTACTGCACTTCTTCGCGCAGGAAATTTCATAACAAAACACATCTTAGACTATTGTTTCCCTATAACTTTATGCAGAGACCCGTCCACCCATCACTTCGATGGGTAAAACCTGTTGTGGACGGGTCGAAATATCAGTGGACGGGTGATGAACGGGTGACAGAATTAAGGAACAAAACAAAAAAGGGTCTTCAAAAATCACAGATATCGTCAGGTATGCCTTAATTTCAGGTCAAAAAACACTTTTAATGTTTGTAAACTCCCTTAACAGTTGACATCCCTGTGTCCACCAAAAACTGTGTGATTGACCAAAAATTTCCCTGATGTTACACTCTGGTTCCCTACCTTTAATGATACCTGACTGTAATCCGGGGACTGGAATTAGAATCAGCCTTCAAGCATTAATCAGACCCAGAGTTGATTCCTGAATCAGAATTGAGGGCTGATTCTGGTTCCAGAATCACTCTGGGTTGTCACAGACTCCAGCTGTGCCCCCAGCAAAGGTTTGTGTGACAATGTCTGTTCAGGGCAGACCTGTGTGCAAGCAGCCAGGTGTGACATAACAGGTAGAATTACCTGAAGCTGTCTGAACTCTGGCAATTAAGACACAGGTAACACAGCAGTCAATGAGTGGATTAAAATAAAGTATGTTATTACAGGAAATAACACATTATGTGGCAAAATGGGGTGAACTGAAGAAGTGTGTTACTTCATACAGGGGTCAATGTGCAGCCTGTTGACAATGACTCAATCATTCATTCCCTACTGGACTTGTTTACAAGTGGTGCAAAATACCATTAACAATTTAAAACTTGTTGACAAAAGGAACCAAATATTGTATACACTTTAAAACATATTCAGTGTTCAGAATGTCCTTACTGTTGTCGGCAGCAAAACTTCTTCAACAATGTTGAAGTATATGACATATGTGGCCCTCCTCTAGACAAACTACCACAGCACGGTGCAAAGGAGGCCATGGCTGGAGAAAGACGGCGCAGCGAGCACACACAAGTTCATTAATCAGCCAGTTATCATGGCGAGGTTGTGAAGACAGGCTTCTGGAAATGAGATCTAGATAAAGGCAACTGGAGTGAATGGAAGTCACTGCAAGGTCATCAGGTGTCTGAGAGGGGTGAATTATAGGCTCATCGGAGTTATTTGTTAATACAAACTGCGTAAAAGTGTTTTCATTTATACTAATAAAGCCTGCATGCGTTTCAATATTTTGTGTTACGTTTGTCTGCTCTATAAGGCCAGGATGACGGCTGTTAGACACGTGAAACCTTGTACTGTACCGGCTGCAGGTTGTGAATCTGGGAATATTCTTCAGTTTCATAATGTGAAAATCTGAGGTTGCAAAGAGGTGACTAAATGAAAAAAAATATTAAACAAAATTAATTGTTTAAATAATTGAAGAGTTGCAGATATAAGTGTGTTAAGTTTAAACAAAAAATTGAAATAAACACCAACAAAATTTAATCATGATACTGAGTTAAATCACTTGTACACAGTGAACAAATTGAGACGATGCTGAATCAAACCAATACTGCAGCTCCACTAGAATCACTTGTTAGTGCATGTAAGATGAGTAGGTGGACAAGACAAGACAGCTAGGTGATGGACAAGAGCAGCAGTGACCAGTGAGTGACCAGTGACTGACCACTCCTCCGACTGACACAGGGTGATGAATGTGAGCCGCTGGAGACAACAACAAGGTGGTCAGAGGCTGGCTTAATGATAATGGCCAAGGGTCAGTTCAGTTGTCCAGCCAAAACAACCAAAGTAGCCACTGCCCACTTGGGCCAGTGTGTGGCTCCCTCAGCCCAATGGTCAGCCACTGGTCAGTGACGTAAATGATGGGGATGTTGACTGGGGATGTTGACTGGGAATGCAGATAGGAACAAAATAGACGTGATTTAAGAGCTCACAATGAGCCTGTTTACAAAGCTGGGATTCAGGGAGAGTCAATGGGAAGAATCCAGGATGTGATCCAGGAAAGGGCTGCAGGAAGAGATTTTGTTCAAATGAATGGATCCAGAAAGTGATCAACGAATGACTGATCAACTTGACGTCTTAGATTATTGAAAATATGCAATTCTCTCAGATTCTCACCTGAATAATTCATAAATATACTGAGGCAATGGTTAAAGACACCATACTGCCAGTACTTATGTTGTAGGGCGAACATGGACCCTACATTTCCACTAGGTGCGTCCTTATAGATCACACTTGTACATCCCAACTTGGTTTTTGTCAAGCATACTGAACCATGTACAGTAAGTCTGGGAGGTGACCACCTTGGGTACGAAAGGGCCTGCTTGGGGACTATATCGCTATACATGGAACTATACAGGATGTACCCTGTGGGCCACACCAAGTGTACACCCACACACACTGTGCCCCGCAAGTGTATACACTCACAAGTGTATGCAAAGTGTACACACACCACCACTGAGGGCCGTGCTAAGTGTACAGTACACATCCACCGACAGCGACATTCATTCAGACACGTGACAGTCACCCTGTGTGAATATGGTTAGGGTAAGACGAATACTTCCTCTTCCTACATGGCGACACTTATAAATGGTTTTTAGCAACAAAGAAATTGCTCTGAGCACAGGGAAGTGGTGCTACACATGGGGGGGGGGGGACTGATCACTGACCTCTCTTCCTGGTGGCTGACAGACAGTATGATGCGGGCATGTGGGCATGTGGGCATGACAGAATTACAAAAGGATCCCCATGTGCACGCAAACAAATCATTTTAGCAACATCTGACGGGAGTGTGTCTCAGTTTATGTTGATGTTTCTAAAAATATCTTGTAGAATTTAACAACCGTGTAGAGCATGGCATTGTCGTGACAACAGCAACCAGTATCGCTGAGATAGAATCTTAATCGATATATTTTTTATCTTATGTCGAAAAACATTCACATGGATAACAAACAATCTGCCTGTATGATGACAGCACAGCCTGTGTAGTAAGTGTGTACAGCGAGACATCAGGTGGTATACATTCTACATTGTTGTATATCTCTCAGAGACCACACAACAACACATTCATAAGAATGACACGGTCAAGATAGCAGCACGCTGATAAGAAACAGAAATAGAACAGAATCTGGTAAACAATCCAACAGACTTGTTTACAACCTGGTCCCTCCATAGTGGATGTCACCACTAGCCTAGTACTTGGTCCCTTCATAGACACATCCATACTGGCCTAGTGCACCTCCCACTGGTCCACAGGTTCTTAGACAGAACAAGTCCCTATTGGCCTAGCACACCATCCTTGTCGGTTTCAAAATCTCACTCGACAAACACCACAAAGTGCTAGGAATAACACACACAAACTGGTACTTATTTCTATTGTGTTCAGTCGCTTATGCATTGTAGACAGACCAGCCAGTAATGCAGTACATGTGGCCAGTACAACTGGCTGGTACATGTGACTGGTACATGTGACTGGTACATGTGACTGGTACACGTGACTGGTACATGTGGCTGGTACATGTGACAGGTACATGTGACAGGTACATGTGACTGGTACATGTCACAGGTACATGTGGCTAGTACATGTGACTGGTACATGTCACAGGTACATGTGGCTAGTACATGTGACTGGTACCTGTGACTGGTACATGCAACTGATACATGCTGAAGGTACATGCAGCCTGTGCATTCAGGCAAACTCTGAGCCGGTACATGCCATCGTACATGCCGGGTGTGCCGACAGGACACTCAGCTTCCCGCTGCAGATGTTCCCATCTGTCTTCCCTGTGAACTTTTAGGGACAGGAAGAGTTGGCATCTGTTCCTCCCTGCCCAGACCCACTCATCTTTTACCTCTCATGTATCTATCATACAGCTGCTGTGAGTCTCTGTCTCCCTGGGTAGTCACTCTCCCTTTGTAATCTGGGGTAAAGACTGGCTGTGAGGTTGTCAGGAATGTGGTGTTGTCACTTCTCAGGACTGTCATGTTGACAATACTGACAGAGGTGGACAATACTGACAGAGGTTGACAATACTAACAGAGGTGGTCTCATGTGGACAATACTGACAGAGGTGGACAATACTGACAGAGGTGGACTCAGGTGGACAATACTGACTGAAGTGGACAACACTGACAGAGGTGGACAATACTGACAGAGGTGGACAATACTAACAGAGGTTGACAATACTAACAGAGGTGGTCTCATGTGGACAATACTGACAGAGGTAGACAATACTGACAGTCAGAGGTTGTCTCATGTGGATAATACAGACATAGGTGGACAATACAGACAGAGGTGGACAATACTGACAGAGGTGGACAATACTGACAGAGGTGGACAATACTGACAGAGGTGGACAATACAGACAGAGGTGGACAATACTGACAGAGGTGGACAATACTGACAGAGGTGGACAATACAGACATAGGTGGACAATACTGACAGAGGTGGACAATACTGACAGAGATGGTCAATACTGGCAGAGATGGTCAATACTGACAGAGGTGGACAATACAGACATAGGTGGACAATACAGACAGAGGTGGTAAATACTGACAGAGATGGTCAATACTGGCAGAGATGGTCAATACTGACAGAGGTGGACAATACAGACATAGGTGGACAATATTGACAGAGGTGGTCAATACTGACAGAGGTGGACAATACAGACAGAGGTGGACAATACAGACATAGGTGGACAATACTGGCAGAGATGGTCAATACTGGCAGAGATGGTCAATACTGACAGAGGTGGACAATACAGACAGAGGTGGACAATGCTGACACAGGTGGTCAATACTGTCAGAGATGGTCAATACTGACAGAGGTGGACAATACAGACAGAGGTGGTCTCATGTGGACAATACTGACAGTGGACTCAGGTGGACAATACTGACAGAGGTGGACAATACAGGCAGAGGTGGTCTCATGTGGACAATACTGACAGAGGTGGACTCAGGTGGACAATACAGACAGAGGTAGACAATACTGACAGATGTGGTATCATGTGGACAATGCTAAATACAATTAAGACTCACACGTCCCGTTATTAAGAAATGTACCATTTTCAACATGTAAACAAGTAAGTAATCATGAGTGTTGGTGAACACAATACTGACTGATGCTTCAATACCAATGAAGCTGAATTATATTCCATTCTACAGTTAACATCAACAGTATTAATGACCATTAAACATGAAAAACAGAGGCTGAAATAGCTGCTGGGCGACAGATCAAAACAAGTAAATCAGGCTTCACTCAGCCATCACTCTCCCATCAGACTATACTGATGACGTTCACTGTTGACAATACTGACTCATGTTGACAATACTAGGTGTTGACAATACTGGTGGTGTTGACATGATAACTACATTACAGACAGGCGATGATTGTCCAACCTTTCGCAGTGAGCATTTACTCTCAGGTACATTGTACAAATGTTGAATACATGGAACAGTAACTGGCTGTAGCTTAGAACGGTTCGTTGGCCCTGCACAGAGTGTCTTACTGAGCCTGCCTCAGAACATACATAATCTCTCAGGTGAAGGTGACTCGGGGACATACATAAGACAGTTTCAATGAGACCTGGTGGGTTGACAGAGCCATGTGACATCAGCAGGGACAGCGTCCTGGAGTCAGTGGCTGGGCTGATTGTCACTTCTACGTACGTAATCAGCTTACTTCAACTATATATGAAGGTTCACGCGGCTCCACTGAACTCGATTGGTGAACTGATTCTGCGTGTTTTCGACCGGACGATTTCTCAGAAACGATTCTATATACAGTGTATGATGGTTGACGGCACAGTGAGTTAGTCAGAGACAGGGTCCAGCATTGGTCAGGTGGTTAAGCAGAGGTCGATAACATACATGCTCTCTTAATACTCAGACTGACTGGATGAGGTAATATGAACTTGGGACAAAAGGGGGTCAGTGTAATAGTATCCCATCCCTAGTGCTGAGGTCCACGAGTCCGATGGCTCCACTCACTTCTTTTTCGCTTCCCTGAATCTGACCCACTATTTCATGATGTACGCTACGCAAAGGTTCAGATAAGGAAGTTATTTTCTAACTAACGTGTTTACTTTTTTACTTTTTTCTACAAACACGTTCGTTCTCCACTGGGTGTGATATTTAGCCAACAGTTCACCAACACATATGTCCAGTAAGCAGTATGACTGCAAGTTGTAATCTGGAGTCACATTCACTCAACCGTCTTCATGGTGATGCAAAAAATGAACTGTCAGTGGAAAAAGTTTAGAATCAATCGACTGTAATGGACCTAACTGGTGTCACTGTTTTCTTGCACCATGGCTGGGCAATGGGCACACCCCTACTAATTTATGACATACTTTTTCAGTTAACTCGAAGCCACGGTATACAATGTCATGTTAATAGACTCACAGCCCAGACTGAACATTGCATAGCAATAGTTTAATTCTGTTCAACCTCAGACCTGGTAGCATCTTGCCACGATTAACAGCAATGACAATTTCTAACAGAGTCGTGCCAAAGACCAACGCAACTCTCCGGCCTAGACATTTACCTAGTTGGCGTGTCTCGGATACCAGGGCTGGGTATCTAGTCCTTGAATTCACTGGCCCACATAACACACTGGTGTACACTGATCAAGTTGGACACCTGCACTTGTTACTCTGCATGGGGCCACCCTGCTCAACTTTAGCATGATGAGACACCTGTATCAAGCAGGATGCATATGTAATTTATATACGTACTTACAATCATGCTCAGTTATGTTGTGAAAATATTAAATAAAAAATAAACAAAAGTAATGTTCAATTTGAGTTCACCTATATATAACATTAACATTATTAGTTACTTTGATTTCTGAACTTTCATCTCATGGTAGATAAGTCACGTCATCATTTAATATTTTATATAATTTATTTCTGGAATACACACTAGTACATAGGTACTATTCATATCTAATAAAATAAGCTTCAATGAATATAATTTATATCCTTCCAATTTGTCATGTTACCATATTAACCTCAATAATCCGTTGATATTTTACCAAATACATGTCATGTGGTTATTTTTTAATATATATATATATATATATATATATATATATATATATATTATCTATATATATATATTCAATAAATGTTCATGCAATGTTGACAGATGCTGTAATCAAAGTTAATCACTTTTTTATTTGTTTTTTATCTTGTGTCATATTATAGTTGATATAACACATTTATAACTGTCTAAATAATATAAACGTTTGCACTACTGAGCAGTTTGAGACCGACAAGACCCCGGATGCAACCATGACCCGTGTGCGGTCAAACGTGTCCATTTACTGTCTCGGTTCAATGAACCAGCTTGTATACAGACTATACAGCCACCAACTGTACAAACAAGCACAGTCGCCTATAGCATATTCATGAAGACTTATGCAGGTTCCTGTCAATGACTGACACTCAACATAAATCAGTGACACAGAGCACGGCTGAATGCTGTAATACTGTTGATACAACTGGCTGATATATTTAAGCGATATATGAAAATGGAGCGACTCTCTGTGTGGTCCTTAATTCACAACATGAGCAAGTGAGATAAAAGTCACCATAACTGCAGGTGGCAGCCTGCAACAATGTAGAAGGGTCCAATAGAAGCACATCCCCTATGAGGCATAAAGATCCACTTACAGGTGATACGACTACCCTGGGTAGGTCCGTGACACAGGTGTGCGAGGTATGATTTAATGTGACAGCCACCAACTGAATGGTCAATGATAAAACACTACAACATCTGTGTGTGCGAACACAAAGAACTGTGCTGGACCAGCTGTGGTGCAATAACTTCTCTTACCCCCCCCCTCCCCTCCCCTCCCCTCCCCTCCCTCCCTCCCCTCCCCTCCCTCCCTCCCTCCCCTCCTCCCCTCCCCTCCCCAGAAACCTTCTGATGTGAGTTCAATATGTGGTAGAAATTCCTGTTTTTCTTGACCGAATCCTAAGCTCGATCCCACTTTGACCGGGGTGATGTGTCACCCCACTACCCTAACAAACACCCGATCACCACAAACAAACTGTGACACAGTTCTCGTGAAACTATGCTAACAAGACATCTCGGCCAACACCTGCATTCGATTACTTGCATGTTTCTTTTCAATAAACAGGCAAAAAAGTAGTATTAAATCAGCGGAACACTGGCAGTTGTGCTGCGATTGCACACTGAATGCATAGCAACCAGAGCTGTGCAATGTCACTTTACTGCCATCAGGCAATTATGCATGTCATCTTGTCACATATAAATCAACTGTCAGGTCTAAATATAGACACCGTCCAGGTACACCACACAAGGTCTTACGAAGTCAGGACCATCTGATCAGCTTGGACCATTCACACACAGGGACCATTTAGTATTGTTTCACAGGAATCACACGACAACTCAGGAAATGGGAGGACAAAAGGACCATTTGATGACACAGGAGCACTCAGATAGAGGGAACATCTAGTGTCGTAAGACCATATGGAAATTGGAAGGCACAAGGTCACTCAGGAGAGACAAACGGACCATTTGATGACAGGACCACTCAGGATATGGAAAGCCATGAGGACCATCTGCTAACACAAGAGCATAGTCATGACAGCACATGACAACCATGAAAAGATACATTACTAAACCACAAAAGATGTTTGTTTGTAAGCTACAAAAGTCTATATGCCGATACCATACAACATTGATACGTTCAGTTCAACATTGACAGTCGCCCACGCACACAGACACAGCAACCAGTAGCCATATTCCGAGAATCACCAATAACACACTCACATGACACACGCGTCAATAGTGACTGGTGGCCACATTGAAACACACACTGAGAGATTGTTATATATCCACAACCAGCAAAACTACAACAAATCTGTAGTTCAGGTTCAGCACTACACATGCAGAATTTCACAATTTTTGCATCCTTTGAGCTGCATTGCATTATATTTAATTACAAACACATTCATGAATGCGCATTTCCGTGATGGAAATACCAATCACCATTGTTTTGTTCCAACATAGTAAGATAACCATCTTCAATACACACAGCATTACACCCATATGGCAGCATGTTTGTGACTACAGGAAAACAGATGTATGACTCCAGAGTGACTGATTCCTTGTCACCAGGCCATACATACAGCCGTGCTGACAGGTTTACTGTGGTCAAGTACACTTCCTGTGCCCATGAATTAGATTTCTACCATTGCGGAGCTGTCAGCATTCTTGCAATTAACCACGGGCAGTCGTAGAGCTTGATAGTGGAACATGTGTCAGGAGATAGGTCACTATCGTCCAGCCAGCCCTGGCAAAGCCCAGACGAGACAACACACACAGACCCGTCCTGTGTCCACAAGCAGCTTTGTACGGCGAGCAAACATTTTCGGATGCCGGATACTTGATTTCATTTGCAATGAAAATGAGCACAGATATGCTGCATACAAAGACAGGGAGAAAAAGGACCAACAAAGCCTTGAATAAATACAGCTGCTCGATCAATATAGGACAAGTATGAGAGAGTGAGAGCAGGAGAGAGAGGGTGGAGAGTTGAGAGGGGTGTCTGGGTGGAGGAGAGAGAGGATGGAGGGGAGATGGGCTGGAGGGGGAGAAGGGGTGAGAGGATGGAAGGGGAGGGGCTGGAGGGGGAGAGGAGAGGGGCTGGAGGGGGAAAAGGATGGAGGAGAGAGGGGCTGGAGGGGGAGAGGATGGAGGAGAGAGGGGCTGGAGGGGAGAGGGGCTGGAGGGGGAGAAGGGCTGGAGGGGGAGAAGGGGTGAAAGGATGGAGGAGTGGGGCTGGAGGGGGAGAGATGCTGGGGGAGAGGGGCTGGAGGAGGAGAGAGGATGGAGAGAGGGGCTGGAGGGGGAGAGAAGATGGAGGAGGTGAGGGGCTGGAGTGGAAGAGAGGATGGAAGAGGAGAGAGGGGCTGGAGGGGAGATGAGATAGAGCGCACGAGAGGGTGAGTGAAAGAGAGGGCGGAAAACACAAAGGGAGAAGGAGACAGAGAGGGGAGGCAGTGGGGGATAGAAAGTGGGAGTGGAAGCAGAAGGGGGAGGGATAAGTGGATGGGGAAGAGGGACAGGGAGAGACAGGGGGAGATGGAGAGGCAGATGGAGTGATGGAAGGAGGAAGCAAGAGAGGGAATGAACAACCAGTCAGTGTTTGTTAGATATGTTACTTTGATCAGCTATTTGATTAAATACTAACTATCAAATATCAACCCCATGTCACCACCAGCTACAGAGTGTACCTCTACACCCAACATACAGTGTCATCTTTCTGGCATGTCAGACTATAAAACTAAGTGCATTTATTGTTCTACTTTTGCATTTTCTACAATTATTAATACATACAATATCATAGAAATCTAGGCACATAAACTCCGGAAAACTACACTTAGGATAAGTTAGGTGCTACTTATTCACCGAGGGTTTTGCTAGAAATGTTAGTGAGGCTCTCCAGTCAGTAGTGCCTTGTTTCTTTTTGTAACACCATAAGTCAGTATTTACACTGACAGCATCAAGTCTGTGAATGATTGTTTCATGGTGTTAGGCAATCATACATTTAACCAGGGTTTGTGCAACTGTTTACAAGGAAAGTTAATGAGACATGCCGTGGGAAAGGTCAATGGAGCTGACTACATCTGGGAGTGATTAGGGGACATTAATTAGAGGCTGAGGTAACGATGCTTTAGTGATTAATAGTAGGATGTCTCGCTCATAAACAAGTCAACACTTGCAGTATTACAACACTGTCCACAGGCAGCTTGAGTTGCCACAGTCAGTGCTGTAGTGTGGCAATACTCACAGCACAGACAACACCACAATGGAGCCCTGATCCCTGAAACTTGACAAATGAAAGAGATGTCATTCAGCTAGTAAAACATTTAAGAAAAATATATAGCAAATTTACCACCAATGAAGCCATCAAGGATGAGCCCATTGTTACACCCAGAACGTGAATTACATGATTGAAATTTGCAAACAAATTAAATTAATTTGGGAACTGGTATCAATATCAATTCATTAGTGAAAGGAAAAGTTGAAACCAGCTGAAGCAAAGAAAGACCAAGAAGACAGTGAAAAGGGACATGGAGGAATGGATAATTGGAGGGGAGCAGATATGTCTGCTAACTGCTGAATGGAGAATTTAGCAGAATAATGTGCTGAATGTAGACAGCCCGTCAAAGTTGCAATGTCCAGAAACAGATAGGCAAACTCACAGAAAAAAGGTGCAACTTGTCATAGAAGTGTTCAATATTCTGGATATCTCGGTTGCAACCTGCCACTGACGAATCCAGTCAAATTAAACCTCTCCAGGCGACATTTATATTAAGCACATCATCCTCTTGGGTGAAATTTTGCTGCATCCTTTAAGAACTCTGTAAATATGGCTGTCAAAATAACGTCCATTCATAATTCAAGTATCTCGTCCAGAGTACAATAAACATGAGTGTCTCCCTCGGTACAACAACATGACTGGTGACTCACTGAGTGGTGGCTGCACCCACAACTACTGGGAACACCCAGCACGGCACAACTACTAATTAATGTGGATAAACAGCACATGCAGGACATGTTAACATGAGGAATATACACATACACGGCTACATGAATACATAGCATTAAATGTTATGGAATAAACAACTATACAAACAGACATGCATGCACAAACACACATTTCAGGAATAAACAACTACACAAACAGACATGCATGCACAAACACACATTTCAGGAATAAACAACTACACAAACACGCATGCACAAACACACATTTCAGGAATAAACAACTACACAAACAGACATGCATGCACAAACACACATTTCAGGAATAAACAACTACACCAACACGCATGCATGCACAAACACACATTTCAGGAATAAACAACTACACAAACACGCATGCACAAACACACATTTCAGGAATAAACAACTACACAAACAGACATGCATGCACAAATACACATTTCAGGAATAAACAACTACACCAACACGCATGCATGCACAAACACACATTTCAGGAATAAACAACTACACAAACATGCATGCACAAACACACATTTCAGGAATAAACAACTACACAAACATGCATGCACAAACACACATTTCAGGAATAAACAACTACACAAACAGACATGCATGCACAAACACACATTTCAGGAATAAACAACTACACAAACACGCATGCACAAACACACATTTCAGGAATAAACAACTACACAAACAGACATGCATGCACAAATACACATTTCAGGAATAAACAACTACACCAACACGCATGCATGCACAAACACACATTTCAGGAATAAACAACTACACAAACATGCATGCACAAACACACATTTCAGGAATAAACAACTACACAAACAGACATGCATGCACAAACACACATTTCAGGAATAAACAACTACACCAACACGCATGCATGCACAAACACACATTTCAGGAATAAACAACTACACAAACATGCATGCACAAACACACATTTCAGGAATAAACAACTACACAAACATGCATGCACAAACACACATTTCAGGAATAAACAACTACACAAACAGACATGCATGCACAAACACACATTTCAGGAATAAACAACTACACAAACACGCATGCACAAACACACATTTCAGGAATAAACAACTACACAAACAGACATGCATGCACAAATACACATTTCAGGAATAAACAACTACACCAACACGCATGCATGCACAAACACACATTTCAGGAATAAACAACTACACAAACATGCATGCACAAACACACATTTCAGGAATAAACAACTACACAAACAGACATGCATGCACAAACACACATTTCAGGAATAAACAACTACACAAACAGACATGCATGCACAAACACACATTTCAGGAATAAACAACTACACAAACACACATGCATGCACAAACACACATTTCAGGAATAAACAACTACACAAACACACATGCATGCACAAACACACATTTCAGGAATAAACAACTACACAAACACACATGCATGCACAAACACACATTTCAGGAATAAACAACTACAAAGAACATAAATTAAAATAAAAACCTCAACACACAGTCGTTAAATTTATATCTGTAGAATAAACTGCAAGTCACAGAGCTCTCTATTTTAGGAACACACATCATGACACAGCTACACCAGAGCACGACACAGATTTATCACAGGAACAACTGTGTACAGCTACTGATAGTTGACATGGCACTGACACTAATCACAGAGTGTGAACATATCAAGTTACCTGTCTTCAAAGTACATCTGTAATAAGGCGTTACATCACCTAAATCTGTAATAAGGCTAAATCACACCCAACTGTTGCTGGCATCAGTACTGTCTAAGCTGCTACATACAAGCTGTTAAAAAGATTCTGGTAGAAATCTTTCGTTCACAGGGAAATATATCGTTCAACAGGTAAAACTGATTGTAGAAACATAAAATGTATCACATTATCTCATCTGATATTTAAATAAAAAATTCAAACATCTATCTGGAGTGACACCCCCTCCCCATCACCACAACCCTCTCACTCAGCCTCTACACCAAATGCACCCATCTATACATAGTACCCCGGCCTGGGTGAAACATTCCTGCTTCCGGAATTCTTTGTAAAATGGCGGACACGAATGAGCCGGACACGAATGAACCGCGAGCGACTGGAGGGGAATACCCATTCTACAAGAACAGTCACGCCTCAGTGACTTCACCGGGTCAGTTAGCTCTAAAACTCCTGGGCACTCTGCCATGACACAGGTCACTTCCTTATCTGTCATCAACAAAAATGTCACCAATCCAAGTATAGCTGACTCTTGACATGCGTCAAGAATTGCTACTGTGGTCACCTTGCTTATACTAATGACAGAAGGTGACAGACAGACTGACATAGCATATGAGGGCATGAGAGTCTGGCAGCCAATGTCCACATATCAAATTCCAAGATATTTGTAAAGAACAAACAATACTTTGGTGTTCTATTTATCACCTCATAAACACAAGGGCTGTATTTGTACACAGAGAAAACAGAATAATGTATCCGTTTTACATTACAGAGGTCCTTAACTCAACATGGAGAGCTACTTAGGTGCCGAGGGGTATTTTTTCAAGTTGTGACACGAAAACTACATGTTACATCTTGCTTGTTGTTGAGTGTGTGAGCTTGGGAGCTGGTCTCTTTACCTGTCTCGACAAGCAGACACTGAGTAGACTGCTGTAACTGGATACAACATCTCAGAGATGGCCGGAGTGATAACATTAATATGTACACAGAGTATACAAATAGAGCTGATCTACTGCCACCAGATAGACAAATAGAGAAGTACAACAGGAGCTGTCATTAGCAGCCACCTCTCTGTAGTTAGTGGTCATGGAGACAGGTGGTCTTCTACAGCAGGTTGCTGGCACAATTACAGAAAAAAGAGATGCCCTAACTGGCAACAAATGTAGCATTGTTACTATTAGTACAAAGTTTATTGATTGGAGGAGCATTAATTGTGGGCTGTTCTTCATTCTTTTAATAAAAATAGCATGGTGCATTGTTATGGCTTGATGAATGATCAAATGGCATCTGAATGTGTTCTACTTCCTCTTAACCTCGCCTCTGTGGAGATAGAGCATGCATGCAACAACTTTGTGTTCACTGGTCACGTTTGGTTTGGTTTGGTTTGGTTTGGTTTGGTTTGGTTTGGTTTGGTTTGGTTTGGTTTGGTTTGGTTTGGTTTGGTTTGGTTTGGTTTGGTTTGGTTTGGTTTGGTTTGGTTTGGTTTGGTAGACAGTCATTCACAACTGATTGTTATGATTTGTATACTATAAGATTTGGTTACCTGAGATGAGTGGTCATCCAACAGATTCGAAGACAGGTTCTACCATAACACTTTCTTTAGATTTAATTTAGATATTATACCATTCCCATTGTGTCTACGTGATAGACACTGGACACTTAGACACACCTGAGTGAATCAGTCACAGGTGCACACATCTGCTCATTCAAAAGTCAATTAAATTTAAATTGAAAACTATCAGTACACACGTTCAAAAGCAGCAGTTGCAAAATGCATTGTGTCATTAACTATGCATAAAACTGATTCTATACTGACTTCTGATTCTCGGGAAGACAGGAACGTGTGTTTTAATCCACACTATTGCAGCACTGCATTTAGAGATACTTTCATGTCAGACTTGGGATAAGTGTGGACACAGACACCTTCTTACCAAGAGACTATGTCAGGCGTCAACACAGGTGTCTGTGGTATGGAAGGTGATGTGATAAACTCACATGATGTTGCTACATGATAGTTACTGAGTCACCTATGGGATGCCGTTCGCAGTTATGTCAACATGAAAACACATCTGCAATCTAATGAACAGAGTGGTACATTCACGCATAACGGTGTTACGCCCACTCCCACACATTTCACTGCAGGATGTAAAACGTTCTTAACATGGAGAGTAATCTAAAAATCACGAATCTACAATTATCCACCTTTAATCCCTACACACACACACACACACACACACACACACACACACACACACACACACACACACACACACACACACACACACACGGATAAAACTTAGATAAAAACCCTCTATGTGAAATGGGGACAAAGTACCACAACTGCACAATATGATGTATTGTTCATACTGTTATTTTTAGTGTTCCTTTTATTATTAGATTCATGGAAGCAACATAAAACAACTGTCCAGCCAGTGTTGTGTCCAGCCAGTGTTGTGTCCAGCCAGTGTTGTGTCCAGCCACTGGGAGATGGGGGCAGACATCTCAATGTCACAGTTTACAGATTGCTTCCAGTTTCTGTTTGATCTACAACCCCTCAACTGTGTTAAGTCTTATGTAGGCTCCTCCTTCTGTCCCCTGTCCATTGTTCATTGTTTACCTCCTCTGTACCCTCGGTCTATAGCAGCCCTAATTACCCCGACTCTGTCTTTGATTCTCCACACAGACCCCAGACTGAGAGGGTGCAGGTTCTATATGACAGAGTCTACAGCCAGCTACTGGAAGAAGCAACATCAGGTGATATTCACATGGAACACACACACACGCACACACACACAAGCTTGCCAGTAATTCCTGTATTACAGTTTAAATCATGACCTATTTGAATCTGATAGAACTGCAGCCAACAAAAAGCCAACCATCTAGGGTGAGCAATCACAACAATGACAACTCTTGTAGGACTTTAGCCAGTCACTAGTCACACAGACACAACCACAGACAAACTCAACCTGACATCAGCACTCGTCTCTAAGCTAATGACCATGAGTCAGATGAAAGGATTCGCCAAAGTCAACGCTCATTAGTGGATTATTTGAGCACCAGGCACATTTCATCAGAATGTGGTGAGTTTTCCACAGCAAACATCACATGAGACCCACCCAACCTGCTTTTAATAGCATGATAGTGATGTCATATCTGTTCACAAAGATTTCCTCGTAAGACATTGTACAAGATATTGTGATGGGACAATAACTTCTCTAATGTCAGTCAACCATGCTACCATAACAAATCAATGCACGTTATTAATTATTTATGTTATCACTCTCAACACGATCGTTATGTATTCGTAATTATATTCTAATGACAATTCTTATGCATCTGTTCACAATATATCATTCCCTAGTCACACCAGTTCACAAACTACACAAGAAAATAATGTTATATACTCTTGGTAACCCTGACTTTCTTTAAATTTTCCAGCCTAACACTTAAGAACTAGTAAACAACTGAACATTGATAGTTGTTTGACGGAGTGTAAACAAATAGTTGTAACTTGGTTGGTTAGGGTGTAGTCATGTACACATTGTACACATTGTACACATTGTACACATTGTACACAACCATAATGAAATGTCATACTAATGTTCAATGACGATGACAATATAACAAACACTGAGAGTATGACATATGACAGTGGAGGCTGGCGGCTTAAGACACGGACAGAATCACAGTGGGTGATGGGACAGACTGTCAGTGGGTGATGGGACAAGACTCACAGTGGGTGATGTGACAGACTGACAGTGGGTGATGGGACAGACTGACGGTGGGTGATGGGACAGACTGACAGTGGGTGATGGGACAGACTGACAGTGGGTGATGGGACAGACTGACGGTGGGTGATGGGACAGACTGACAGTGGGTGATGGGACAGACTGACAGTGGGTGATGGGACAGACTGACGGTGGGTGATGGGACAGACTGACGGTGGGTGATGGGACAGACTGACAGTGGGTGATGGGACAGACTGACGGTGGGTGATGGGACAGACTGGTGGGTGATGGGACAGACTGACGTGGGTGATGGGACAGACTGACGGTGGGTGATGGGACAGACTGACAGTGGGTGATGGGACAGACTGACAGTGGGTGATGGGACAGACTGACAGTGGGTGATGGGACAGACTGACAGTGGGTGATGGGACAGACTCACAGTGGGTGATGGGACAGACTCACAATGGGTGATGGGACAGACTGACAGTGGGTGATGGGACAGACTCACAGTGGGTGATTGGACAGACTCACAGTGGGTGATGGGACAGACTCACAGTGGGTGATGGGACAGACTCACAGTGGGTGATGGGACAGACTCACAGTGGGTGATTGGACAGACTCACAGTGGGTGATGGGACAGAATCACAATGGATGATGGGACAGACTCACAGTGGGTGATGGGACAGAATCACAATGGATGATGGGACAGACTGACAGTGGGTGATGGGACAGACTCACACATGGTGATGAGGCAGACTCAATGGGTGATTGAATAGACTCACACAGGGTGAAGAGGCAGACTAACAATAGGTGATGACTTAGTTACTTAATGCAAATGAAAATATGTGATCGACTCAAAATACACGTACGAGACATTTTGGGACAGAAACATAAAGCAATGAAAAAGTGACATTTTCCCAAAGCACCATGGGATACTCACCAGGGTCATTGGCCTGACGTTCGAGTGGGATCACGTCTGGACTGGAGGTGAGACTCTGCTGGATCACTTGCAGCAGGAACTTTGCCTGCACGCCAGATACCTTGCGCAGGAGCGAGTACAACGCGACTGTCTGTTCACATTCATTCCACCGGCTGAACCAGCTCGACACGACGTCCACCTGGTCGCGAAACATGTGGGTCGACTTCATCTTCGTGTTCTTCATCGATGACCCACGGTCAGTACGGAGACATGGGATTGCATCGCTGGACACATGGCAGTGACAAGGAGACTGGTCTTGTCTCAGTGTAATGGCTGCCTGTGAAGGCTTGTAAGTCAAGTCATTGTGCACTTTGACCGGGTCTATGGTGTAATAGCAACACTAGAACTTGAGTAGATCAACACCTGCTTCTTCTGCTCACACTCCTGTCCACTTCCTTCTGTCCAGTAGCCACGTCCACTTGGCTGCAAGACAAACGGCACGATTAATACAACTGCCAAGTTAGTATGTATATTACTTGATTACCATATTCCTTGAGCCTGGCCAACTCTGGTCAGTTGGTGGCAACACTGGCTGACCACTGAGCCTTGGCCACAGTGACCATGGACTAAACAAATCATTATCAGCTTAATGACTAATTGCCATGGGAGGGCAGTGAGGCAGTGGAGGGAGGCCGGCCCAGCCCCTTCCTGTGATGGATGACCCCATCACTGGAACACTGTCACATTACAGCAGGGACAGCTGCTTCTGGAGTCGCCTGGAGCAGTAGAGCAGCTCCACCAACACAACACATCCTTGTTTGTCTAACAAGTGCCTACACATTTCAAATTACAGGTTCAACTGAACTGGAATTATGTATTCAAAGTAATCAACGAATACTTTAAATAAGTTGTTAACACCCGTTGTTTATGTGTGACTACTACTAAAAGGGGAATGATTACATTTGCATTAAACTGGACAGTCAGAAAATGTCAACTTATATGCTGCATTCCCAAAGCTAATATATCCTGTACAGCAAGTTACTTAAATGAAGTTATCTACATCTTAACTATCAGTACCCAAACTGTGTGGTAGTTATCACAAAATAACAAAACATAATGACACAATAAACTCAAGAGTAACTACATTGTAAGTACAGGTCACAGTTTGAGAACAATATCTGTACCTATTCCAAACCATGATATTCACTCTGTAAGTGAATGAATACAACTGGTTAAATGACAACAGGACTACGTACATGTTGCTACTTGCTAAGATCACCTCAATAACTGACTCTGATAATTCACTCAGATAACTTAGCGTGAATAACTGGGTGGCCTAAAATCATAATTTAATGAGCCAATCAAAGAATGTTATGTATTTTGGCCTGACCTAAACTAAAACAATACAACTAATAACCTCTCCCTGACCCTCTCCTGGCATCTTGCTGTCTAAACACAAGCCACAGAAGCCTATACTGGGTCAATTTTTTGCCAGTAAAAAATGTCCTAGTAAACCGATCTGCCTGAACCTATACACCCAAGTGCCTGTCCTGACATTAGCAAGTCACAAATACACAAAATATGCTTTTTGGTCATCAAGTTTGTACCCGACCAATCATACATTTCCACCCATCCAAAAGCAGATTTTACCCATCCAAACGGTGAGTACCCGGTATGTGGTTCTCTAGTCAGCCACTTCTCCACCCAACACTGTCAGACTGTGCGATTCTAGACTGGCTCACAATTTAGCTGTTAATTCCTCCAGTCACCCATAACGTTCCCTCATACGTTGTCTGACTCCGAGTGATGGTTCCAATGCAATGTTTGTTTAGCAAAAAACATGTTGCGCTTAGATGTGCTTTACAGCGGAAAAGCCGTCAGTCACAGACAACAATTCAAATGAGATAACGCTAAATACTGCACTTAAGTACCAGTGCAGTAGCAATAACAGTCATAAAACAATATTGGTTTGTTGGCATATAAATAAACACGCTAACAGAACCCCTGTGTGGCCGGAGTATTGACAGGTAGTTGTAGAAAACAATGTTTTCGGTACCAAAATAAAATAAATATATTTAAATGTAACTTAAGACATAGACATATATATGTTTACAAAACATATTTTTAACTCACAAACCATGAATACATACAGGCCTATACACATCATACAAACTTTGTCCAGCATCAAAGTTCAGACTGATGCAAATAGCACAAGTTAGGCAACGTGTTGGTTTTAAGGCGTGACTGTTTAGGTGGTATCAGATGACTATAGCTATGAAATTCTATTCTGTCTTAATATGAGGTGTCTGGTGTTTACTGAACTGCCTGGGAAACATTGACTACCCACTACTCTTGTCTGTCATAATTTGGTAGAAAAACTGGCAGTTAGTACTCACTGTCTTGTCAGTTGTTACAGGTCTCTCATAGAGCAGACGTCTCATCCAACATATACATTTCTATCGTGTAGTTTATATATAAGCCAGTTGCTATGCAGTAGGAATGAGTCAATCCCGTGCATTGGTTTCAAACGGAAATAGTCATGAGGTGGTCTGTGGCATTCCATTCAGACAGCTCATGTCTTTTATTAAATAAATCATATTTATCTTCACTAGCAGTGCTTGGTAACACCTGCATTGTGTCATGCTTGAACAATTGTAAAGGACTACTCAGATTGGTATAATATATTTATATCTGTACAATCTACATAATCTACCAATTGCCTACGTATGCCTTTTTATCAGGACTATAAATAAGTATTCCATTACTCCGATGTGAGCCGCTTTAAACACAACATTCATAACAATACCAGCTTCATGGTAGCTTGTAGACGTTTATGTGTCAGAAAGTGTAACGCTAACTAGAAACAGATCCTGTCTGACCAACGGTTATTGTAAAAACAGTTTTCTTATAACAAGTGATACATCAACTGCGACATTTCTTAAAAGTAGCATTATTACCCAGTCAATATAACTACCCAAGTTGTGCATGAAACAAAGAGGAAAAACACTGAAATTAGAAATAACACGTGTTCTAGCGATGCTAAACATTATGACAATAAATATATCATGGTTGGAAACAAGGAGTGTGAGCACCTGTTCGAAACCAATCATCTCTACAGTCTACACACCTGCTGACTACAGTTAGTCCACTCATGGCAGTTCTTGTCTGTCCCAAACAGGTGCGGCTTGTTTTAGGTTATTCTCAGTATCCCATAAACTGTCCATATCTCATCCGCTCATTATGCAATGTATGTACATAATACTACACATGTGATAGCATCCTTTTAATGACCTTACCCAAGACCACAGTATTAATTAGTCGTGGCTGCATGGGTTACTAGTATTCAATGTACAGCATGTCAATTATTTATATAAAGTTACCTGGTATATAACTTATGAAATTTCTTAAATCACAACTATAAATAATTGACGTGTTGTAGACTCAATGCTGGTCTTCCTCTGCTCGTCAGCTGTGACATAAGAAACTTGCTTTATTAAACAAAATTCCACTCTTTTATTTAAATAGTGCTGTGTTGAATATTGAGCCCATTACTTATGGCTGCTGTACATTGTAACAGAAATTGTATCAGCCTGTTGTCTCTCTTTGAGTGAATTAGCACTGTTTGTTATGTAAGACAACAGTACCTCATGCAAAAAGACACATCATATGTACATACCTACAGTTGGCTGACAATGAATAACTGGGCATCCAAAGCTAAAAAAAATCCTATCAGAAGATGAGCCATGTTTCAAAACATCTTCACCCATGGTAGCTTGATTGTGTGAATAAACACTGATTAACACCTGATATGCTGGTTTCTTTGTGCATATTTTATTTTATGTTGGTAAACTTAATAAAGAACCTGTAAAATAATTATGACCATATCAGTTCAAAGTAACTTACAGCACTACAATTATGAGTTTGCCAAACATAGGCTAGGCATGGCTATAATTCAGCCACAGCCGCACAAACTCCCAGTTTACATATTATTATGTTTGTAATTTTCATGTGTGTATGAATCAGCTAGAAGGATGGCAAAAAGCCATACAGTCAGAGTGGATCATGTGGGCACATGTGGGAAAACTACACTGCCAATGGATAAATGAGACACATGTGTTGTTATCTCATGACCAGCATGCAACTTCAACGGACTGATGTTAAATTTTGCCTGGGCAATTGGTTTTTTCATATATTGTACATGTCACGCACAAACAATGATTTAGGTTATTAAAAATGACACCCATTTATAATATTTAACTTGTCAAATCCTGCCATTTTTTCCCTCACATATATAGTGTCAATAGATTGCATAATGTGTGCAGACTGCACACATTACGTATTCTATTGACACTAAAAATACAAATACAAGTGGACAGGATTTGTCAGGAGCATATGAGCTGAGAAAGTTGTTTTAATGTCACATCATGTTCATAAACATGTCACTGGGATGAAGAGGACACTTACCCCCCCCCATACCACCGCATAGATAATTAGTACTATGCTCTGCATGCACTACAAAAATAGTAACTTAACGATACAAATCCATATTGTTTAATTTTAGGGAATAGTATAAGCTGTCTTGATTTATAAAGTGAAAGAAGAATCCCCAAACTGGCATGGCTTTATAATTAAAACAACTATTTCATTGATGATTTGGTAGCGAGTTTGTTTGCAAACATCTTCCCTTGGATTTAGTAAGAATCCGTGTTTGTATAGGTTGTACTAGTAGATGACTCGAGACTAGGCAAAGATATCATTCATATATTTTATCTAAAATTCCTACAATAAATATTAGAGTCATAGCCCGACAGGCAACAGTCACGCCCATGTAGGCATCGATGCCATCATACTAAAAACCACGTCCACCACCTCGGCCCGGGCAGTCAACAAATAATTCACTCACGTTATGTTTTACATTCTGAAAACAACAAACAGCGTAAAACTGCACCAGCTGAGTTGTAGTACGGAAACTGGCTTCCTCACAAGTAGGGTGGGGCCAGACGATAATACAGAATAATGGCCAAAACACACTTCCGATTCGTGAGGCTGAGTGTGACGAGCGATGCTTATGCTGTCCTAGTAACCCAGATGGAAATTTTGAATGGACCAACATCAACAAGCGACTGACGTTTTGTCAACACACGACATTGAAACTTACAGATTCGCGTCTACGCGGATATTGTAGTAAAATCAGACGACTTACTGTGAGCGACTGCCGACGATAAACACAACAGACGTGTACCGACCTCGTGACCGTGAGACTGACCGACTTGCGAGCAATAAACACGCCCGACCACAATGGATTGGCAAACAAGCGATAGACTCGGCCGCACGCGTTTACGCCAGTCCAACGCCAGCCGCGATTCCCCGCACTCCTTATCTCCCCCCAAACTGTTGCTTCCCCACCCACAACACCTCCCGGGCAGATACGCCGAAGTTTATCCGCCGTTAGTGTTATTTATTGGCGCTGCTCGCCGTAAAAGGCGAAAACACAAGAAACTCTACCCAAGCGACGTCACTCGGACGATATTTTGGTTGCACATGTTGGTTACTCTCGCGACTGCTGCGCGAGTAGGGCGGTGTGACGTCACGCTATGGCGGGTAAATAGAATGACTGCACACGCCTTTCAAGGACAGGTGCTAAATTTGACGCTGGAGTTTGAAGATCTTGAAAGCCATCTGAGTGAAGTGCGAACGAATGGTGTACCCTCGAACACTCGAGAATAATATTATTTAACTAAGTCTGGTGGTCGCATATGTACATTGTCATTGGACAGCTTATCTGACATACCTTGGCTTCAATTGGGCCATGCCCATGGCCATGACATGGCATCGCCAACGACAAACGCCAACGACAATGCATGCATTGATTTATCGAATATTAATTTGCACACTTTGTAAGTTATCATATCACATAAGACCTCTTCTTTAATCAAGACTCAGAGTGATGGCGATGTTGAATTGAAACACACTAAAAGTTTGTATTATAAGTACGTTGACCGAAACATTGACACATGGATGGCAGCACAGTAGATACATTAATTAGTCGCGTTCATATTAATACTTTTTCTATAGTGATAATTTTTTGCAACAATTTCTTTCTCGAAAGTTTTTATCCGGATAGTCATACTTTCTACAGAATATAAAATCCATGTTCGCAGGCACACATGCACGCAGGTTAACATGAACATGCACGCTCCCACGCCTGCATGCACACACACACACACACACACACACGCACGCACGCACGTACGCACGCACGCACGCGCGCGCAAACCACCGCACACCGGTATCTGCAAGGGTCATAAGACGCATGGACACGCGCACGCAAACTCACGCGCACACCGCACGTATCTAGACAGGGTCTATACAGAGCGCATGCACGCACGCACGCACGCACAGAGAGAGAGAGAGAGAGAGAGAAGAGAGAGAGAGAGAGAGAGAGAGAGAGAGGAGAGGAGAGGAGAGAGGGAGAGAGAGAGAGAGAGAGAGAGAGAGGGGGAGAGAGCGCCTTATAAAATATAATACATTGTACGTGTCATAATACGAGTATACATTGTAAGTGGTCTTACATGGCATGACGTTTGATGCATGAACAGTGATTTGGTGCAATGAGAGGGAAGAGAAGGCCGCCCAAACAACCTGGCGCATAATAGTAGGCCTAGAAATAGAGGTGAATCTGGTGCATCTTCGTGATGATGGATGATGATCGACAGATTGGCGTCAGAGTTTTCATAATCTCCGATGCTTTGCAAACCCGTTGATCATACCCGAAGGAAAATTAAAACGACAAAAAATCAACAAACAAGAGACCAGCAGAAGACAATGCCGTCGTGCAGCTAGGGCCACACAACAATGCAGCAATGTAGAATTATATCGTGTACATATCTGTACCTTTTTTAATATATATGTTGTTAGCACGAGAACAAAATTAATATTTCAATTCATTAACTTTATTCCAGGCTCGATCAACAGGGCAGATATATACAAGAAGCACATTTGACTCTGAGGTTCATATATGTTGACATTAGGCAGACAATAAATATTATGTACGATATCCATTCTGACCTATTGCTGTAGAAAAATGTATACAACTTGTTTCGGTCAAGTATTCACACATAAAACAGTTTCTTCCAGCGTTTACGAATACTGGAAGTAAATCTTATTTTAAAGCTAGAATATCATTTATACTTATAGTTAACAGAGCTATCAAGCCTACACATAAATCTATATACCATATATTCCTAATAACTGAATGACAGCATTGTACATCAAACAGAGTTCATAGCAAGCTGGTACTTTATTCTGACATACAGATAAACAACTTAAAAATATTTTTTAGTATTGTGATATGCAATATGTAATCTATTTAATGTGGATTTCTTGTAATTTCACCAGAATTGTCCTTCATACATGGGTGAGCTATATGAACGAAGCAGTGTGAGTTTTACCTTTAGGGAGCACATGCTAAACTTTCCCAATATAATAATTCTACGTTGTCTATTAATGTCATAACAATCTGAAAGACCATCTGAACTTTAGTTTCTGAGATATTTAAATATGTAGTTACAACATGGATAGTTGCCGTGGCCATGTGTAGACCCCTATGTCATTGTGCGTCTTGGGCCAAAGTTAATTTGTTTGATATTCATTACATGACAGTTGCTTGAAATGTAAACTTTGGGACAATGTTGATAGGCCAGCATTGCTATATTGGCCCAAAGGACATCCCGATATTGGCCCAATGGTGGCATCCGACATTGTTCCAACACGCACACGCACCACGCACACGCACACGCACACGCACACGCACACGCACACGCACACGCACACGCACACGCACACACACACGCAAACTTGTTGATGGTGGACCTGTCTCTTGGTTCTTTGGAAGTCGTACACTTTGAGCTTCCAGCCACGGTGTCGTGTATGCGGGAGGGCAAATACCGCAAGACATGTTGCCATAGTAGGACCTATGTTATTTAATTATATTTCCATTCGTAATAATTATGAACATGTACCGTACACGTACACGTACACGATTATTTTGTATGTGCGTACACGTAATATGGGAAGCGTGCTATAGAAAGTGGCGCCATCTCGCGAATGTGTTGAAAATCATGATAATGTCCTCCGTGTAGTGCAGGTAAGACTAACAGTAAAGTCCGACATGTGGTGCCACTTAATCAGCTAATGACTAAAAATAGAAATTGTGTGATGGGTGTGTGCGCGCGCGCGCGTGTGTGTGCGTACGTGCGTGCGTGTGTGTGCGTGTGTGCGTGTAGATAAAAATATGTAGGAAATATATAATTATATAAAATCTACATATATATATATATATTGATAGATATTTTGTTCCGTATAACTCTTCTCCAGAAACACCACAGTAAATACCTCTAAGGGCTTGTAACTGACAATGCCATGTACTTTGAGGCAATCAATCATTGTAAAGGCAAATCATATGTAAAAAAGATGCACATTATATTGACTATAATAATTATAATGTGGAATTCTGTATTTATCACTTCCAATCACTGATTGACTGTCAAAGTATGTGTTATTCCTCATGCTCTAGCAAATAAGAAGCAGGAATGCAGTGCTATGCATACCATGTTCAAGCAGGGGAATCTTGCAATCATGTGGGAGAACCTACCCGGTAGGTCATAGATGGGGAGACCTTCCTGTATCTGCCAGTGCAAAAATCTCCCACAAATCCAAAATTTCGTAAAATTTCATTCCGGACTTCTGGGCCTGGTGAAATATCTTGTATTTCAAAGACAGGCAGGTTACCTTCCTCAGGTGACAGGATTCTAGTTATTAAGATGTCTAAAGGTAAGTTCATTGAGGTAAATTCTGATATAACACAGTATCCAACTGTCAGGATTGCTCAAAGTGCTCTACACTTTACTCCCTGGCAGACATGTTCAATTGAACACTATCTGGACTTATGTGGGAAACATCAAGCCATAATGCAATTAATGTACAAATATCCACCACTGTTTATGTCCAGGTATCCATTCATACAGCTAAGTGAACTAGTGCAGTGTAGAGTGTCACACGTCTCAGGTGGTTTCCTCTAAACAGCCCAAACTTGGGCTAATGCAGGAGTTGTCCTTCTCTAGAATTAGTGAGTCCACTACAGATTATACATTTACCCCCTGTGTGGGATCTTTTACTTCCCCTGGTATAGCCACCAGATGGAAGGGACCACCGGCTTTTAGTGTCTCTTCTGAAAGACACAGGCAAATGTGGGGTGAACGAAATTGCCTAAGTTTCAAACTATAGGTGTGATTGAACCACTGTCCCCTCGACTGACAGTCCGGCGCTCTACCGCCTGACCACCGCTCCCACGAAACAAACTAGCTAGTGAATAAACTAGCCCAAGGTTCGACACCACAGCACACTATTTGAACCCGGATTCTCTTAATCTTCAGTCCACAGCTCTAACCTCTGAGCCACGGCAGCACTACAAAGCATATATTCACATACGCAGGCATTCATAATATAAAGGCAGCAAAACAGTGTTTTGTATGTCAGCAGTTCCTTTATTTACAATATACAATATTCGAATGTCTTAACAATCATTAGGCATTGTAACTGTATACGTGTATGAAAATGCAATCAGTTACATTCCAGGTAAAATATATCTATACAGTATGTGTCTAAAACAAGCAACAAGAAAGTAAAACAGTATATCTTCTATGTATGTATCTATGATGTATATCTTACACCCCCATACAGATATATGATCTCTCACACCAGTGCCCACACACATATATTATATAATGCATTTATACACATGCACGTATGCATTACTATATATTACACAATATATGTACAGTGTATACCCTCATTCATACATAGAGTCATTCATATATACATACAAACAAAATAACACACACCGATACATAATTGATTGAATAATTGCCTTCTATATTTTCTAGCAATTATATTTAATAGATTTTATACTGTCTGTTTATAAAATTATTAATGGATTACTGGCTATAGTTTGGTAAAAACCCTACCTCGTAGATATAATGTTTAAAAATATGGTGAATCATTTGATTAAATGGAAATGCTGTGAAGACACATTAGACTTCTGCAGAATATACACTGGTTAACACGAAATTAGTTTTTGTGGCACCACCTGTTGGAGTGTACCAGCACTATTTGGCACCATCAATGAAGGACTTTCTGTTACAGCACCAGGCAATAATAGGCACACAGCCATACATTTCCCACTTGGGCACTTATGTCAATGTTGAAAGTACTGGTAATAAAAAAACGTGAATGCCAGAGTTTTCCCAGCATGTTGTCATGTTTGTCTTGGAAATATAAATTTATTTAATTCACGGACACATATTTATTTACCTGAAACTACCAGACCTAATAAAAATAACATTTAACTACACTGTTACTTTTAAAAGAATGATTGATTTGCAATTTTCTCCACAATAAAATAATATATAAATCAAAAAATTTATTTGCGCCATTTACCCAAAATAAACAATATATAATTTACAACAGGTTTGGCTGCATAACCAGATCGAACGTTTGCTATGATATCCAGTATTTAATATTGACACACAACTTATCAGAACCAATTTATGTGTATTTAAAAAAATTCTATCTATATAACTTACATTTTCTGTAACAATTTATTGTTAGCGGTTAGCTAAACCGAGCTAATGTTGCACATGTCAATATTATGGGTCTAGCATACCATAGACAGTTTCACAGACACTCTAAATGCTACGTCTTGTCACCTCCATATTCAATAGCAGCTGCATATCACAGTTTAATAAGTAGTGTTCCTTTTATTTTTCCAATATGGCTGAACTGAACTGAACTGCACAAACACAGCAGATAAAGTTCAGTGAATAAAATAATGTTCTTGTTTGTGTTACATATTATGTAGGGCCTACCATAATTACGGCATGTATTCAAACATCTAAACATAATTAAATTACATATCCTAATTAAATTCATTCACAGCTCTGTGGTGACATGCGGTGTTATTAATCATTTCTGGAGTCTGAAAATGTAGCGTCATTATATACGTTTGTAAATTTTCAGGGTTTTCTAAAACATACACTGTCAGAATACATACAGTCAATACAGTAAATGCTGTAAAGGTGAAAGCTCCGTTCTCTAACATTGTATCGTATACTATTGGCAGCCATGACTTGACAATGGAGGCATGGATGCTACCACTTCAATTATATATATATATATATTTATACATATATATTTAATCGTAGCATCCATTATATATATATATATATATATATATATATATATATATATATATATATATATATACACACACATACATTCTTCTTGGATTAATGTTGCAGACAACTTGTAAGGTATATTAAAATACCGGTTTTTCCATGATTAATTATTTAAAGTATTAATTTACAATGTATGTGCCTCATTTTACTTCTGCACTACACTGTACACTGTACACTGTACACTGTACACTGTACACTGTACACTGTACACTGTACACTGGACACTGGACACTGGACAGTGTATTAGTAAAACCATCATAAATATGCTGTAGGTGAATTGCCTGTCTGGTTTGTTTAGCTGCAAGTCCCTATGATGTTCCCCATGGTAGCATTTCCCCACATACAACACATCCTAACTATGACCCTGGCTGGGTCTGGGTGTGAGTAGCATGCCACAGAACCGTCCCATCATACGCATTAGCACTGATACAATGTCTTCATCACATTTGGTAATGTTTAAAGGGTATGACAGTCTTTTCAGAGCTCATGATTCTGTTAAATATGTTTAGATGTTCGGATCCCATTTGGCACACAATTGTGCATCTAGTCTAGACACAACATCTCTGTCCTGCAGATTCACTTGATAGATACTTGTGGAGATGTCTGCTACATGACCTCTGTTGTTGAACTGCAAATGCTTCTACTTATGATTGATGAGTGACAGGAATTCTTCACGTGTCTTCGAGTCCTCCCGGAACACACCAAGCATGGTGCTGGTGACTGTAGAACTGCCCAACTTCTGAACGCCTCGCATCACCATACACATGTGTCTGGAGAGAGAAGACAAGTGTACAACAAGACATCACCATACACATGTGTCTGGAGAGAGAAGACAAGTGTACACCAAGACATCACCATACACACATGTCTGGAGAGAGAAGACAAGTGTACAACAAGACATCACCATACACATGTATCAGGAGAGAGAAGACAAGTGTACAACAAGACATCACCATACACATGTGTCTGGAGAGAAAACAAGGACAAGTGTTAAAAAAACAAGACATCACCATACACATGTGTCTGGAGAGAGAAGACAAGTGTACAACAAGACATCACCATACACATGTGTCTGGAGAGAGAAGACAAGTGTACACCAAGACATCACCATACACATGTGTCTGGAGAGACAAGACAAGTGTACAACAAGACATCACCATACACACGTGTCTGGAGAGAGAAGACAAGTGTACACCAAGACATCACCATACACATGTGTCTGGAGAGACAAGACAAGTGTACAACAAGACATCACCATACACATGTGTCAGGAGAGAGAAGACAAGTGTACAACAAGACATCACCATACACACGTGTCTGGAGAGAGAAGACAAGTGTACAAGAAGACATCACCATACACATGTGTCTGGAGAGAGAAGACAAGTGTACACCAAGACATCACCATACACATGTGTCTGGAGAGACAAGACAAGTGTACACCAAGACATCACCATACACATGTGTCTGGAGAGACAAGACAAGTGTACAACAAGACATCACCATACACATGTGTCTGGAGAGAAAAGACAAGTGTACACCAAGACATCACCATACACATGTGTCAGGAGAGAGAAGACAAGTGTACAACAAGACATCACCATACACATGTGTCTGGAGAGACAAGACAAGTGTACAACAAGACATCACCATACACACGTGTCTGGAGAGAGAAGACAAGTGTACACCATGACATCACCATACAAATGTGTCAGGAGAGAGAAGACAAGTGTACACCAAGACATCACCATACACATGTGTCAGGAGAAAGAAGACAAGTGTACACCAAGACATCACCATACACATGTGTCTGGAGAGACAAGACAAGTGTACAACAAGACATCACCATACACATGTGTCTGGAGAGAGAAGACAAGTGTACAACAAGACATCACCATACACATGTGTCTGGAGAGAGAAGACAAGTGTACAACAAGACATCACCATACACATGTGTCTGGAGAGAGAAGACAAGTGTACAACAAGACATCACCATACACATGTGTCTGGAGAGAGAAGACAAGTGTACAACCCAAAACATCACCATACACATGTGTCTGGAGAGAGAAGACAAGTGTACAACAAGACATCACCATACACATGTGTCTGGAGAGAGAAGACAAGTGTACAACCCAAAACATCACCATACACATGTGTCAGGAGAGAGAAGACAAGTGTACACCAAGACATCACCATACACATGTGTCTGGAGAGACAAGACAAGTGTACAACAAGACATCACCATACACATGTGTCTGGAGAGAGAAGACAAGTGTACAACAAGACATCACCATACACATGTGTCTGGAGAGAGAAGACAAGTGTACAACAAGACATCACCATACACATGTGTCTGGAGAGACAAGACAAGTGTACAACAAGACATCACCATACACATGTGTCTGGAGAGAGAAGACAAGTGTACAACAAGACATCACCATACACATGTGTCTGGAGAGAGAAGACAAGTGTACAACAAGACATCACCATACACATGTGTCTGGAGAGAGAAGACAAGTGTACAACCCAAAACATCACCATACACATGTGTCTGGAGAGAGAAGACAAGTGTACAACAAGACATCACCATACACATGTGTCTGGAGAGAGAAGACAAGTGTACAACAAGACATCACCATACACACGTGTCTGGAGAGAGAAGACAAGTGTACAACAAGACATCACCATACACACGTGTCTGGAGAGACAAGACAAGTGTACAACAAGACATCACCATACACATGTATCTGGAGAGAGAAGACAAGTGTACAACAATACATCACCATACACATGTATCTGGAGAGAGAAGACAAGTGTACAACAAGACATCACCATACACATGTGTCTGGAGAGAGAAGACAAGTGTACAACAAGACATCACCATACACACGTGTCTGGAGAGAGAAGACAAGTGTACAACAAGACATCACCATACACATGTATCTGGAGAGAGAAGACAAGTGTACAACAAGACATCACCATACACACGTGTCAGAGAGAGAAGACAAGTGTACAACCCAAGACATCACCATACACACGTGTCTGGAGAGACAAGACAAGTGTACAACAAGACATCACCATACACACGTGTCTGGAGAGAGAAGACAAGTGTACAACAAGACATCACCATACACATGTATCTGGAGAGAGAAGACAAGTGTACAACAAGACATCACCATACACATGTGTCTGGAGAGAGAAGACAAGTGTACAACAAGACATCACCATACACATGTATCTGGAGAGAGAAGACAAGTGTACAACAAGACATCACCATACACATGTGTCTGGAGAGAGAAGACAAGTGTACAACAAGACATCACCATACACATGTGTCTGGAGAGAGAAGACAAGTGTACACCAAGACATCACCATACACATGTGTCTGGAGAGAGAAGACAAGTGTACAACAAGACATCACCATACACATGTGTCAGGAGAGAGAAGACAAGTGTACAACAAGACATCACCATACACATGTGTCAGGAGAGAGAAGACAAGTGTACAACAAGACATCACCATACACACGTGTCTGGAGAGAGAAGACAAGTGTACAACAAGACATCACCATACACATGTGTCAGGAGAGAGAAGACAAGTGTACAACAAGACATCACCATACACACGTGTCTGGAGAGAGAAGACAAGTGTACACCAAGACATCACCATACACATGTGTCAGGAGAGAGAAGACAAGTGTACAACAAGACATCACCATACACACGTGTCTGGAGAGAGAAGACAAGTGTACACCATGACATCACCATACACATGTGTCAGGAGAGAGAAGACAAGTGTACAACAAGACATCACCATACACACGTGTCTGGAGAGAGAAGACAAGTGTACAACAAGACATCACCATACACATGTGTCAGGAGAGAGAAGACAAGTGTACAACAAGACATCACCATACACACGTGTCTGGAGAGAGAAGACAAGTGTACAACAAGACATCACCATACACATGTGTCAGGAGAGAGAAGACAAGTGTACAACCCAAAACATCACCATACACATGTGTCAGGAGAGAGAAGACAAGTGTACAACCCAAAACATCACCATACACATGTGTCTGGAGAGAGAAGACAAGTGTACAACAAGACATCACCATACACACGTGTCTGGAGAGAGAAGACAAGTGTACAACCCAAAACATCACCATACACATGTGTCAGGAGAGAGAAGACAAGTGTACAACAAGACATCACCATACACATGTGTCAGGGGAGAGAAGACAAGTGTACAACAAGACATCACCATACACATGTGTCTGGAGAGAGAAGACAAGTGTACACCAAGACATCACCATACACATGTGTCTAGAGAGAGAAGACAAGTGTACAACAAGGCATCACCATACACATGTGTCTGGAGAGAGAAGACAAGTGTACACCAAGACATCACCATACACATGTGTCAGGAGAGAGAAGACAAGTGTACAACAAGGCATCACCATACACATGTGTCAGGAGAGAGAAGACAAGTGTACAACCCAAAACATCACCATACACATGTGTCAGGAGAGAGAAGACAAGTGTACAACAAGACATCACCATACACATGTGTCTGGAGAGAGAAGACAAGTGTACAACAAGACATCACCATACACACGTGTCTGGAGAGAGAAGACAAGTGTACAACAAGACATCACCATACACATGTGTCTGGAGAGAGAAGACAAGTGTACAACAAGACATCACCATACACATGTGTCTGGAGAGAGAAGACAAGTGTACAACAAGACATCACCATACACATGTGTCTGGAGAGAGAAGACAAGTGTACAACCCAAACATCACCATACACATGTGTCTGGAGAGAGAAGACAAGTGTACAACAAGACATCACCATACACACGTGTCTGGAGAGAGAAGACAAGTGTACAACCCAAAACATCACCATACACATGTGTCTGGAGAGAGAAGACAAGTGTACAACAAGACATCACCATACACACGTGTCTGGAGAGAGAAGACAAGTGTACAACAAGACATCACCATACACATGTGTCTGGAGAGAGAAGACAAGTGTACAACAAGACATCACCATACACATGTGTCAGGAGAGAGAAGACAAGTGTACAACAAGACATCACCATACACATGTGTCTGGAGAGAGAAGACAAGTGTACACCAAGACATCACCATACACATGTGTCTGGAGAGAGAAGACAAGTGTACAACAAGACATCACCATACACATGTGTCTGGAGAGAGAAGACAAGTGTACAACAAGACATCACCATACACATGTGTCTGGAGAGAGAAGACAAGTGTACACCAAGACATCACCATACACATGTGTCTGGAGAGAGAAGACAAGTGTACAACAAGACATCACCATACACATGTGTCTGGAGAGAGAAGACAAGTGTACAACAAGACATCACCATACACATGTGTCAGGAGAGAGAAGACAAGTGTACAACAAGACATCACCATACACATGTGTCTGGAGAGAGAAGACAAGTGTACAACAAGACATCACCATACACACGTGTCTGGAGAGAGAAGACAAGTGTACAACAAGGCATCACCATACACATGTGTCAGGAGAGAGAAGACAAGTGTACAACAAGACATCACCATACACATGTGTCTGGAGAGAGAAGACAAGTGTACAACAAGACATCACCATACACATGTGTCTGGAGAGAGAAGACAAGTGTACAACAAGACATCACCATACACATGTGTCAGGAGAGAGAAGACAAGTGTACAACAAGACATCACCATACACATGTGTCTGGAGAGAGAAGACAAGTGTACAACAAGACATCACCATACACATGTGTCTGGAGAGAGAAGACAAGTGTACACCAAGACATCACCATACACATGTGTCAGGAGAGAGAAGACAAGTGTACAACAAGACATCACCATACACATGTGTCTGGAGAGAGAAGACAAGTGTACAACAAGACATCACCATACACATGTGTCTGGAGAGAGAAGACAAGTGTACAACAAGACATCACCATACACATGTGTCTGGAGAGACAAGACAAGTGTACAACAAGACATCACCATACACATGTGTCTGGAGAGAGAAGACAAGTGTACAACAAGACATCACCATACACATGTGTCTGGAGAGAGAAGACAAGTGTACAACAAGACATCACCATACACATGTGTCTGGAGAGAGAAGACAAGTGTACAACAAGACATCACCATACACATGTGTCTGGAGAGAGAAGACAAGTATACAACAAGACATCACCATACACATGTGTCTGGAGAGAGAAGACAAGTGTACAACAAGACATCACCATACACATGTGTCTGGAGAGAGAAGACAAGTGTACAACAAGACATCACCATACACATGTGTCTGGAGAGAGAAGACAAGTGTACAACAAGACATCACCATACACATGTGTCTGGAGAGAGAAGACAAGTGTACACCAAGACATCACCATACACATGTGTCTGGAGAGAGAAGACAAGTGTACAACAAGACATCACCATACACACGTGTCTGGAGAGAGAAGACAAGTGTACAACAAGACATCACCATACACATGTGTCTGGAGAGAGAAGACAAGTGTACAACAAGACATCACCATACACATGTGTCTGGAGAGAGAAGACAAGTGTACAACAAGACATCACCATACACACGTGTCTGGAGAGAGAAGACAAGTGTACAACAAGACATCACCATACACATGTGTCTGGAGAGAGAAGACAAGTGTACAACAAGACATCACCATACACATGTGGAGAGAGAAGACAAGTGTACAACAAGACATCACCATACACATGTGTCTGGAGAGACAAGACAAGTGTACAACAAGACATCACCATACACATTTTCAGGAGAGAAAGACAAGTGTACAACAAGACATCACCATACACATGTGTCTGTGAGAATTTTTAAAAAGTGTACAACAAGACATCAATTACACATTGTCTGAAACAAACTATGTCCCTACAACAAGGCATCACCATATTACATGTGTCTGAGAGTAAATATATATATACAACAAGACATACCATATATATATGTGTATGGAGATTAGAAGACAAAAATGTATATCATATATATATATATATATATGTTACATATATGTATGACAAGACAATATACAACAAGACATACTATACACATGTGTATAGAGAATAAATGTACAACAAGACATACCATACACATATGTCTGAGAAGAAGACAAGTTTTTACAACAAGACATCACCCTACTATATTTTCTGACTGGGCAAACAGGACCGAATGTTGTTACCCACAATACTACCATACAATGTGATTGGGTAGATGAAGTACAAGTGTCAACAAGGACAAATACACATGTGCTGGAGAGAGAAGACAAGTGAAACAACATTAACAGTGTCTGGAGAGAGAAGACAAGTGTACACCCAAAACATCACCATACACAGTGTCTGGAGAGAGAAGACAAGTGTACACCCAAAACATCACCATACACATGTGTCTGGAGAGAGAAGACAAGTGTACAACAAGACATCACCATACAATGTGTCTGGAGAGAGAAGACAAGTGTACAACAAGGCATCACCATACACATGTGTCTGGAGAGAAAGACAAGTGTACAACAAGCATCACCATACAATGTGTCTGGAGAGAGAAGACAAGTGTACACCCAAAAATCACCATACACATGTGTCTGGAGAGAAAGACAAGTTACAACAAGACATCACCATACACATGTGTCTGGGGAGAGAAGACAAGTGTACAACAAGACATCACCATACACATGTGTCTGGAGAGAGAAGACAAGTGTACAACAAGGCATCACCATACACATGTGTCAGGAGAGAGAAGACAAGTGTACACCAAGACATCACCATACACATGTGTCTGGAGAGAGAAGACAAGTGTACAACAAGACATCACCATACACATGTCAATAATAATATGATACTATGTGTGAGTAATTTTATAAAACTATTGGTGGTACACTCCACTTTAATACAAATTAATGTAACTACCTTCTGATTCACATCATAAATCATAACTATGTCACCATAGCATACATAGAGCACATTAATATTACATTATACTGACAGCTTCTAATATATATATATATATATATATATTATATATATATTATATTTATATATATTTATATACTAATGCTTATAATATGTATATATATATATATATATTATATATATGTATATATATATGTATGTATATATATATATATATATATATATATATATATACATATGTGTATATATATATATATTACCTACATACACATATATATTATATACATTATTAAATACATATATAGTTTTATATATACATACATACACATACATTATATTTCTTTAGACTGGGCAAACAGGACCTGAATGTTGATTTATTTCCTACAATTTACCTACTTCATGGTGACAATAAGTGACAATATGGGCCTATTCTGATGAAGTCATCTTAATTGCCAGGTGGCTGTGTTATACAGGTGATGGTAATGTGAGGTTGCACTGTATGTGTGTTGGTTGGTATAACCTCGCTACCACACTACTGTAGAGGGGGAGGGAGAACTTACGTCGCATGTACTACGACGCCCACACCAGCTGGACTGATGGCTTCGGTCAAGGCTAGGGCTATCTGTTTTGTCAACCGCTCTTGCACTGTCAACATCAACAACAAGTGTCACATGTAACGTGATGAAAATTATATAATATATATATTATATATATATATATATATATATATATATATATATATATATATATATATTGTCTTCATGATATATATATATGTACATTTTATTCATGTTTATATATATATATATATATATGTTTATATATATATATATATATATATATATATATATATATATATATATATAAGAGTGTACATACAGGTCAACAGGTTCACGATGAGAGATGGGATATACACAGGCTTCAAGAAAACACCTCCAAAATTAAAAAGATTTGGTGCAAATTATTAATATCACTATGTCATGTCTGAGCATAGTATACTATTATATACTAACATTTCAATTTGTTTTGTAAATCAAATTGGCCACGCAACCATGGATTAAAAAACCTTAAGGCAATCCCTCATGCATAACAATTTTTTTTTTTTACTTATGTCGCTGTTATGATTTTACCAAATTAATAAAAATAGAAAATGTGACAAAAACAGAAGAGTGCAGTTAGGTTATTCATATAAAATAGTGCAACTATTCTATGATAAGCCTTAACAACCTAAAAAATTACCCTTTACTAATGCACTGGATTATATCTTCATCTGATGTCTCATGGTTTAAAAAATCAGGGATCAACTTCCAGTTACAGTGCACATGCTCGATAACCTACTTAAATCACCGAAATTCATTATGAATAATTACAAGATGAGAGACACATCTAAAATAGGAGACGACGGCTTTCTATGGCCTTTTCAACATTTTAATGGTATTTTATAAAATAATTTGTTGAGATTTCTATGTGTATGAATCCTCAGACAATGCTTTCAGGGATGCATTAAAATATAAGACTCAAATCAGATAATAAAGTTCTCAACAAACTAATGAATAAGTAAAAATTTCAAGACTGTTGTAGGACTACATAATGGATGGTGGAGGTCAAAATGTCTTAGCAAATGGAACATTCAAAAACTCAAATGCCACACCACATAAACTGTATTTGTGAGAGTTTGAAATACTGCAACACACTACACATTTTTGTGAACATTTTGATCTTCATGACCTTGCTTAAGAAGTGTATCTGTATATGCAATATGTAGACTTTGATTCCAATATATAGACTTTGGTTACTTGATGCGTGCGTGCGTGCGTGCGTGCGTGCGTGCATGTGTGTGAAGTATTATATATGATGTACTCACATTGTAGTCGTCTACTGAAGACTTCTACGATTCTGAAGGACACAGAAACACAAGCTTTGTCAGACACACTTGACATAATAAAGAGCCTGACATTAAAAATAAATATCTTATGCTAGACAAAGTTAGACATGTATTGATCTAACAGAAATACACAGTTACATGTATACTGCAGACTCTCTCTGCATGATATGTTACAATTTAGACAGAAAAGAACACCATTTTAGTCGAGTGGGGCAGTCACAAATATTAATTTTATCTCATGATATGATAGAAAATTAAGAGCACGACATGTGTGGACAGTATATTTGTACTTTGGTTAACTAGCCTTTGAAAGCTTAATTATATTGTCTCAATGGGACTCTCTCAGTTTCTTGGTCCAGGCATGAAAAACCAAACTTAGGTTATCATAATGTTTAATTTATACTGAATCTACCATATTGAAAACAAAAACAGATTAGTTGTTAATATTCAAGAAATCGTTCATAATTGTCAACATTTTCAAAGCATGCAAACTGCATGCAAGAGGGGAGTATTTGGAGGGTTCTGTATGCTTACAAAACAGTTGTAGCATACTTGCTGTTGTTGGTACACACTAGTCACAACAATCAACATTTTAGTGTACTCTTTGGGGAGGGGGAGGGATCAAGGTGTACTCTTTGTATGCCTCTGAAATTTTTGAAAATTATGAATGACCCCTAATATGAGTATATTTTCAACATTTAATAACTTGTCATACCTTGCTAATTTACTTAATCCTATTACTCGTTTGTCTGGTAGATATCCTATTGACACCTGAAACAAACAAATTTCATTACAGCGAGATAGTTCATTTTGACATATGCAATGGTGCTGCCTGACATTATATTGTTTAATGCATTCTAGCAGCTAGAATATTAAATTAAAATATATTAATTTTTTGAATATTTATAAATATACTGTATATTATGTGGTTGATTTTTTCATTAAACTTTATACAATATTGATGCAAAATGTGTGAATAACATTTATACACACACGCACTGATGCATGCTCGCACCCACACACACACACACCCACACACACACAAATGCACAGTTGCATACATACATGCATGAAAGAACACACGCATGCCACAAACACATAGATGTACACACGCATACACACATACACACACAATATTGTTTAAAGGTTAATATTTATAATAAAAATCAACAACATAATACACAGTATATTTATCAATATCCCAAATAGTAGTAGCGCTATGGTTCAGAGGTAGAGCTTTGGACTCTCGACTAAGAGCACCTGGCTTCAAATCCTGTCCTGCCGTGTAAAACGTTTGGCACATTTTTTCACTCTACATTGTTCCAGTTCACTCAGCTGTATGAATGAGTACCTGGAATAGACAGTGGTGAATATACGTGTACGAGTAGTCTTTGCGAATTAACTGCTGCATGGCTGAATGCTTCGCCAAGAAAAAAGCTCTAATGATAAATTCTCCATATTATATTATATATATATATATATATATATATATATATCTTGGCTTCTGGAAGCATTCAGCCATGCACAGTTAATCGCAAAGACTACTCGACAGTATATTCACCACTGTCTATTGCCAGGTACTATTCATACAGCTAGTGAACTGGAACAATGTAGAGTGAATATATATATATATATATATATATATATATATATATATATATATATATATAAGAAATTACCATATTTATATGACTTCACTAGAATACTGTAACACATATTTTTTTAGTGTAAAATAAATACAAAATAAAATATGAAACCTGCTGACCAACAGAAGAGGACAGAGAGAGTGACATGTGTACCTTGCCAATGAAGGGCACTAGGTGATGTTCACACATGGAGAAGAACTCTATGTCCTTCACAATCACCATCTCGTCATGATCCTCATCAAATATGGCGTCATTCAAGACATCTGCAATGAGCACATAACACACATATCAACAGATGTACAAATACAGCTTGTGAAGGCAATGAGCACAGTGTTAAGAAACTGTGAAGGCAATGAGCACAGTATTAAGAAACTGTGAAGGCAATGAGCAGTGTTAAGAAACTGTGAAGGCAATGAGCACAGTATTAAGAAACTGTGAAGGCAATGAGCAGTGTTAAGAAACTGTGAAGGCAATGAGCACAGTATTAAGAAACTGTGAAGGCAATGAGCAGTGTTAAGAAACTGTGAAGGCAATGAGCAGTGTTAAGAAACTGTGAAGGCAATGAGCACAGTGTTAAGAAACTGTGAAGGCAATGAGCACAGTGTTAAGAAACTGTGAAGGCAATGAGCACAGTGTTAAGAAACTGTGAAGGCAATGAGCACAGCGTTAAGAAACTGTGAAGGCAATGAGCACAGTGTTAAGAAACTGTGAAGGCAATGAGCACAGGTTAAGAAACTGTGAAGGCAATGAGCACAGCGTTAAGAAACTGTGAAGGCAATGAGCACAGTGTTAAGAAACTGTGAAGGCAATGAGCAAGTGTTAAGAAACGGTGAAGGCAATGAGCACAGCGTTAAGAAACTGTGAAGGCAATGAGCACAGTGTTAAGAAACTGTGAAGGCAATGAGCACAGCGTTAAGAAACTGTGAAGGCAATGAGCACAGCGTTAAGAAACTGTGAAGGCAATGAGCAAAGTGTTAAGAAACTGTGAAGGCAATGAGCATAGTGTTAAGAAACGGTGAAGGCAATGAGCAGTGTTAAAGAACAGTGAAGGCAATGAGCACAGTGTTAAGAAACTGTGAAGGCAATGAGCACAGTGTTAAGAAACTGTGAAGGCAATGAGCACAGTGTTAAGAAACTGTGAAGGCAATGAGCATAGTGTTAAGAAACTGTGAAGGCAATGAGCAGTGTTAAAGAACAGTGAAGGCAATGAGCAGTGTTAAGGAACTGTGAAGGCAATGAGCATAGTGTTAAGAAACTGTGATGGCAATGAGCATAGTGTTAAGAAACTGTGAAGGCAATGAGCACAGTGTTAAGAAACTGTGAAGGCAATGAGCAGTGTTAAGAAACAGTGAAGGCAATGAGCATAGTGTTAAGAAACCGTATAGGTAATGAGTACAGTTTTCAGAAACCATGAAGGTAATGAGTACAGTTTTCAGAAACTGTGAAAGTAATGAGCAGTTTTCAAAAACCTTGAAGGTAATGAGTAGAGTTTTTAGAAACTCAAACCGGGAAGGTAATGAGAACAGTTTTCAGAAACCATGTAGGTAATATGTACAGTTTAAAGAAAATATGAAGGTTACTATTTTATTTATTATGTTTTTGTTAGTCTGTCTATATGCACTTTTATTATGTAGAGTTAATTTTAGTTATACGTGTAAGTAATTATTTTTAAGGACAGGTACATGTAAAGCGCCCTGAATAGTTTTTAACTAGATTTGGCGCTATATAAGTTTAATTATTTATATTTATACTATAATAAGAACAGTTTTCAAAAACTATGAAGGTAATGAGTACAGTTTTAAGGAAATACGACGGTTACTATAATAAGTACAGTTTTCAGAAACGGTTCTCTGTGGTCACATTCACACGATTCCAATTTAAACATGGCACTCTGACCACTCAGAATTCAAAGGGATAATAGTTGACAAGGGAGGTCTACCTGTTGAACTTTCTGATGGCTTTGTGACACTGAGACAGGACAGGTTTAGCCACTGGATGCACTCGAAAGACTGCTTCACTCACAGTGCTATTGATTTCAACCCACAGAATCACAATAATTTCCGGCTGACTTCATATCACACTTTAGTCCTGCCTGGACTGCGAATAACCATTAGCTGCCATGTTCTTTGCTTAATTCAAAGGGGACATCTGCAGTTAATGCTGATTGACTGTGGGAGAGTGGGCATGGAATGCGCCAATGTAACTGTCATTCTGGCTAACTCGGTAGAGACCTCTGGTTCATTGGTGACAGTCAATGAAGAATCACTGGGTATAAACTATTGTTGTATGACATTCCAATATGACTATTTAACAATGATATATATGAAAATATATATATATATATATATATACATATATATATATCATATATATTATTTAGTTAAATAGTCATATTGGAATATATATATATATATATATATATATATATATATATATATATATATATGTATATATAGGTTAAATAGTGTACCATTTATGCATATAACACCATGTATGGGAGACCGCTGTTTTAAGGAGACCGGAGCTGGTCTCCTTAAGGTTTTGATGTGTGATTGCATAACTAATGCATTTTATTTAATGATTATCCTTGTTAATGGAGATAGTTTAGATATAAAGGAATTAACTTACACAATTATTATTAACTTTATTTTATATTTTGATTGGTCTTGAGCACATTTATTGCAGACACTTGTATATATTTATGTGCATAAGGCGCCGCGTACGGAACCCCGGCAGAGAAGTGCTTATATTTTAAGTTTTGCTATATATTGATTGGGGGGTTAGCGTTCCGTGCTCAGTGTACTATATGCTTGTTTGATATGTATTAATTTTAATAAATATATACACACATTAATAAAACAAATATTTGACGGATCCCCTAGCCATACGTTGTACATTTGTTAAAAGCGACGCTGTCAATTTGTGTATCTGCATATATATATTTATGTTGTTATTGTTATCGGTGTATTGGGTTTTGGATATACCAGGTCAACGTTAAATATATACTACTGCAAATAAGTATAACTAATAACTAACTTCCGATTATACACCGGTCTCCCGTATGCGGCATCTAAGCATATAGGATTTAAGGAGACTGATTTTTGTGTATATATGTTATTTATTACAATATCATAACAATATTGTAGTATGTATAATTGGAAAATCAGTTACATAAAATATACGGCTGGTCTCCTGTAGGCTGTCGTATATGCACTGGTCTCCCTATGCAGCATTTAGCCTTATATATATATATTATATATATATATATATATATATATATATATATATATATATATAAATACATACATACATACATACATATGTCAATGGGTGTGAGACAAATATATATTATTACTCTATTATAAAAGGTGTTTGTCAAAAGGGGTAGGGTGAAAAGAAAGGGGCTGTGTAGTATACATAGTGACACATTAGTTTCTTACTGTTTTGTTTCCATAAATAATTAGTTATTTGGTTGGTAATAAGAGTCAAACAGAAAGTGTGTGTACATTTGTTACTCCCGTGCTGCGTGACTACCCTGCCTGAGACTGACCACTGTGTCGGTACATGTGGACAGGGAAGAGACATAGATGCTATTGCAGTAGGGAATATAATATATTACATGAGTAATGGCGGGATATATGCTAGATGTATCATGTGTTAGTAGGGTCACATGTGAGATTGGTTTAATTACGCCTCTCCAAAGGATGTAAAAGGATGTAACAAACAAATGGGGTGGGGGACGTATGTCATACCTGGCATTGTGGACATACACACAGAGAGTGCCGGGTGTGTCCTGTACACTAGGGCCTGTCCTGGGTTGCCTTAGATTCTGTCTGGGCTGAGTTTTGTGAGTTTGATAGGTCAGACATAGTAGACCACAAAAAGGGATTCATCTGCCATTCCCCAATGAAAAAGTACCCTGTAGAAATAGCATTACGCACGTTGTCTGAATTTCTGTGTGGACTAGTTGAGTGAATAGAAATGATGTTTTTGTACAGCGTGGCATCAGAACGGTCAAATTATCATAGATAATAGTAAGTGTTTTGCTGCATATTGGTACTGGTGTAATTTTAATTGGTGATGTCAACACAATAGATTACTGTCTGATTCTAGCACAAATTAAGGGGTGTCAGGTTTCAAAGTAGTTTGTGGAAAACAGATATTAAAATTTCACACATTTTCTAGGGCACAATGGAAGCTAAATATGCGGTAAAATGTTCAATACCACACCCATTAAAATTTGGTAGGAAATGAAGTAAACGTTATAATGGGCACCCATGGAAAACCTCAAATATATGGTCTTTTGTGAGTAGCGTGTATTAGTACAATAAAGAGGAATTGCAGGGTAAGATTTATTAGTTGGGTTTTTCATGTAATTTATATTACCCCAACTGCAGTATTGCAGTGTTTATAGGTCATGTGAGGACCCCCTATGACAACTTGACAGGAACAGGTTTATGTAAGAGTGTATGTGACATTAGTGTCACCAGGTACAGGGACACCCATATGTCACTGACAGAACTAGCTACATCCAGCTCTAACTGGGTGCACAAACACGACAGAGGGTCAGGTAGATGTGGTCACTGGTAGATACTTGTCACACTGGACACAATGCAGATGTTGCTAAGGACTCAATGCGACCCAGTAGACCAAGGAAGGAGGCAAAGGTCAACAATGTGCAAAACATAGCCTAGTTTCTGGACACTATAACCACGCAGCATCCAGTATGTTATGCAATACTGTTAGTGTTATTTCATCTTTGTACAGCAGTGATGCCACAACAAGATGTGCATAACAGTGACATGACAGTCATATTTACAACAGTGTCATGACAGCCATATGTGTACAATAGTGACATGACAGTCATGTCTACAACAGTGTCATGATAGTCATGTGTGTACACCAGTGACACAATAGTCATGTGTACAACAGTGTCATGACTGTCATGTATATACAAAGTGACAAGACAGCCATGTGTGTACAACAGTGACATGACAGTCATGTATATACAACAGTGACATGACAGCCATGTGTGTACAACAGTGACATGACAGTCATGTGTGTACAACAGTGACATGACAGTCATGTGTGTACAGCATTGACATGACAGTCATGTGTGTACAGCATTGACATGACAGTCATGTGTGTACAACAGTTGACATGACAGCCATGTGTGTACAACAGTGACATGACAGACATGTGAATTCTGTATTGATGACGTAACTACCAGACAGAACTAACAATGTTTCACAAAGGCATGAATGAACACTATGAGCAAGTTCACGCCTTGAGAACATGCAAAACAGATTCCTGCAAGATGTTTATGCGTGGGCGGATTCTGTGATTGGCAACAGTGCAAAAATAGCCACTATATAAAGACAGCGAGAGACAGAATGTATAATACAGACTCGGCACGGTTGATGCGTCTGCAAGCCCATTAGTTATTTCATTACATCTTTAATAGATATGAAATATTCATTGGCACAGAATGGCAGGCGTGATCTCAGTGCCGATGAATGAATAACACCCGGCAATGTGTCCGAGACCGAACCTAGCCAGCCGTGTCTATTTCCTGTCCCCCCAGTCGCCGTCGTTCCCGTGACGTCACATGTCATCCATAAATAGTTAACTGCCATTGATTTCTGCGTTTTCTCTGAAATAAAGTCGGCAAGCTTTTGTCGCCGACGGTAAAGACCTGTGCATTACGCTGCCAGCACTGACGGCTGTGGCCAATTGCTGCCGTATAATTACACTTCCGCAAGGCCTTGTGTCGTCCACCGGCCAGGCTCAATGGGCTAGTCGGGAAACCAGCCCACCACAGTGAAATCTGGTGATTTATAAATAAGATATACAATCAGGGTGAATGATTGCATGTCAGTTTTAGTGCTGAGTAGGGTTGGGATGAAGGTCATTCGCCGTACTTATGAATAGATTAGTTTTGAATTTGTTCTCGGCGCAGTTCAATATGCACTGATCAATGCATCACAGCGGTGTGCGGATTGTGTTCATTTGTGATATATTGTATGCGCACATTCGGGGGCGAGTCCAGAATTGAGTGAAACTGTTGATTAACCACTAACAAAATGTGTCCGTTTCAGGAATGCAATTATAGCGATATTGTTTTCAAATAACCTAAGACCATTGTACTGATATTTTATTGAATTATCTGCACTTCCATGTAGCTGCCATTTGTTCATGGGTATTCTTGTATTGTGTAATCTTGAAATATCTAATGATAATCGATAAAATATATTTTCCCACTGATTCTGCTATTTGAAGGAGATTCAGCATTCTAATTTGTTTATATAATTTTCTATTAATTATAATATAAATAGCAGAATTGCTTATTTATAGAGAATGTGCTGAACAGATCCACACATCTCATTGTGAAGCTTATAAAGACGTCTATAAAGACGAAAATGATACATATAATTGTTACAATTTCGTATGCATTTTATAAAGTTACTTTTACTTTTTTATTCAAATAAGCTAGGTTTTTCAATGTACGTTTATTTACGCAATTTGGAGGGATCTACTTGTACTTTTATATAGTTCAATCAATTAACACTGAGTCACTGACCATTTGGTGACTTAATCAATAATCTATGTACCCTTTGATGATTTAATGTCTGCAATACTTCACTACTCTTTGGTGATTTAATGTCTGAATCTTTTCTGTACCCTTCAGTTATTTAATAAAATAATATCTGTACTATTTGGTGATTTAATGTCTGTATTATTTATGTACTTTTTATAACTGAAAACTTAGTGTTGTAACTATAATTAATTAAAACCGTTAGAGATATAATTACAATTGATTTGATTTTGTGCAATTATTCACATACATCACCAATTAAATCCAGTCAATTAAGACATCTGGCTAACATTTGGCAGTGCAACACTGATTGGTTTCATGTTCAAATTTGTCTTTGATTACAGAAATGCACCAGTGGTTGTGGCTAGCATTAACTTCCTTGCAAAATATTGACCATCTTGTAAATGTGGACAAACATGTAAAGGTTAGTTTTATATAGTATAACTATTGGTTATTTCAATAATTTGGCTGTGCTGCATGACTCTTGTATTTAACCCTTTAACATATACAATCTGAGGAATACTGCATATTAAAACTTTGCATCACGACAAAGTCTACTTGCAATTGGTAGCCATAAACATCTTTAGAGGTATTTATCAATTGGAATACAACCAGAATTACTTCTCAAGAAAGATTAACTTTGCAACCAAAGTAAACATTACACATTTAACTCGTAGTTAAATGCAAAAGCTGCTTCAAAACAACAAAACAACCCAAACAAGGTCCACACTTTAACCCTCTGTCAAAGTCTGCCTACACTGGGCAATATGTAAGCATGCTTAGATAGCCCAACATTAACTACAATGAACAGCTTCAACCTAACTCTACGTCCTTACTCCTTACTACACTGAAGGGTGAACGTACACACATTGGCTACCCTATAGTGTATATATTAATTCCATTTAATAAGTCACATTATTTTGAAAATAAAATAGCAATAGCAACATTTTCAGCTGGTTGAAAACATACTATAATTATAGATACTTTAAACTAATGTATACAAACTACACACACTACAAGAGCTGTTAGTGACAACAATAAAAAGACCTGTGTAAATATAATTGACACATTAAATACATGTATGACTTGCCAACTAATCACCGATGCATACCAATCATTACATAACGCCTAATTAATGCTATTTTGGTAATGACGATTGCATTGGTAATAACCATGTTATTTACATACGAGACTATTAAACCGTACGCATGTAATGCGTGGGGGATTTGCCACTCTGACAACCTGATTACACAGATGATGTAAAACACGCCAGCACCCACGTGAATCAAGCACCAAGGCAGACCGATCTCTACAGGGCAGATCAATACTGGCAACATTACTGCCACCAAGTCGCGCGTGTGTGCACACTGCACGCACACATGCATGCGAGCCAGTGCTAGAGACCCACTGAAGCATGAATCATCACTCAACAGCCATAGACGAGTCTGAGGTCTGTGTGGTAAGTTGGGGTGAGGGAAAAACAACAAAACTATTACCGGATTCAAGCAAGGCATACACCTTGTTGGCTCAGGTGATGCCAAATTACCTTAACTCAGGCTTACTGGTTATGGCGAGTATGACAGACACCTTACTCTTACTGGCTAGGTGAAATGTGACAGCCAATTCATAGGTACGCCAAAGATGGCACACCCCCTAGGACCCTTACTGACTTCTTACTGTTGAGTCACACATGACTGGTGAACCACATGATATCTAATTCACACACGACTGGTGAGCCACATGACTGGTGAACCACATGATATGATATCTAAGTCACACGCGACTGGTGAGACACACATGACTGGTGAACCACATGATATCTAAGTCACACACGACTGGTGAGACACACATGACTGGTGAACCACATGATATCTAAGTCACACACGACTGGTGAGACACACATGACTAGTGAACCACATGATATCTAAGTCACAGACGACTGGTGAGACACACATGACTGGTGAACCACACGATATCTAAGTCACACATGACTGGTGAACCACACATGACTAATGAGCCACATGATTTCTAAGTCACACATGACTGGTGAACCACATGATATCTAAGACACACACGACTGGTGAGACACACATGACTGGTGAACCACATGATATCTAAGACACACACGACTGGTGAGACACACATGACTGGTGAACCACATGATATCTAAGACACACAAGACTGGTGAGCTACACATGACTGGTGAACCACATGATATCTAAGTCACACACGACTGGTGAGCTACACATGACTGGTGAACCACACGATATCTAAGTCACACACGACTGGTGAGCTACACATGACTGGTGAACCACACGATATCTAAGACACACAAGACTGGTGAGCTACACATGACTGGTGAACCACATGATATCTAAGTCACACACGACTTGTGAGCTACACATGACTGGTGAACCACATGATATCTAAGTCACACACGACTGGTGAGCCACACATGACTGGTGAACCACATGATATCTAAGTCACACACGACTGGTGAGCCACACATGACTGGTGAACCACATGATATCTAAGTCACACACGACTTGTGAGCTACACATGACTGATGAACCACATGATATCTAAGTCACACACGACTGGTGAGCCACACATGACTGGTGAACCACATGATATCTAAGTCACACACGACTGGTGAGCTACACATGACTGGTGAACCACATGATATCTAAGTCACACACGACTGGTGAGCTACACATGACTGGTGAACCACATGATATCTAAGACACACACGACTGGTGAGCTACACATGACTGGTGAACCACACGATATCTAAGTCACACACGACTGGTGAGCTACACATGACTGGTGAACCACATGATATCTAAGACACACAAGACTGGTGAGCTACACATGACTGGTGAACCACATGATATCTAAGTCACACACGACTTGTGAGCTACACATGACTGATGAACCACATGATATCTAAGTCACACACGACTGGTGAGCTACACATGACTGGTGAACCACATGATATCTAAGTCACACACGACTTGTGAGCTACACATGACTGGTGAACCACATGATATCTAAGTCACACACGACTGGTGAGACACACATGACTGGTGAACCACATGATATCTAAGTCACACACGACTTGTGAGCTACACATGACTGGTGAACCACATGATATCTAAGTCACACACGACTTGTGAGCACACATGACTGGTGAACCACATGATATCTAAGTCACACAAGACTGGTGAGCCACACATGACTAGTGATCCACATAATATCTAAGACACACAAGACTGGTGAGACACACACGACTGGTGAGCCACACATAACTGGTAAGTCACACTTGACTTTTGATTCACATATGGTGAAAAGACATGGTGAATCAAGCAAGTCACACAAGTGATGTAACTATTGCATCACACATGACTGGTGAGTGACACATGACTGGTGAGTGACACATGACTGATGAGTGACACATGAATGATGAGTGACACATGAATGGTGGGTGACACATGACTGGTGAGTGACACATGAATGGTGAGTGACACATGAATGGTGGGTGACACATGAATGGTGGGTGACACATGACTAGTGAGTGACACATGACTGGTGAGTGACACATGAATGGTGAGTGACACATGACTGGTGAGTGACACATGACTGGTGAGTGACACATGACTGGTGAGTGACACATGAATGGTGAGTGACACATGACTGGTGAATGACACATGAATGGTGAGTACATGAATGGTGAGTGACACATGAATGGTGAGTGACACATGAATGGTGAATGACACATGAATGGTGAATGACACATGAATGGTGAATGACACATGAATGGTGAATGACACATGAATGGTGAGTGACACATGAATGGTGAATGACACATAGATGGTGAGTGACACAATTGATTAGCCACTGATGTGTGCTGACAGACTCGTGACAGACATGTCTTAGACATCCATCCGTCACACCATGACAGGTTGCATCAGCTTGTCCAGGGCTTAAAAAAAAATCTGAGTTCAACTTGAGTAAGATGAACATGACTATATCTAAAATAGTTTATGATGCAATGCAAACTGCATTGCATCAGATTTTTTTTATGAATGTGCATATACAGGAATCAAATGGTTATTACTTGTTCATTAGAAACTTATTTTGGTTGTAATGATACAGTTAATAATCAGCTAGTCTGAGTGGGCCAGTTGGAATAGTGATTTAGTCATGAAAACCAACCATGTTGAAAGATATGCTGATTGGACAAGTGCAGATTTAATCTTTAAATCTACAATGATGACAAGTCATACTTTTGCACAGCCAACAAACTGGTCTGTCACATATGATGCAAGTATGAACTGGACAGGATATACTTCAGCATGTTTTAGGGAGAGGTGTTCACGCGGTAGAGCGCCAGACTGTCAATCGAGGGGACGGTGGTGTCTTTCTGAAGAAACAGTAAAACCTGATGGTCCCTTCTATCTGGTGTCTATGCCAGGGGAAGTAGAAGATCCCACACAGAGGGTAAATGTGTAATATGTAGTAGATTCACTAATTCTAGAGAAAGACAACTCTAAAAAACCAATGACAATAATGGTCAGCAAGTTGACTGAGGTCATTTAATGGAAGAAGAAGAACAGCACCTGTTGCTTTTTGGGCTCGTTTCTTTGCTCTTATCTGTCAACGATTTAACAAATCTTGTAACCTGAGTTGAGGGTACGAATTCACTGTTACAGACTCCCATTCATTCATTTTGTAGAATATGGTACCACTGACTTCTGTCTCACAGCTAAATAACAGAAGATTTTCTATAATTATAGAAAATCAAAATACTTAGAACTGCATGACTACAAACTGTCATTTTGGTATTCTTGGGAGCATAGAGCAATGCTGGAATTTTTTTTTAAAGATTGTTTTTGTCTTATATGTGTAATTCCATTACTGAAAATATATCACTGCTTACTGCCTGGTACCGCTGTGTACATGTAAACAGTATACTGGGGCAACTGGTGTGATTGATAGCAATCTAAATGGAAACAAATCCCATTCCACAGATTTGCGGGAGAGAGCAACATTCTACATCTCTGTGCCACTACATCTGATGTGCATGATAGCTGAACATGAGGCTTACATGATAATACAAATCTTCTAACGATATCCCTTATCCACCCACATCGGTAATACACTGTACTCCGTTTGGAGTATATGAACTAAACTGTTACAAACACATGTAAAACCATCATTACAACATCACAAAGTAGTATAAATAAATTTGAATCTGTTCAACTAAAATTTGTTATTGTACCACATAACAACAATTACTGCTTCCTGGTATTATGCCTTTTACAGTGCAAAACAGGCTTAAACTGCGAAAGCATAATTTATTCATGAAGCACAACATACCAGTTGCAGCTTTGAACTTTTGTTAGTTACAAATGGGTATAAATAATGAATAATTTGTAAGGACTTTAATTTTTTTATGTCTCAAAAATTGTTTCTTGTTGCATCATGTTGTCCAAAAAATTATTACTGAAAATAATGTAATTGCTGCAGTCATGCAGTCAACAATACACAATCAAAGCCATGGAAGTATATAAAATAGTACGTGCATTTGCTGGCTTACAACTGTTCACAAACATTTGTATTGTGTTATATATAATATATGCCAAACAAATTTCAATTCAAACTAAAAAAACATCAAAGTTTTCCAGTAAAATGTCATTACGAAACTGTGATCATGCAACCAAGTCCGCCCATGTAGAATGTGTAAACATTACCTTGTATTGTCTCATCGTAGCCCTTTGTGAAGTAGAGCATAGCTCGGGCAGCTCTCTGCGGCGTCTTCAGCAAGCCTTGGCGGGACGGGTCTTCTCCTATACTTCGCAGAATGCCCGAGTACGCCAGAGTCATGTCGTCCAGCGCTTCCTGTTTGCGGACGGCTCGCTGAGCCTCGTCCTCTTGTGGACTCGGGCTGACAGCCTGCCGCGTCCGAGCCATATGTTTGTCGCCGTCGCTGCACGCGTCGGTCGTCAACGCTTTCCTCGAGCTCTTCATCATGTTCAACTCTTTGAACTTCTTCTCCAAGTCATGATCAACCCCGTTCTTGATGAGCGACATTTTCCCTACGTTTCCTCCTGGTGGCAGCGGAGAGCGAAGTGTGCAGCCGAAATGCGACAGTCGGACCTGTCATCGCAGTAGCGCCGCCGCTTACAAACAAGTCTACGCCTACGGTGAATGAACCCGCCGAGCGCTCTCATTGGCTGCTCCCTCTGTGACGTCGACGGCGCAGTCGCGGTTGTTGACAGTCAACAATGTCACGTTGGCGCCAACTATAAAAAAGGGTGACGACGCGTATCAGTGCCTAGTCCGAGGCCCATGGGTGAGTGATGCGGCTAGTGCTCTAGTTCTGGGTTACGTCACGTCAGTTTGATTTACAGCACATGAGGGTTCATATCCCTCGAAATTATGACTCTCGACCGGGTAGGATATATCCAATAATCCGCGTCACCCATCATACATATCATATCATTGTGTGGAGACCGGGGTGGGTGGACCTCGGAGGATCTCTCCCGCACCGGCCGCCGCACTACGCCACTAGAGAGGCAGTAACATGCCCGTACGCTACCTCACATCAATAGTTACACCCTCACATGTCATATAAGGACCTATCAGGATATAAACTCCTGAAAGTCCGCCCCCACCTCGCAGCGGAGTACGGATAAAAATATACCTGGAAGAGAGCCGGTTTGTTAAAATCAATCCGTTAACATAATCCGTTTGGTTGTCCAAAAACAACAGGAAAACATGCAGGTATTTTCTTTAAGCATATACATACACACACACACACACACACACACACACACACACACACACACACACACACACACACACACACACACACACACACACACACACACACACACACACACACACACACACACACACACACACACACACACACACACACACACACACACACACACACACACACACACACACACACACACACACACACACACACACACACACACACACACACACACACACACACACACACACACACACACACACACACACACACACACACACACACACACACACACACACACACACACACACACACACACACACACATATATATATATATACATATATACATATATATAAATATGCAAGGCTCACTGAGCTTCGTGCTCCTTGTTTTTTTGTTTGAGATTTGTTCGATTGTTGCCACTTTTACAATGTACATATGTGTGACGATTGAATAAATTCACATCAAAGACAAAAAAAAAGTTCTGGGTTACAGATGCTGAGTAGCCGCAAAGTGCATAAAAGGTAAAGCAATTTGTCAGGCAGTACCAATCATCTGCCTCCTTTCGCAATGGCCTACACTTACGTATAAGTCTACCTGTCAGTGTCATGCAAGAGCATGTAGGCCTACTACGTACGTGTCTGTCTAGATCTATGATTACGCATATGGCTATGGTTTAGCCGTAGTCTTCTTCTTCATATTCACGTTGGCCTTAGGCAGCTGCAAACCAATGAGCAGAACAATTAAGTCTCCTCGGAGGGTACGCCGCACTTTGAAGGGCTGCTGTGCTTACAGTTTTTTTGCGTGATGAGCTAGGTGTCTAAAAATTAAATTAAAATAGTAGTAATATATATATATATATATATATATATATATATATATATATATATATATATATATATATATATATATATATATATATATATATATATATATATATATATTAATTACTATGTTTTGTAGATGGTCATGATATTGGCACTTCTGAGATCGGACGGGATTTGCTTGTCTTGCCAGATCTTGCATATGAGTTCGTATAGTTTGCTTGCTAGATTCTCGCCACCAAACTTGAAGATTTCCGCAGGGATGCCATCCGGGCCGCAAGGTTTATGGTTTTTCATTTGCGCCGTAGCACGTTGGACCTCATCCGGGGTTGGCAAGACATCTAGTGATGGTATCTCCGGGTGCTGTGGAATGGACAGAATTGTGTCTTCTCTCACCATAGTTTCTCGGTTCATGAGCAGCTCGAAGTGCTCCCTCCATCGTTGCTGAATGGCAGCGTCATTCTTCAGAAGTGTCCCATCCTGGGACTGAAGAGAAGTGTGGTTATTTGAGCCCGACCCATAGATAGTCTTTGTTGTTTGGAAGAGGTTGTGCATGTCATGCTGATCAGCAAAGCCCTGAATCATTGTGGCTTTCTCTTCCCACCACTTGTTTTTAATATTTCTGATCTTCCTTTGAGTCTCAGCTTTGACGCATTGGTATTCTTTATGCTTTGTTTGCTTTCTGTTGGTCAGAATCTGCTTCAGGTAAAGGACGATCAACAAGAAGACACGAGGAGAGATATTCTTGGAGTTTGGCTCGTGTGCATGGATCCTGGAGGGATTTGATATTGCATTTCTCCCTGTTCGTTTTTCGATGTTTACGATACTTGTTTTCCTCTGCGTGTTCCAATAATCCTGAGGGCTATCGCGTCCGGAGTCTCGTACTACTGGTACATGGCGCACAGGTCTGAGGTGAGGAGCTCGACTTGCAGAACAGGCGGAAGAGGACACACACAATGTCTGCGAGGTGGTTGATGGACAGGGGAACAATCTACGGTCGTCGTGGCTCACCATGCCACTGGGTTGTGGATGTCCTCCTGTGAAGTCCGCGCGGATTCCGCAGGTGCATCGACATTCTCACGCTAAAAGACAACACGCGCAGGCTTCTACCAAGGATGAAGCAACAAAGTCCTGCGGCGATGGACGAGTGGCAACGTGGACAGGACTGTGACATCTGGAAGTCCTTAGTCACGGATCTACACGTAGACTGCTGCAGTGTGATGGGCTAGCACATGGGAAGGGACAGAAGAAATTCGGCAGGTACTCCAGTGACAGAGCAGTCCTCTTCAGGATCCCCGCTGCGCTATTCAAGCGAGGAAGGGCCTAGAAAGGTTGACCCAAACCTAGGCTGCCCCACCCTATCCTGGCGGAGTCAACGCAGTCGAACCAAACGAAATTATGGAACTTTGAAAGTTGCAACATGGAATGTGCGAACTTTGATGGACAACCAAAATAGTGGTCATTCTAAACGCAGGACTGCCATCGTTGCCAGACAACTCGCAAGATATAACAATGACATCGCTGCCTTGAGTGAAGCAGGTTTTTCAGAGGAAGGGAAGCTCAGGGAAGATTGTGGTGGTTACATCGTTTTCTGGAAAGGAACAGCAGTGGCAGATCATCGAATACATGGAGTAGGCTTCGCCATCAAGAATGAGACACTGAGACAGCTGGTTGATCTCCCTGTTGGGACCAACGAACGCCTAATGACCCTGCGGTTACGCTTAAACAAAAATCGACTAGCGCCTACGCTCCAACACTTGAATGCCAAGGAGGATAACAAGGATCATTTCTACTCCCAAATCGATCAAGTCCTAACCGCTCTCCCTAGGTAAAACAAGTTAATTTTACTGGGAGACTTTAATGCAAGAGTAGGTCGCCACGCCAGGCTTTGGAATAACTTCGTTAGCAAGGAAGGGTTTGGAAAGACTAAATCAAGCACCATTCTCCTGTTAAGCAAGTGTGCAGAAAATTATCTAACATCAATGACGTGTGTTTACAGGTGGTGTCAGACCACATTTGCATTTTCCGACCATTATAACGTTTCCTTCATTTCCTACTAATCTTGATGAGATCTGTTATTGACAATTTCAAAGCCTACTTGCCCTCCATAGACATAACTTCTATGAAACATTTGTAAACTTCTTACACCTCAGGCTGCCACAAACTTATTTCCAACCTTACACCCCTCCACGTTCTGCTTGAGCCACCCACAGATTGCCCCTGCTTACACCACCAAGTAAAATGACAACTGTATTAATATGCAAATATGCACCGAATGACAGCTATCATAATTTGACAGCTCTGATGCCACGCTGCACAAAAATATAATTTCTGGTAATGGCGGACGAACAACTTATTGTGGTCTTACATCAGGTCTCCGATTCACCACTGTCTGTCTTGATTTTGTATGGGAAGAGTGGGCGGGCAAGGAAGGATTTCGACTTTCAAGTAAATGCTTTAGTTGCTTTACAGGTTATCGTTCTCAAACGTTTACTAACATTATTAACGTGTTTTACAGGTCTCCGGTTCACCACTGTGCGGCCATGATTGAGCGGTGCCGAAGGATAGACGCCGATCAACATCAAGTCATGCAGAAAGGTAATGCGATTTCTAATTCTAGAACGCATGTGAACATTGTTTCATTTATTTAGAGACACAAAAATTCAAATTGTATAATATATTCGGCATTCTCCGAACGTTCGGCTGCATTGTTGATATGTGATATGTGACGTCACACTAAGATGCACTCTTCCGTCGCTAAGGCGCTCGAGAACGAGTCTGATTTAATATATCTAGGTGAGTACATAAACCGTTCGAAGGTATGGTTATATCCGTTTGATAAAAGTGCCGCTGTAGCCTAGTAAGTTCTAATTGTAATGGCCTGTAGTTGTCTATGTTTCATAAGTGAGCGCAGCGATGGGGCGGCTAACAATCGGCGTGCGAAATAAGACGATTACGACTCGAGAGCGAAGGACGACTCTGGTCTGCCGTGCTGCAACAATTTGCGGTGAGTACTTGTTGAAGACATGCGTTGGCTTTCATCCGATTTGTACGATTACTGTACTGATTTGTGTTCTGAAACTTCAACATGGTCGCTCTTCTGTTCCACAGATTGGAAGACGTGCTAGACAAGAAACATTAAAAGTCTCGCTCGAGAAGTAAAGACATAGGGCGAACACAGACGGCACGCTACTTCCTTCAATCGTCGGCCGAGCACCACTCTTGCACTATGAACAACTGTGTGGTAAGATCACTTTCGTTTCGTACCAGTTCCGAGCGGCAGCCGGTCGTGACGCCTCTCCTGCACAACTTTACAGGTATGTCTTCGTGTGTGGCGTCCGATTAGTTTCTGTGTGGAGGGCCAGCGTCCCGCAAAAGGCTTGACTGTGTAGGTAAGACCTTCTCAGGTGTGAGGTCTTGTGTTGGTGTGGGAAGAGTGGGCGGGCAAGGAAGGATTTCGACTTTCAAGTAAGTGCTTTAGTTGCTTTTTAGGTTATCGTTTTTGATTGCCAAACGTTTACTACATTATTGACGTATATTTACAGGTGTCCGATTCACCACTGTGCGGCCATGACGTAGAGCGTTGCCGCACGAACGACGCCGATCAACATCTAGTCCTGTAGAAAGGTAATGCGCAATCGCTTTCTAATTCCAGAACGCATGTAAACATTGCTTTTATTTCGAGACACAAAAATTCAATTTTTGAAATATATTCGGTATTCTCCGGACGTTCGGCTGCATTGTTGATATGTGATATGTGATATAAGACGCACACTTCCGCCGCTAAGGCGTTCGAGAACGAGTCTTATTTTATAAATCTACGAGCATACATAAACCATTCGAAGGTATTGCTATATCCTATTGAGAAGAGACGCTGTGACTCTGAACAACTGTGTGGTAAGACCACTTTCGTTTTATACCAGTTCCGAGCGACAACCGGTCGTGACGCCTCGTCTGCACAATTTTACAGGTATGTCTTCGTGTGTGGCATCCGATTAGTTTCTGTGAGGAGGACCAGCGCCCCGTAAGGGGCTTAAATGTTGAGGTAAGACCTTCTCACGTCTTCTGTCCTAGTATATGTTGGCGGTTCCGGCGCGTTTACACGCTTCTGACCACGAGGTAAGAACTGCTCGCTGTACTGTCCTAGTGTACATTAGCCTCGATTAACCAGACTCCATGAGGTGGCAGCACTGTTCAGACCCTAGCCTCAGTTACCCAGACTCCGTTAGGTGGCAGCACTTTGAAGCCTCTCAACTCTGCCTGGGTATACTAATGCTCTGCATTTGTTAACCGCCAGGGCAGGGCGGCCTTACCCCATATTAGGATAGAGTCGCTGATTGGCTCTCAGTCTAACTATGAAATAAAAATTTAAATAACGATATACTTTTACAAGATAATGATATCCTATGAAAAGTATTCAACATTGAACTTATATTAACACAAAAATAAGTAAAATAAAATTTACAGTTGTTTATAAAATAAGAATTACGCAAGGATTAACCAGTATCCATGAGGTGGCAGCATTGTTTAGCCCCACAAGGATAACATACAAAACTACGTATTTAGAAACTAGTTACGCAGCCGACCGACAGTCGGTTAAGCGAGACTATAAGTCGCCTACATATGACGCATTTAGAATGGAAATATTGTATATGTTTGTCCACTAAACGTTTTTGCATCGTTGGACATACGAGGAATTTTAAATGGCGTTATTGTCAAAATGAACGTTACCGGACATATGGATTACTCAGACCTATTAAAATTTTGAAATGAGAAAACTGAAGATTTATGCGTGAAAATCGAACTATCAAACATCAATGCTATCGCACAACGGTAGAATGCAAAATTCACAAATACAATATAGAACAAATCTTTATTTGAACAACATCATATATACACAAAACATCACCACCACCTTATCTGCAACACAGCTCACACACAACACAATACCAGCACTATACCTGCAGCTCACACACCATGCTGCTCACACATCAGGCAGCTCACACACCATGCTGCTCAGGGTGTGCCTTCACATAATTCCCTGTGGCAGATTTTGCTGCCCTCAGCAGCTGGTCAGAAGGCTGAAACCCATAACATGCATCACCCGTATTCAACCTACTCATATCTGACCTACAGTCAATGTCAATTTTCTTCACCACCGAAAACAATTTCTCGCTTTCAGCACTGCTGTCATGTAGGGACAGCAATGAGAACACGACAGCACATAAAGTGGCTTGGAGAAGACTTCCCGTGTTTGTTGTCGACCTAGCCATGGCACCCCAGAAAGAATCGATCCTTGTCGAAACGTTTCGATTATCACGAGATTCGCGGAAGTATTTATTTACAAAAAGGCAGGAATAATCTGAAAGTAGGAAGGTAAAAAAATATAAACTGGAGGTAGAATGATAATTTTTTTAAATAATATATTTAATTAATTTCCAGATATATTTATCCATAATTTTTTTAACTTTACACTTATATCTTTACGTCGATCACATCATTGCTTTGATTGTAATATATGTATTGTACTTTTCATATTTCTTAAATTGTATTTTATGTATATATATGGACGACGTCTTGTCTGAAATAAAACTTTATTATTATAAACAATTATTATTATAAACTGGAGATTTTAAAACACGCGGGAGAACGGGAGATTGGTGCCAAAAGCGGGAGGCTTCCGCCAAAAGAGGGAGACAGTTAATCGTTAATTTGTGCTCCAACCAGATTACACTGCAGCTCACCAAATGAGCATGCAATCAAAAATTGCAATTTATGGACAAATCACGGTTCTGTGATGTGCGTGTGCGTGTGCGTGTGCGTGTGCGTGTGCGTGTGCGTGTGCGTGTGCGTGTGCGTGTGCGTGTGCGTGTGCGTGTGCGTGTGCGTGTGCGTGTGCGTGTGCGTGTGCGTGTGCGTGTGCGAAAGGGGTGGACTTTTTGGGTGTGGGAGTTTTTGACGGGGATGAACGGGAGCCTCCTGCGGGGATACGGGCGGGCCTGAGGCATCCAGGGCGCGTGCCTCAGAGACCTGCATCATTTACCTGCGTTGTGGGTATATACACATTGAGCTAATGACGTCGTTATTGCGATGAAGAGATGCTAACGACACGTTATGATGGGACATTGAAATGCGGAATGTATCAAAGTGAAGTGATCCTACGACCACAAAGCAATTGATATCGAGCGCTCAGTTGGACAGAATGATAATCGAGCACGGACTGGGGGAGATTTTGCGGCACTGGAAGGCGGAAATACGTTATAACGACGGACGGTCTTAATATGTGATGAACTGAGCTGATTAATAGAGGAAATGACACAGGAGTAGGTATGTTGAGTTTTAAAACGAGTTGTGTATTCAATGGACGGTGTATATTACAATTTGTATCGAATCTTTAGCGTTCCGGATGTGCGTAATTAATAATAATAATAATAATAATAATAATAATAATAATAATAATAATAATAATAATAATAATAATAATAATAATAATAATAATAACTTATTTTGCGCCAATATCATCGAAGATCAAGCTCAGTGGCGCGACAAAACCAAGGGATTAAGCAAACTCGTAGTCGTAAAACAATACGTGAGTCGTCAATGGATGGAAAAGAAGCTAGGAGGCTAAGGAGGATAGGCAGCATTAAAGAGATAGGTTTTTAGACGTCGGCCGAATGAAACTATATTACCTTCTGATTTAACACTGGCAGGAAGCGAATTCCACACCGTTGGTGCGGCAACCGAGAAAGCTCTGGTTCCGGCTTTCGTTTTCACCCGGATGTAAAGAGGGTTATTACTGGTTGAGCGTAGTTGTCTGGAATTTCTTGCTGGAGTTAGCATTGAATTTAGATATGCTGATTGTGTAAATGAGAGTGCTTGATAGGCTATTGTACAAATCTTGAAAATGATGCGATAGTGCCCAGGGAGCCAATGCAATGATTTTAGAAGCGGCACTGAGCGAGAAAAACGAGGAGAACGCGTGACTACCCTTGCTAAAAATTTTGGACACGCTGAAGTTTTGCTATATCCTTGTTTGCGGTATTGTAAAGGAGGGAATTGCAGTAGTCAAGTCTGCTGCTTACTAGAGCTGTTGCGATGGTTTTAGCAACGGAAAGTGATATAAACCGGCGAATACGGCGAAAATCACGGATATGGTAAAAACAACAACGGCATGTTTTCGATATATGTTGTTTGAAATTGAAGTTTTCCCCATCAAACGCTACTCCCAGGATATGTATCGGGAAAAAGCCATCGAGTTTTGCACGCTGCGTTGAGGTACCAATAATGAGAAATTCGATCTTATCTGCATTTAGCTTTAATTTACTGTTTTTCGTCCTGAGCTGGTTTATGGAGCAACAAGTGTGTGGTGCGGTCAAAGAAACATAGATTTGTGTGTCATCTGCATAAAGGTGATAATCCAGGTTGTGACTCTGGATAACAGAACTTAGTGGTGTTGTATACAGAGTGAAAAACAACGGGGCCCCAAAACAGAACCCCGGGGACACCACAAGAGGTGGGCAGCATGTCTGAGAAGCAGAACCTATTTTAATGGCTTGCCGTCTATCAGCAAGGTATGAGGTAAACCAGCTCAGGGCTGTGCCAGATATCCCGTACCACGTTGATAAGCGTGTAATGAGAATGTCGTGGTCAATGGTGTCGAAAGCGGCGGATAGGTCAAGCAGGGTCAGTGCAGTAACTTTGCCAATATCAATGTTAAGGCTTATGTCATTGTGTACTTTTAAAAGAGCAGTTTCTGTTGAGTGAAACTTGTTTATACGCAGACTGTGACGCATTGGTTGAACCATTTATGTAGATGTGAGAACTGAGACGATTTACTATAACCTTTTCAAGTATTTTTGAAATGAAGCTAAGGTTTGAAATAAGCCTATAGGCCTGGGTTTACATGCGCACATTTAAAATCTTCAGGAAATAAGCCGGAGCAGAGTGATGCATTTATTATGTCTGTTATTAGTTTAATTAAAGATCACATTCCAAATGTTGAAGTCTTGAGACGGGCTAATATGTCCAGCATAGAAGCCACTCTAACGGCTTCCCAACTCCGTTGGACTGGACATATCATCCGTATGAATGACAGCAGATTACCAAAGGCTGTATTCTTTGGAGAATTAACCGAAGGGAAACGTCTTCGTGGTGGACAACGGCTGCGATACAAAGATGTAATCAAACGACACCTAAAGGCTACACACATCACCGTAGACCACTTGGAGACCCTTGCACAAGATCGACAACAGTGGAGGCAGGCCATTCACACAGGAAAAAGCCACATGAAGAAAAGATACAACAAAAATACCAACACGATCACAATCTCCGCCATGACCTTCCTGATCCTTCTGCCCCTGTCATCTTCTGTGTCAACTGCGGGAGAGGGTTTAAATCTCAAATTGGACTATTCTCTCACCAACGAGCAAAGCACGTAACGGACGAACCCCTACACTGATGTCATCATCGGACACGATGGACAGCAAAGAGAGAGAGAGGTTTAATTAAAACGTCAAGGTATGCTTTCAGTAGTAGGCCCTATGGTCGGAAGTGGGTCAAGATCACAGAATTTACTAGGGGACAACATGATTATTTTTCTCACTTCAGCAGTTGTGGCTGGTTCAAACGATGCGAGTTGAGATTTAGTTGTGGAGAGTCAGCATTTACAATGTCTGGGGTGTTATCTGTGAAGGCTGAATGTGTGAGGCTGATTTTGTCTTTAAAATGACTTGAAAAATAGTTACACAATGACTTAATTGATGCATGAGTTAGCAGAGAAGGAGCAGGCCGCATGTATAAGATCTGATCTATGCATTTCCATAGCTGTTTTGGTGTAGCAGATTTAGATTTAATGGGTGCATGTTTGTCGAGCAATGTCTTAAGTATTTGACGGTATTGTTTGTATAGGTCTGATACATGTTCTTTAGTACGCGTGACTAGGTCGGACGTGATTATATCAGTCATAAATGATGCAATGTTGATACTGTGAATGACTCTGTAGAACACGTTGTGTTTGGACACAGCTGGAGTTATAGGAACTTTAAGATCTGCAATTACAGTGTTATGGTCCGATAAGCCATCTGCAACTGTGGGTGTCTGAATGTTTTTACAAGAGGAGCGAGTTATCAAGATATCGAGCCAATGTCCATGTATGTGTGTGGGAAACTGACATGTTGTTTTGTGTCAAATTATGCCAAAATATCATGGTTGTTGCAGATGGTGTATCTAGGTGAAGATTAAAATCGCCAATAATGTAAAATTCTGTGTGCATGGTTGCAACGTTTTCAAAAAGATCCTGGTATTCTTCAAAAAAGTTAGCTGGGTGACCTGGAGGGCGATAAATCCAAATGAAATACCCAGAGAAGCACGAATTTGATATGTTAACACACATAGATTCAAAGCTGGTATTGTCATGGCTGGTGTGCAGATTTACGTTGAATAGTTTTGAAATAAGGAAACCAACACCACTACCCCCTCCAACTGGACGTGGTCGATAGTGGAAGGTATTTAACCAGCAGGGGAAATGTCGGCAATACATGCAGCTGTGTCATAAGATCTGATTGCATATCGTTGTGAAACTGGTACACGAGCACGGTACGCTTAGTGTTTACACTGACTGGAAACTGCAGTTGTCACTGACCATCTTCGATATCTACAAAACAGCATTAGAAATGGGTGTATTTAATATTCTATAAATGCCCCGACATGAATGTCCACGTGCCGAGACTGCACATTACCTACAAATTTTTGACAAATTAAATTAACCATTCTAATTCTAGTTCTTTCCAACATTCGACAGCCTTACTAGGTTATTGTGGCTATAATGTTAAAATTATGATCTATCTTATGAGGTAGTTGACACAATATGTTCGAAAAAAAGTTCGAAAACAATCATTCATGTTAGAAGTATATTTAATTAAATGTTGTACAAAAATATATGTACTACATAAAAGTTATGTTTTTACTTTTCGGTTCTAATTCATGAATACACGCGTACAATTATAGACCCTATCAGTCATGTATAAGTTTACAGAATGTTGTTGCTCAAATAACATGTAATTCATAGAGACAAATTCAACAGATCGACACAGGCTTGCATCAGTTTCACTTGTATCAATCACAATAACATGCGCTGAATCAATTTAATCTTACATGACCAAACTGGTTTGACACATCACGGACTTATATGCATATAAGTCCGTGGACACATGTTGCATCTTTTAACTGACCAATAGAATACACTAATAAAAGTGGTCTAACTATACGATGTATCAAGCACACTGCTTCGTAAGTGCGCTTTGCCCCACACTACTGGATACAGCACTGTTCGGCGCAAATACGTCTAGCCCTTTCACCCTCTTCTCAAAATGAGCACAGCCCTCCTATGAATATTCACGAGGCGTCCATTGAACCAAACCAAGCGCCGGTGTCACACAAACTAGTAATCCGTGGAGTGCGTGTACCGAAATCTGTCAAAGACGCTACAAAAGAGAAGGAATTTCCAAGTAAGTGCATAGAAATGGTGTACATCATTGTTGACTGTTGTGCTTAAACCTTTCTAATTTCGTAGGTGTAATGACCTAATCATATTGTGTCATTTAGGATGATTAGCGGTAGCGTTAAATTGGCAATTTAGTCGTATGACGTGGGTTGCACTGATCTAGGGCAACGCCACCTCCGCCAGCCTAGTGGCAGTGCCGTGGCAATGACACTGATAATCAAAACGACGAAACATTTAGTCGATTTATATCGTTATTATTATAAACTAACTATCAACATTCAGGAACAATTTAAAAAAAATCTTTGCAAGATCGATCATACGCCATTTATATAATCATCAGAGCCAGAAAATGACCTCCCTTTAGCGTTCAAACTCTAGACTAGGATCAGGTCGGAATAGAAATAGACAATTCTAGATGAGACATAGCCTAGATAGGACGTACAATGCTCATGTCATTGAAGTTGCCTTGGTGACGGCATTGAACCTGAAAAATCCGTTCAGCAGCACTGGCCAAACGATCAATGATTGATCTGTAGATAAAAAAATTGTATACAAAATAGCGCTCCCTGTTGTCGTGACTTTTAATGGATAATTGGCATATAGGAGACTTGTGTGGTGAAACGTGAATGCATTGCCACTGGCTTTGCCTTTGGTTTGGGCTGATGTAAAACACTAAATATAGTGGATTTAGGATGAGAAATGGCTAGAATTATCTATCTAGAATTACAATGAATGTTTTAAGATTTTTTTTTTACAGCTGAACATTTTGTTTGACCACTTTGATAAAATGATATGTAACAAAATAAATTCAGGTTCAGAATAATGCAGTATGTTTGTATATTCACACAAGTGCACGTGCGCACGCATGCATACACACCACACACATATGCACACACGCACACATTCACACAATTTGGTAGGAACCTTACATGTAGGTTCATGCAGTACAATATTCTTACCAAATCAATAAGTTAAAATAGGAAATGATAATTAATATATGTTACTAATTGGGTTCACAGCTTTATGAAGGATAACATTTTTGCCAGCCACAAGTTTTGTGGTAGACATGTACATGTCAACTGGCATACATATAAGCCAGTCGAGATATGTATTATAGCCTCAAATAAACTACAAACACACATGTCACACCCATTTTCAAACATAACTGAAATGTTCTGCTCTTTGTTTTTTTTTACCCGTCCAGTTATGTTTCTACCTGTAAAAAATTGCTTTTACCCGTCTAAGTGACAGGTGGATGTGTCTCTATGTGAAGCTATCACTGGACATGGAATTCATGACTAATTCCCCAGTCCCCACGCATTTGCTATCAGGTTTGGCATGCATATGAAATTAAATAGAACGGTTGAAGATCTCCAGTGACATGTATTTGACGTCTCCCCTGGAATAAGCAGCGTCTGGACTGATTGGAAAATGCAAGATGTGTTTGTGAAGACAGGTGTGTGTCTGGAGGCATCTGAGACGTGTGCAGATGGATCTGTTTCACATGGTAATTGCCTCATACAAAAACACTATGGTCATTGTAAATATTTCAACCGACCAAGTCACTCGATCAGTCTTTGTCAGAGTGATGAAAAATCCATACAGTTACCTGTTGACAACACGACAGTTTGGGTGCTGTAGATGGAATACATGAAACTGAAACTCAGATTGAACTAAGTGTGCCTTCTATGACTAGGTGCTGTCAGTAAAACATACATTATGTATAACACATGTATGCACACACGTGCACAATACCAATGAATGGTTACTGTGTGAAAGTTGTTTATCTTATTCATAGAAACATACATCTGTTTTTTTACACCATGGGAAACTCAACTTCCCTGTGTGTGTGTGTGTGTGTGTGTGTGTGTGTGTGTGTGTGTGTGTGTGTGTGTGTGTGTGTGTGGTACATTTTTCCCTGCATTATATTGTATATATTTTTTAGTTGTTTTGAGTTTAATGTTTATATGAGTTACTTTTACCCTGCAATATATGTCACTCAAACTATCAGTCAACCCTCACCATGCTATATACTTACACATACTACATGCATATGCAGCACACTCATTGCACACACACACACCACACACCACACACAGCACCCCACAACACTCCACAAACATACCAATCACATCAAACATACAACTAGGTTACAACAGATGTCAGTCTTGCGCAGCACATCATTAACCAAGAAACAGCATTCATGCACGTCATACACAGCAATGCTGCCAGGACAGCTGCACACAGCCACAACTAAGACAGCTGTTCTCAGTCTACACAGCAACCTCTGCAGGAGTGCTGGGGACAACTAAGAGCTGTCTTCAGTCTTCAGATGAGAGTGTGTCTTGTGTCAGATGAGAGCTGTCTCTGTGTCAGATGAGAGCTGTGTCTCTGTGTCAGATGAGAGCTGGGTCTCTGTGTCAGATGAGAGCTGTGTCTTGTGTCAGATGAGAGCTGTGTCTGTGTCAGATGAGAGCTGTGTCTGTGTCAGATGAGAGCTGTGTCTCTGAGAGCTGTCTCTAGTCTCAAGATGAGAGCTGTGTCTGTGTCAGATGAGAGCTGTGTCTCTGTGTCAGATGAGAGCTGTGTCTCTGTGTCAGATGAGAGCTGTGTCTCTGTGTCAGATGAGAGCTGGTCTCTGTGTCAGATGAGAGCTGTGTCTCTGTGTCAGATGAGAGCTGTGTCTCTGTGTCAGATGAGAGCTGTGTCTCTGTGTCAGATGAGAGCTGTGTCTCTGTGTCAGATGAGAGCTGTGTCTCTGTGTCAGATGAGAGCTGTGTCTCTGTGTCAGATGAGAGCTGTGTCTCTGTGTCAGATGAGAGCTGTGTCTCTGTGTCAGATGAGAGCTGTGTCTCTGTGTCAGATGAGAGCTGGTCTCTGTGTCAGATAAGAGCTGTGTCTCTTGTGTCAGATGAGAGCTGTGTCTCTGTGTCAGATGAGAGCTGGTCTCTGTGTCAGATGAGAGCTGTGTCTCTTGTGTCAGATGAGAGCTGTGTCTCTGTGTCAGATGAGAGCTGTGTCTCTGTGTCAGATGAGAGCTGTGTCTCTGTGTCAGATGAGAGCTGTGTCTCTGTGTCAGATGAGAGCTGTGTCTCTGTGTCAGATGAGAGCTGTGTCTCTGTGTCAGATGAGAGCTGGTCTCTGTGTCAGATGAGAGCTGTGTCTCTTGTGTCAGATGAGAGCTGTGTCTCTGTGTCAGATGAGAGCTGTGTCTCTGTGTCAGATGAGAGCTGTGTCTCTGTGTCAGATGAGAGCTGTGTCTCTGTGTCAGATGAGAGCTGTGTCTCTGTGTCAAATTTCTGTCTGGGACTTGCTACGCACCCATTTGCCACAAAGGATAATATAATTAGATTTATTAAAATTATGCTTAAAAATTACTGTAACAAAGAAAACAGCTATCTCTCTCTCTCTCTCTCTCTCTCTCTCTCTCTCTCTCTCTCTCTCTCCTCTCTCTCTCTCTCTCTCTCTCTCTCTCTCTCTCTCTCTCGCTGTTGCTGCTACATAATAATAATAATATACTGTGTGATGATGATGTTATTTTCCTCTAGGGGAGTAGTAGTGTTGACCTCTTGACCTGTCAGATGACCAGAGCCAGTGGGTAGCTGTAATCTTAATGGCAAGCAGTCAAGCATTATTGCTCATAATGATTACAAGGTTTAAGTCATGCTGCTTGCAACATACGGAGCAGTCAGATGCCACACTTTCGTGTAAATTGGTGCTCAACTCCTGGCTCCAAGCATGTCATAATGTGTCTTAATGTGAAGGTCATATCAATGAGAAGGTCACAATATTATGGTCAAACATTAAACCGGATGTAAGATATGTAACGTCTGAGACAGGTTGGTACCTGATGAAGAATATGTGATGGACTTTCCCAGGTTTTAGGGAAAAACACCAACTTAAACTAGCAACCTACTATTAAGTAGGTACGTTATACTTAAATTAGTTTGTTTCCACCATCGAATCTATGACACAGTCACTGGATGAGGCTAGATCTATCACTCTGGGTATGCAGTGAAAATTAAGAAGTGATAGATTGGGTCATTTCTGTCAGCAGTCATTGCATATTTTGATGTGATTGGGTGAGCTGCTGCCATATTGATAGCAAACGAATGACTTGTCAAAGTCAGTGGTTTATGTATTCAGTATACTTCGAATGACATTATGTTAGCATATGTTTAGTTTGACACAATTGGGCTGCTTATTATCATACATTTACGACTGGATGATACATATTAACCAGGCTTGTACAGTGCACTTAGGTTGGTCTCGAATCACTTAAATACTTTTATAGCTGATCAATTCATCACCACACGACAGTACATTGTACCTCAATGGGGTATTCCATAAGCCCAAAAAGATTTTGAAAGACACTAAGTTCAGTTTACATAATACTACAGTAAATATTCCTGCCCAGTTGTTGCTATATGAAAACACTGTACATAATTATGCAACGTGAGACTGGTCTGTCAAGACTCAAGCCCCTGTGGGAACAGGGCTGAGACGGTATTAGGGTACACTTACAGCCCACATTCCACAGGGGCACACTGACACTAACAGGTGCTGGTGGGATAACAAAAAGCAATAAAAAGACTGTTGTGTCACTTGTGTGACATAAATAAAGATGACAGGAGTGTCATTAATCTGTGACATTCGCTACTGTCACGGTCACATGCACTAGGTATCCTTACCAACCAGGCACAGCATGATGGGTAATAAACAGCTATCACAACCACTTGGTACTACAGCATAGACTGAAGTATTGGGTATCGCTTGGTTATGTAGGCGTGGCACAGTTGCATTTGACAACCAGGCTGTCACGCATGGCCTATGTCGTTTGCAGACGCATCACAGTTAATGTCACATTCATTTACCGTTTTACAATTTTACGTTTAAAATAGATAATGGATTTCTAATAGATATATTAGCTACACTACTTCTTATTTGTGAAGAGCGATTCATTGCAATGACATAAAAAGAACTCCTCGTAGGCGTCTTGTTGATCCAGGGCTCTGACGTCCAGACACACTCCAGAACCCCACCTTGTTCCAAACTGCCTCCTACACTGGTGAATTACAGACCAGTCCCAAAACACTTGTCTCGTTTATGGTGTGACCTTATAAACATTGGTCGTCCGGCTAGAAGACAGAGGGACTTTGGAACGTGGACCCATGGGATACGTTGTTAAAACATTCCCATGGAAACTCCGGATCTGCCCGGATAATAAGTGTATAATTTCCATGTGCTGAATAGTCAATGATGTTTCCTGTTCTGGATCAATGTGTTCTATGTGCACATAATTGTGTGTCATGTTGTGACATGTCTCATCTGTCACTGAACCTGTCAGCTTGTCATCAACTTCACAGGCTGATTTACAATGACTAGTGCAGTCAGTTTTACATTTAGTATCATTTGGACTTTATTCTATTAATGACAGAATGGTCACCTGGAACCTGGGACTCTTCTCATTTAAGTCGTTTTAGATCAATGATCTCCATGGCTAATGATCTGGATATTAGTTTTACTCAATCCCTTAGCAAGAAATTATTTTGCCAATCTTGAATTACTGTGTGTTCCTTCGTGTTCTGTTCCTTTCTATATGTGCAAGACTGGCATGGAATCGTTTTACACCAGTCACAGCCAGTGATGGTCTCACTAGAATGTATTAATGACAAAGCAACTCATTTGAGCTATTTACTGAATTAATACTGATCCATTTGGTTTATGTGACTGCCAGTTGTGCCACTGCTAGTGAGTAATTAATACTGATCCATTTGGTTTATGTGACTGCCAGTTGTGCCACTGCTAGTGAGTAATTAATACTGATCCATTTGGTTTATGTGACTGCCAGTTGTGCCACTGCTAGTGAGTAATTAATACTGATCCATTTGGTTTATGTGACTGCCAGTTGTGCCACTGCTAGTGAGTAATTAATACTGATCCATTTGGTTTATGTGACTGCCAGTTGTGCCACTGCTAGTGAGTAATTAATACTGATCCATTTGGTTTATGTGATGCCAGTTGTGCCACTGCTAGTGATAATTAATACTGATCCATTTGGTTTATGTGACTGCCAGTTGTGCCACTGCTAGTGAGTAATTAATACTGATCCATCTGGTTTATGTGCCCAGTTGTGCCACTGCTAGTGAGAAATTTCAATACTGATCCATTTGGTATGATTCTGCCAGTTGTGCCACTGCAGTGAGTAATTAATACTGATCCATATGGTTTATGTGACCGCCAGTTGTGCCACTGCTAGTGAGTAATTAATACTGATCCATTTGGTTTATGTGACTGCCAGTTGTGCCACTGCTAGTGAGTAATTAATACTGATCTATTTGGTTTATGTTACCGCCAGTTGTGCCACTGCTAGTGAGTAATGTGGGATGTTACTTAGACATCATGGAACCATAAGTGAGTCCAGTGGTCAGCTGCCCCCTCTGAACCTACTCAGTCTTAACAGTTGTAATTACCTGTCTTAGCCCAGTCCCCTTACAAGACAGGCTAAGCCCCTGGTTTTAATCACATAAGTTTCTACCCATTCTGGTCATTTGATTTCTTTGCTGTCTAGAGAGATGTCTGCACCATGAGCTGACTCTAGCGTGTGCGGGAATAATGGATTTGTCTTGTGTCAGTTGACAGGATGTGTGGTGTGCATTCTGTGTTTGATCTGTTTACCAATGCACATCACTCCCCTCACTCCAGTTTATGTCTGTACGTGTCACCAATATGTCACCTTCTCAATGTCACAGACCTGGCTCAGGCCCTAGGAGACTGGTGACTACTACACAGACCCTATGAGTAGGACACTCCTGACAGATGTCAGACAGGACACCCACAATGACACACGGCCTGCCTTATATGGACACTGTCTATTGAATATGTCATCAGGACTTTTGTGTTTCGGGCTGAAAATGACAAGGCAGAGTGAAACATGAATAAAAACACCTGTGTAGTTTGCAAGTGCCAGGATAGCATTTGCCATTTATTATAATTTATATACAATATAATTAAGATTTAACTATGGCATATAGTGTCTGACTCTATGTGTCATGATACATGGCGTGTCCCGCGCAACTGGAGCTGTTTGGGGACAGGACAGTTGTTGTTTCCGACTGATGAATACTAGGAAACTCAGGTTATAAATATCTTGTGTTAGAGCTTTGTTATCTTAGCTGTCTGATTCAATATTCAGTTTACCACACTGCCACAGATTATAGTGATTTATGTAGTGCAGATAGTATGAATTTGCATTTTGCATCTGACAAGGTGTCTAAATCAAATGCGTATAATCACAACACAAGTACACATTTGTCTAAAAACAGGTTATATTGTGGGAAAGATGGCATTCTTAATTACTTGTCAAGATCGCTAAACACAAGAACTAGCTGCTGATGCCATGGCAACCACCATAATAATTGATTAAAATGCATGATTTCCATGAACATTCTTAAGGGCAAAGTGTTACATTGCTTCTGCTTGTAATTATCCTTCAGAAAAGTAGCTAGTTGGCACTGTTTGGTGCAGCCCGATTAGTACAACAAAAACAAAACAAAATCCTATTCTTTAACATGGAGAAAATGGACTTCCCAAATGTCCCGAACCTCGCTTTCGAACGAGAGACTTACATGGCATGTTGTTGAAAATGTGGACTTTGTTCATATCAAGTTGATCAAACAAAATAAAAAATGTGATCTGTTAAATAAACTCTACCTATGCAGCTTATGTGTAGTTAACAGTTTCCACGGGTGATGTTGTATCCAGTTTTTTCAGTATTTTGCAAATGCACTAGTTCTGTTGGATGGTGTTGTTTGATTGATGAGGGAGGGTTGTTCCACTAGATCCAAGGCTCCAGCTCTCCAAGGTGTCTGGTCTGCCTGGCTGTGTCATTACCAGACCCAGTCAGGCATGTAACTCCGTGAGACCAGCTATTTGTAAAGGTTGACCCCCAGTAGAAGATAAACAATTATTCTGAATATTCATGTCCTAAAATTAGCGCTGCTGGATAAATTTTCATTAACTGTAAGTTGGAAGAATTGTCATCTTTACTCTGTATTCTAATGTCAATGCCTCCATGGGGTAGTACAACAGGGCCAGCTGAAGTGAGCATGGAATTGTGTGTGTGTGTGTGTGTGTGTGTGTGTGTGTGCGTGCATGCGTGCGTGTGCGTGCGCGCGGGTGGGTGTGTGCACTGTGTGTGCGTGCATGCGTGCGTGCATGCGTGCATGGGTGTGTGTGCACTATGTGTGTGTGTGCGTGCATGCGTGCGTACGTGCATGCTTGCGTGCGTGTGGGCATGCATGGGTGTATGTACACTGCATGTGTGTGTGTGTGTGTGCGTGCGTGCGTGCTTGCATGCATGCATGCATGGGTGTGTGTGCACTATGTGTGTGTGCATGCGTGCGTACGTGCATGCTTGCGTGCGTGTGGGCATGCATGGGTGTATGTACACTGCATGTGTGTGTGTGTATGTGTGTGTGTGTGCGTGCGTGCGCGCACGCGCGCGGGTGGGTGTGTGCACTGTGTGTGCATGCGTGCGTGCGTGCATGCTTACATGCGTGCGTGTGTGCATGCATGGGTGTGTGTGCACTATGTGTGTGCGTGCATGCGTGCGATGCGTGCATGCTGCGTGCATGTGCGTGTGTACATGCATGGGTGTATGTACACTGCATGTGTGTGTGTGTGTGTGTGTGTGTGTGTGTGTGTGTGTGTGTGTGTGTGTGTGTGTGTGTGTGTGTGTGTGTGTGTGTGTGTGTGTGTGTGTGTGTGTGTGTGTGTGTGTGTGTGTGTGTGTGTGTGTGTGTGTGTGTGTGTGTGTGTGTGCTGTGCGGTGTGTGTGTGTGTGTCTGTGTGGTGTCTGTCATGTGTGTTGTGTGTGTGTGTGTGTGGTGTGTGTGTGTGTGTTATGTGTGGTTATGTGTGTGTGTGTGTGTGTGTGTGTGTGTGTGTGTGTGTGTGTGTGTGTGTGTGTGTGTGTGTGTGTGTGTGTGTGTGTGTGTGTGTGTGTGTGTGTGTGCACTCACACACATGCAAGCACACCCAAACCCGCATGTGCAGGTGTGTGTGAGTTGACTCTGTTAAGGGATGTTCTCAAAAATCATTGTTTACACTTCACCATTAAAATACAAATATAGTGGATGCAGCCAAATGCCAGGATGAGGAAATGTTCATGTGTGGTTAAAATCGTAGTCATGTAATGTAACGCAGTTGTAGGGGTGAAAGAGTCTTGGATAACTCAATTCACGAAGACAGCAGTACAAGAAGCTCTTCACACATTTTCCCTTTCTGCATGATGTGGTAGCCCCATAGATATGTGGATAGCCCTGAATTCGAGGTAATGTCCCACACCTCTGAACTCACCCCTCCTATGAAATCACCCCATGTCACTATCCTAGGCATGTGTTCTGTTTATCCAGGTCTGTGTGGCCCATTAAATGTAAATTAGCAGTAAGTGAATTATTGGTCCAGTGACTGAGCTGTGCTAGGGTCTCACTGGCCTCCTGGGCTGGTCTCACTCCCGGGTTCACCCACACAAATTACTGGCCCAGGTCGATATTCCTGCTCCTGGCGTACATCAATACCAGTTGAGTCTCCGGGGAGTCAGAACCTCAACAATTACTGACTATTTCACATCTTGGTGTGGCTCTTTTGATTGCTCCATGTGTTTGATATTAAAGTTGATTACATCAACATGGACTAATAACACCGTGAGTGGTGTTACTTAAATTAATTATGTATTATAATAAATAATATCAGGTTTTCTGCAGGAGAGATGGGAATGCGGCAGTGTAGATTGTGATGGATTGTGGCTGGCGTTTGGAGATAACAGAGAAATCTATGTAAGAAGGAGACAGATGGGTTGGGTATAAATAGATGAACCAAGAGAGACAGATGCCTGGTCGTAATATGGAGTTGGTCAGTCTTGGTACAGAGGGGGAATGGGAGTTAGAGGGCATGGAGGCAGGTGGCAGGCGGGAACAGGAGGGAGTAAGGAATATGAACGAGGGATGGGATGAGGAGAGACGCGGAGGTGACCGAGGTTGTGGAGGACGGGACGTCTGAAGTGGCAGAATAAGCAGTAGAAAGAAGGTATATTATGACCAGCAAAATGTTACGTGTACATACAAGTCATACATGCAATAAAGGTCATACAACATGTCGAAACGAGCTGCACAACAGCTATCATTACACAGGTCTTATTACATAGAGCTATCTGAGAATCTCGGTTAAATGGTGTTTGTGAGGTACTCACAGGAGATTGAAATAGACTGTGACAATGTCAGTTATCTGATTGGTGGCTGGGACTAAGTGCACTGGTGTGCACAGGTTCAACTGCCCTCAGAGCCAAGTGTCAGGTTACAGACGCCTCACCTACAACCTGCTGTCTGCCACACAGACTCAGGCCGTCTCTAGTCTCTACACAACAGAGACTTGTGAGTGCCTGGTGAGCCTCATTTTGTCTCACTCACTGGGAGGTTCACAGCCTCACTCACTGGCAGGTTCACAATCTCACTCACTGGGAGGTTCACAGTCTCGCTCACTGGAAGGTTCACAGTCTCACTCACTGGCAGGTTCACAGTCTCACTCACTGGCAGGTTCACAGTCTCACTCACTGGCAGGTTCACAGTCTCACTCACTGGCAGGTTCACAGTCTCACTCACTAAGGTTCACAGTCTCACTCACTGGCAGGTTCACAGTCTCACTCACTGGCAGGTTCACAGTCTCACTCACTGGAAGGTTCATAGTCTCACTCACTGGGAGGTTCACAGTCTCACTCACTGGCAGGTTCACAGTCTCACTCACTGGAAAGTTCACAATCTCACTCACTGGCAGGTTCACAGTCTCACTCACTGGCAGGTTCACAGTCTCACTCACTGGAAGGTTCACAGTCTCACTCACTGGGAGGTTCACAGTCTCACTCACTGGGAGGTTCACAGTCTCGCTCACTGGCAGGTTCACAGTCTCACTCACTGGCAGGTTCACAGTCTCCTCACTGGCAGGCTCACAGTCTCGCTCACTGGCAGGCTCACAGTCTCGCTCACTGGCAGGTTCACAGTCTCACTCACTGGAAGGTTACAGTCTCCTCACTGGCAGGTTCACAGTCTCGCTCACTGGCAGGTTCACAGTCTCGCTCACTGGCAGGTTCACAGTCTCGCTCACTGGCAGGTTCACAGTCTCGCTCACTGGCAGGTTCACAGTCTCGCTCACTGGCAGGTTCACAGTCTCGCTCACTGGCAGGTTCACAGTCTCGCTCACTGGCAGGTTCACAGTCTCCTCACTGGCAGGTTCACAGTCTCACTCACTGGCAGGTTCACAGTCTCACTCACTGGCAGGTTCACAGTCTCACTCACTGGGAGGTTCACAGTCTCGCTCACTGGCAGGTTCACAGTCTCGCTCACTGGCAGGTTCACAGTCTCGCTCACTGGGAGGTTCACAGTCTCGCTCACTGGGAGGTTCACAGTCTCGCTCACTGGCAGGTTCACAGTCTCGCTCACTGGGAGGTTCACAAATCTCACTCACTGGCAGGTTCACAGTCTCCTCACTGGGAAGTTCACAGTCTCACTCACGGCAGGTTCACAGTCTCACTCACTGGGAAGTTCACAGTCTCACTCACTGGGAGGTTCACAGTCTCACTCACTGGCAGGTTCACAGTCTCACTCACTGGCAGGTTCACAGTCTCACTCACTGGCAGGTTCACAGTCTCACTCACTGGGAGGTTCACAGTCTCACTCACTGGCAGGTTCACAGTCTCACTCACTGGGAGGTTCACAGTCTCACTCACTGGCAGGTTCACAGTCTCACTCACTGGCAGGTTCACAGTCTCACTCACTGGGAGGTTCACAGTCTCACTCACTGGCAGGTTCACAGTCTCACTCACTGGGAGGTTCACAGTCTCACTCACTGGCAGGTTCACAGTCTCACTCACTGGCAGGTTCACAGTCTCACTCACTGGAGGTTCACAGTCTCACTCACTCACTGCCCGGTTCACAGTCTCACTCACTGGCAGGTTCACAGTCTCACTCACTGGGAGTTCACAGTCTCACTCACTGGGAGGTTCATAGTCTCACTCACTGGGAGGTTCACAGTCTCACTCACTGGCAGGTTCACAGTCTCACTCACTGGGAGGTTCACAGTCTCGCTCACTGGAAGGTTCACAGTCTCACTCACTGGAAGGTTCACAGTCTCGCTCACTGGCAGGTTCACAGTCTCACTCACTGGAAGGTTCACAGTCTCACTCACTGGAAGGTTCACAGTCTCACTCACTGGAAGTTCACAGTCTCACTCACTGGTTCAGGCTGGATCGAAGTGTTGAATTGTGTTGATGAGTCCAAACAAATTCTTGTGTAATTTCTAACTACCAGATGATATAATTATTAGTCTATTGCATACCAAAATTATTATTGCAAGTATCGAGATCCCTGGTTTATTCTAGAAAGAATTACTTGGGAAAAGATATTATACAATCCGGAAGAAAAAATAAAGTTAGGAAGAATATTTGAAGCTGCAAGTTTGCACCCGTATCATAATAATATGTACTACTGTGGTAAGGTATGGTATTGGTTGGCCTTGAGTAGGACATACATATATAATGTAGATAACATGTATTATGTAAAAAAGACATTGATACTACAGTAATTAGAAAGTCCAGGATTTTGTGAATAAACAATAACAATTTAACAATTTAAATCACAGAATATATGGGTAGTTAATATGTCATCTCATGGGCCATGTGTGGTGGTCTGGTGACTGTGGAGCTGTTACTGGTGTAGCTAAACAAATAAATGTTCGTAGTAAGTTTCCAGGAAAGCTGAGGACACACATCACAAAGCTTCCATTGACAGTAAGAGAGGTTTCTGGCAGGTCAAGTTCATAGTTACTCATAATCTTGGCAGTTTGTAGTAGTAATGGTAGTACCATACCAGTCATAATCTCTAAATACGTCATGTCCTAATTCTATGGACAAGCGGTTTATACGCATGAATTGCCACACACTATTGAATGACCCCAATCCAGTACACGTCATTTTGTATACCAGTCGTTACACATTCTAACACTAAACTATATTGGGTTACACCATGTTTATCTGATTCCAGTGGTGAAAGTTTAATATCTTGTGTTATTTTATTGAGTAAATAAATAATGACTGTTCAGATGTGTGTTAGGGTGAAGGCCATTTTTTGTATGGGAAAACTTGTTGTTTGATGTGAAGTATAGTGAGTTATGTAACGGTTGCGGTGGTTTAATGTTTTCTTTGTGTACAGGACACACGTCTGCCACTCAGAACCACAACAACATTGTATATCTGACATGTATGTCATTGTGTTGACAAGTTGCAAATTTATATTACAAATCTGCCTCTAATGCTAAATAAGTTACACATTTTATTTATTTGTAATTATATCGCAGTATCCAGCCGGTGCAACTATCAGATGCCACACTTCTCACAATAGCAGACATGTTCAGTCAAACACCTTCTTAATTTGTATGGGAAGCATTCAGCCATTCTGTAATTACTGCAATAAGACTAGTCATAGCTCACACATAAAGATCCACCACTGTCTATAGCCATGTACTCAGGGCTGAGTGAACTGGACCAGTGGGAAGTGAGTATGCTGGGCACGGTTGACACAACAACAGTAGGACGATTTGAACCCAGAATGACTTCACTGAGAAGCTCACTCCCTGTTATTATTATCACCAGTCATCATGTACTACCAGACAATACTTACTTGCTTATCCTTTCATCCCAATCGGGACATAAGGCTACAACAGCAATGTTCCTCCACAGGGTCCTGTCCTTTGCTGTGTCCTGAGCCCCGTAACCTTGTAGCTCTGCCGTTACTGACAATACCAGATGTAATATGTTATTATCAAGACCAGACAATACCAGATGTAATAATATTTATGTTTGCCAGACAGTGGCATTGTCACACTTACTTTTTCCGGGTGTTACATTTTATCTGGGCAATATTTATGTGCATACATTATAAAATGTTTTGTTTTCTGCAGACAGAAACAATTTCTGTCATAAAACGGCTTCCTCTCCTTGCATGCGTCATGTGACATCACTCTTATGATTCTGAAAACCGCAAACTATAATTACATAATTTCGTTATAACGCTTGTGTTTCTATAACAAATGAATATTGGATATTATTTATCACCATCCTATCTACTGGCGCCATCTACTGATGCCAAATATTATGCTTTATGCATACACATAAACATCATAAAATATAATACATGTATATAATACATGTAAGTGCCAGGTAGTCACGTTTAATGTCCTGTGTCTTGTTTACAATTTGGATCCACATTCCTGACACCATCATCACGTCCTCCGCCTTATGCAGGCAATCATAACTAAACAACATCAAAACTAGACTACTCTGGTTTGAACAGGGGTAAAGCAGTGGAAATTATTTATTAGTAAACAATTTCATGCTACAGTAACTACACATGTGTATGAATCATGATTTTGTTTGTTGTGCCGTTGAGCTTGAGCTTTCAAAGATATGGGCAGTTGGGCACTGTAGAAGTGTTTTACAATTATTTATTTATGACATCCGTGACAACAGTATCCTCTTATGCTTCGTCAACAAGTGGTGCTGTAATCGTTCTACACAGTTGAACACTTACGTGACAGTTGACAGGTTCTGTGAATTAAAATAGACTTCAGTGATGAAGTAAACACAAGTGGAGTGTGTGTGTGTGTGTCACCTGGCATGTATTAATCCTCACTGTGACCTTGGTGTATTTGTCCTCACCTTGACATTGGTGTATTCATCCTTGTGACCTACTCACACACAACTAATGAGGCGGGCTGTGTGTTTGTTGCTTTACTCTCTCAAGTATCTATTAATACAACCCCCTAATGGTCTTCTGACTGAGACTGCAGTCCTTCCTTGCCTTATGATGTCTTCACAGTGTGGCTGTGGCCCTTCCTTGCCAAGGGTGTATCCATGGGAGTACTTGTTGCCCAGAAACCAAAAAAAAACCACACTAGGCTATGTGGTAAATAACAGTGAATGATGACATGCAACATCTAGTGTTACAGTGATACCTGTTTCGAACCCAATATGCCAGTCCTGGTATGCACATGTTTGCTGTGATATGTCCTTCAAGTTTGAAGTTTGAATGAAGTTTATTTCAAAGTGAACAAAACAATACACACAAAAAAACACCCAGTAAGCAATAACGTAAACAAACAATTACACATGGAAATAGTGGAAGATGGAAGTTCCGTACTTATCAATCACTTCCCCCAACAGTAGCACAACTTGTGTAATAAAAACATTTTAAACAACATTGAAATACATATTTAAAAAGTAATATCCTTCATATTTGTAAATTCAATGCATATTTACATATTATCACCCACCATTCCTGCGTTGTGGATGTGCAGTACGAGTATTAAGAAACAGTTGCTTATGTCTTGTTTTGAGAATTTTATCTGAGTTCTGGCCATTAAACCAGATATTGTTCCCTAAGCCTCCCAGGATCACCAGCTGCTTCCTGGAGATTAGCTCAATCTACTCAACACCTCATTATCTCCATTAGATAATCTCTCTTGGCCATTCACTAACCTCCTAGCTCAGGTCTCTGTGTAGGTTTGTAAGTCCAGTTCAAGGCATTGACCATTGAAGTATTGTGTTAACAACCTGTGTATTGCCCTGCAATCTTTGTTGTGGTCCAGCCAGGGCAATTAAGAGAATCCCTGAGTGGTGACTGGGGCCTCTACAAGTAAGTTCTCCTCCCAATGAGAGCTAGACAGTTCACCAGCAGCTACTAATGAGTGTGTGTGTTTATTCTGGATCTCCACTATGTTTATTCTGGATCTCCATTTTGTTTATTCTGGATCTTGATTTTGTTTAGTGAGATGTTAACAGCTTTCTATGACTTTGATGTGTTGTGTGCCTGAGGAATTCTATGTGGTTGTTTACACAATAACCCTATGTATGTATTATCACCCTGTAAAGGTGTGAGATTAGCTTTAATTAGGCTTTATGAGTCCATAACTGTACTGTTAACTGAACTCTCGTCATATATACATACAATTGGACAGTCTGCTGTTTGATGAACTCCAATTTTGCATTTGGAAAGTAGATGTGATTAATAATTTGAATTTAAATTTAAACATTATCACAGACGACTGTGTTATTTCAATTCCAAATATTGACCCATATAATTGGCAGTATGGCAGATTCGCCTTGTTATTATGTGTGCTTGTTTTAAGAAAACATGAAGTTGTCGACTATTGACTGTTTGTGCCTCCCTTGAAAGTGTGCATGGTCAAACAGTTGTGACTGTTGTCTGTAGTGGATGTGGTCAGTAATGCATAAACAGCCCAAGGGCTTCTTCCTAGAAATATGTTATCAGTTCAGACTGAGGCATAGTTTATCTTTGTGACAGAGGACAGTCATGGGACCATAGCCTCAATGGCTATTACCCCCGAGGTATAGATCACACTGTAATCGTTAAATGCCAACATGTCCAGCTTTAGTTATAGTACATTATTGTTGTTTATTTTTAAAGACATCAGATGCTAATAGTTATCAATCAGGATGTTATTATGTGAGTAATATATCCTGTATCCCCCGCAACGCATAAAATAATAATGCACTTGTTTCGGTGTTGGCTGTGACTGTTCACTCGTTTGTTTAGAATATTGGACCGGTGACGATGTGTGTGGAATTCATGATGGGTTTTCAATGTATTTGTTAACACGTAAATATAACAACATAAACAGTTTTAAAATCTATTTGTAGTTGACCGTAGTCGATTTATGAAAAAAATACATGTTGACGTCCCAAACGCTTACACAACGTGACTTGTAATAATTAAAAATAGCGAAGTTTCTAGATGTATGACCGCTACCAGACAAAATATGGGGAAATATGCACGATGCGGTCGTCAACCTGTCCCCCACCTGCTAACTTGGACTGGTCCAACAAGTCCATCCGTCACAAATGGGCGGGTCGTCGTTTGCGGTGTTGTGACCTCTATCTGCGTCACTGTTATGCACGTGCGTTAAGCCGTCAGAATGAAAGAAACTTGGCAGTGATTCAGCGAACTTGGTCCTTTTTAAGGCGGCGTGTGTGTGTCAGTAAGGCAGAATACTAGAACTACCGCTAGTGGTAAACGAACACGGAACAAGTGTCTTGAACTCGAAGGAGTGGTCGGCGTTTTTAACCTAGTAGGTAAGTGGTGTCGTTGTTTTGATGGCGTCGTGAAATTAACCAGCGCAGACGTTGGAGCCGCTGCCTCGAAGTGTAACTACTGAATAGATTCGATTGAAGTCTAGTGATAGATCAGAGAAGTGCAGTATGTTCTGCCGCTACTCAGAACATTGCTCGCCCCACGAATTACTACTCTACTCTAGTGGACGTATCGCGTAAACGCGACAGTGATTGTCAATTTTAATGGTCGATTTCTAATATCGTCATGATCGTTGCATGAGCATGAGCGAGACATTTCCACCCTATTATAGACATATATTATTACAATTCCGAGGTGTGTTCAGCCTATACTGTTATTCCGACTCTCACACTTATTGCTAGTACTCGTCCCACTGACATTGGTTCTTGAGGTGGGAATGAAACGGTACAACAATGTTAGTATTAAGTAATTCTGTATGTGAGCCGTTACTCTTAAATTTAGTCTTACCCAAACTACAGACACAGCTTAGCTTTACATATCATTAGTATGATAATAACATTCTGATAAAAACAACTTTTATTTTACAAAACATTTGAAATTTTATATTAGTACACCAGGTGCCCAAAGATATACTTGGCAAGTCGATACATTGTATCCATTTGCCTGGTCAGTGATCTATTTACCTGTCTGCATTGTGTAGCTTGCTCTGTGTATGTTAATAATGATTACTGTACACAACTGGCCCATTTGCAAGACGCCTACAGTATATTACTTATATAAACACTTGAGAAGTGTCAGGTGGTCACGTTTGTCTGTACTGCATCTACAGATAGACTCGTATAGATGGAATCACAAATCAGCGCATTGGCCCGGCTGGCAAGGGACATACGTTGTTTACTTTCCAATAAAATGGAGAAAACGATGTTGAAAATGAAACTGGAGGAGGAAAGAAGGGATGAGATGGGGTGATTAACAAGGTAACAAGAGGGAAGGGGCACACATGGTCCTGGGGTAACAGGATTGACAGAAACAGATACTCAGTTACAGGATTCCCTGGGCTTACAGGAGGGACTGGCACAGGTCAGAAGGGGTCAGTTTAAATAACATTGTTCTCAACAATTATACTGGTTGCTTTCTTTGAATGTTTTAATAATTGTAAGTTAGAATTTATATGTTACTCGAGGTATAACATTGCTGAGAAAATATTGAGAGTATATATCTTGCTTTTATCTGTTTCCATAGATAATCTGCAGCGAGAGAGACATAGATGGCATCAGTAAACTCACCAGACAAGAAAGGAAGGGTCATTGTAGTTGGCATTGACCTCAGTCAGATCTCCAAAACTGCCTTCCAATGTAAGTGCGCAATGGTCATATTTGCTGCAGTCAGTCGTGCAACAGTAATCTGATTCCAGGATGCAAATTGCAGTGCATTCATGACAGCTTCATATTTATTCTGATCTCGTGTGCCTGTGGGCACTACATGTAAAATTGTGTAATAAGTTAAACAAAATATCAATTTACAAAAAACATTCTCAGGTTTCTTGATTTTCCTTGACATTTATAGCTTCTTACTACCCATACTCGATATGGGATTATAGTTACTGAGATCTATTTATGACATTTTTCAGTAGGCTTCAAAATTAAGATTGAACCAAATAATACATTTGATTGGAAATGAATAGACAAGCACTTTATAGCTAACTCCAACTAGAGGAAAAATGTGGTTTGGAAACAAGTGTCTTCTCTTTGCAGGGGTGTTGAAAAATATCTACCGAGAGGGAGACACATTGATACTGACTCACTGTCCAGAACTACCGAGTCTGCCGTCATTCACATTCAAAAGTACGTTCCTGTCACACACACTGCTGCTGTTAGGTGCAGGTTTACTTAGGTCTGTAATGTTTATAAATACTTATCTGGGCTTATAGCCATTGTCATCAATAATGTCTGACAAAATACATCAGTGATGCTATGAAAACAGGCCTTGTAAGCAAGTGATTACTAGTTCAGTCACATCACGAATATAAATAACGTTTATTTTTGTAGGAAATGTTTGCAGTTTGTTATACTGAACACATTTTGACAAATATCGGCAGGGTGATAATCTATAATTAGCGCTATTGGAAAGCAAAGGCATCAGCCTTAAAGATAAGATTTAACATGTGCAATTGACCTAGCTACTGTTGTACTGTGGAGGTGAGGGTAAGTTGACGTGTGTTGTTATGCAGGTGGCCTAGCTCCTCCTGTCGCTGACTGGAAGGAAAAACTGGACCAGATGAATCAGGAGATCCGCAAACTGGAGGATGAATATCAGACAATCTGCATCCAACAGAAGGTGTGTGTCCTTCCTTACTTTGTCACTTTGATGTCAACATATCATGAAACGAGTAAAAATTGATGCATTTCAACTACAGAACATGTTATTAAAATGTACCGATATCAGCATGTATGCTGCGACTAAAAGCTTTAGAAGTGTAAACATAATGTATGGGAGGCATTTTATATTGGCCCCAGTCTTACCAATGTTCTTGTCACAGGTTTGTGTCATGTTATTTTAAATAACAAGGATAAATAACGAGACAGATGAGGATGACAATAAGATGACAATGTGTCTGCCTTTTGTATTTGGTTATACATAAATGAAAGGACCAGACAGACATGGTTTAGGCTGCGTTTCTGATGGCCCCCTGTGCTGTGTGTCGACAGATCAACTTCAAGGCTGCGGGTCAGTCGATGAAGAATGCGGGCGAGGGGATCCTCAAGGTGGCCGTGGATGAGAAGGCGGACCTCATCTGTGTCGGTACTCGAGGCCTCGGCACCGTCAAACGCGCCATCCTCGGCAGTGTCAGCAACTACCTTGTTCACAACAGCTTGACAATACCCGTGCTCGTCATCCCAATCAGCGCATAGAGGGCAGCACTGTGCAATGGACGAACGGACGAGTCGTTGTTTGGCAGTACTTTTGTGTCGCCAGTGTGGATTGGGTTGCGTGCCCAACCTCTGATCTCGGCATGACATCTCTACATTGTCACATGTGCAGCATCGACCTTCTCACAGAGGCTGTTCATTGGTCGGCTGTCAATGTCATCTCATGCATCTTTGTTCTATGTTACTGCACCAGTGTTTCACCGATCCAGTGTAGTTTGCAGGATTTGTTTAGAGTAAGGATATGCACATGTGCATCTCTGTGTGTGAAGGGTTTTACGGCAGAATGCAACCAAAGAGAATCCAGGTGAGATAAACCGTGAATATGTAGATATCTATATACATGCACAATGTATGGGTGTAAGTAAGGTATATCACATTTTCTCATAAATCCCTTCGTATAATGTGTATGTTATATAATTATATATACCTGGTGTGTATATATTTGAAAGGTTTTGGGGCAAAATACGATCACAAGTTTCTGGTGACATTATTTCTGAATGGGCAAAATATTAATTAAAAAACCTTTTAAGAGTTTTCTCAATAAAGATCATGTTGTTTGTCCTGATTCCCTTCGCATGGTGATTACTGAGCTTTAGAGAGACTGTCGTGTCAAGAACGTGATGAACACTGGCGGACCACGTGGCTACAGCTTGAAAACTAGTGCTTATTATGTTTCTATGGCAACGCTCTTTGTCATCTTCAGGCACCATCAGTGACAGTGTATTGTAGGTGTAGTAGATTTTAGCACCATGGTATAAATATTATATATCTATACATGTGTTAACGCAGGTCATATATGATGATATGTATGAACTATTAGTCAATGGGTAATCCAGGTTTACAAGTTAGAGCCCTAAAGTCCTGAGGTGTGCAGAGCAGTGGTTGTGGAAGGCTTTTTTAGAATGTTACTGTCGATGTAAAGACAGCCACGCCATTTTATTTTACATGCTGTCATACAGCCTTCAGTTTGATGTCGTGTCACGATTAGATTCTCCGAAAGAAATAATTGTTGTGAAGTCTGACATGTAACGTCAGGACAGGAATGTCAACATAATAAAAAATAATCAGGTTTATTAATTACAATGTTTTTAGGATTAATTGTTTTATTGATACATTTTTTGGCCTTGTTGAGCATATAGGGCGGGAAACTATGGTTGACGAGATAATCTTGCTGGTCTGATACACGGATATATTCAAACTGATATCCCTCATTTGACAGGATTTACAGGGCGCACCAAACTAGTATTAAGATGCAGACAGTCGTTGTATTTGCAGATTAGCAGAGCTTGTTAGATGTATTTCTTTCTCACAAACACAATCGATCATTGTACCAAAAAATCAATCATTGTACTGTTTTTCTCTGCTCAACATACAGTGCCTGATCCTGCCAACGTCGTCTTGTTTACGCACAAACATTCATGATGTGACCAGCGTATTAATTCGCATGTCACATGACGTCTGCCAACAGTGTGTCTCGTGAAGGCACTGCAATTGTATTACGCTGCTAATGTGATTTATAATGATGACAATTTTGTTAGGAAACTCAATAAACGTGTTATTTTTAAGATACTATTGTTTTCTTTTTATGGTTTCGTTGTTTATAGCTTTGTTCAACTACAGTGTTTGGAGAAAATAAAGTATAGAACTTTTTATTTATTTACATCAAAGCCTGAAAATCTGTTCATTGTGAAACAAAACAAACCTGTGAATTTATATAAAAGTCAAAAATAACTGGCATGTGATGTCATGCAGAATGATAACAAGTAGTTAGGGCATTTTATTTGTGAAATAATGTTCCGAACTAATACGACAGCTAGTACAATAATTCATAACAATAAATAGTTGACATACTTAATATGTACACACACAATACAGTTTACATATAATATGTATATGCCGACTGACAAGTTGATGATTCTAAAGATCACTGGATTGTTCAACAAACCAACAGTAGGCCGCCATATTGATGGAATGTAAAGGATCATTGGTTTGTTCAACCAACCAACAACATGTAGATCACAGATGTGTCCTTAGGATCGTAGGTTCAACCAACCACTATCAACACTGGCATGTGGACAGTGGGTCTAGGGATCATTGGTTTGTTGAACCAACAAACCTGTTGACTCATGTTGGCGGATCATTGGCTTGTTGAACCAACCAATAAACAAGTTGATTGCCATGTTGATGGTGGATCATTGGTTTGTTGAACCAACCAACCAATAAACATGTTGATTGCCGTGTTGATGGTGGATCTAGGATCATTGGTTCAACCAACCAACAACGTCTCGCTGACTGGCATGTTGATGAAGGCAGTAAGGATCGGTGCTGATGTGTTTCTCTTCAGCACAAACACCTGCAGACAAACACGGATCATTAAACTATTTACGGAGCAGACGGCGACAGAAAATTAGAAGGAAATAACTATTGATTCACACGCACCATCCAGTGTCATTATTCTAAATACAACAAACGGATGAGATATGTGACAAAGCTCTCTGGCAGAGACAAAGGGACGTAGAGTATCTCGGGAGGTTAGATTTCTTGTAATTGGATTGACTGAACCATCGCTGGTCCAACCGTTATTTATGGTTCTCCACAGGTTAAGCTGATACAACTGGCTATGTGGAAAGCACAGGGAAGGTAATTCTCCATGGAGAACACTAGATGTGTGTGAATTGATCTTGGCGCTCACCAGCGTTGTATCTGCTGCTAATTAGTGGCATGAGAGTTCACGTTTCCCACAGGTAATTTCACACTACAGGAGGCTTTTTTATACTACGGTGGAACGGTTGGTTATCTCTTCAATTTGTAAGTTTATCTTGGCACAGGTTAAGATAAAAACATGGATTCATTTGAAATGACAAAATGTCTGGTGATAGACTTGGTCTGTTTTTCTCAAAATGTATCACTTTTCTGGTTTGTCATCTATGTCGACTTTATATCAACACATAAAAAATGCAGTTTGCAAAACAACACGGCATATTGGATTTGTGGCAGACAGTTAATGGAGGAGTCCTATTACTGAACACAGGCAGATGTCCACAGTCCACAGTCCACATTGTCTCATTACAGCACTTGCCTTGATGAGATCGGCTATCCCCTTGTCACTCAAGCACTCGATGAATGTCTCAAACGCATAGCTCAGTCCCGGCACCAGCATAGGTACCTACAACAACAACATATGACTGAGGACATCATTTACCCAGTCATCATATCATCACCACTTAGTCCCGGCACCAGCATAGGCACCTACAACAACAACATATGACTGAGGACATCATTTACCCAGTCATCATATCATCACCACTTAGTCCCGGCACCAGCATAGGCACCTACAACAACAACATCTGACTGAGGATGTCATTTACCCAGTCACCACATCATCACCACTTACTTCTGGCACCAGCATAGGCACCTACAACAACAACATATGACTGAGGACATCATTTACCCAGTCACCACATCATCACCACTTAGTCCTGGCACCAGCATAGGCACCTACAACAACAACATATGACTGAGGACATCATTTACCCAGTCACCACATCATCACCACTTAGTCCTGGCACCAGCATAGGCACCTACAACAACAACATCTGATTGAGGACATCATTTACCCAGTCACCACATCATCACCACTTAGTCCTGGCACCAACATAGGCACCTACAACAACAACATCTGACTGAGGACATCATTTACCCAGTCACCACATCATCACCACTTAGTCCTGGCACTAGCATAGGCACCTACAACAACAACATCTGACTGAGGACATCATTTACCCAGTCACCACATCATCACCACTTAGTCCTGGCACTAGCATAGGTACCTACAACAACAACATCTGACTGAGGACATCATTTACCCAGTCACCACATCATCACCACTTAGTCCTGGCACTAGCATAGGTACCTACAACAACAACATCTGACTGAGGACATCATTTACCCAGTCACCACATCATCACCACTTAGTCCTGGCACTAGCATAGGTACCTACAACAACAACATCTGACTGAGGACATCATTTACCCAGTCACCACATCATCACCACTTAGTCCTGGCACTAGCATAGGCACCTACAACAACAACATATGACTGAGGACATCATTTACCCAGTCACCACATCATCACCACTTAGTCCTGGCACTAGCATAGGTACCTACAACAACAACATCTGACTGAGGACATCATTTACCCAGTCACCACATCATCACCACTTAGTCCTGGCACTAGCATAGGTACCTACAACAACAACATCTGACTGAGGACATCATTTACCCAGTCACCACATCATCACCACTTAGTCCTGGCACTAGCATAGGTACCTACAACAACAACATCTGACTGAGGACATCATTTACCCAGTCACCACATCATCACCACTTAGTCCTGGCACCAGCATAGGCACCTACAACAACAACATCTGACTGAGGACATCATTTACCCAGTCACCTAGCATAGGCACCTACAACAACAACATCTGACTGAGGACATCATTTACCCAGTCACCACATCATCACCACTTAGTCCTGGCACCAGCATAGGCACCTACAACAACAACATATGACTGAGGACATCATTTACCCAGTCACCACATCATCACCACTTAGTCCGGCACCAGCATAGGTACCTACAACAACAACATCTGACTGAGGACATCATTTACCCAGTCACCACATCATCACCACTTAGTCCCGGCACCAGCATAGGTACCTACAACAACAACATCTGACTGAGGACATCATTTACCCAGTCACCACATCATCACCACTTAGTCCTGGCACTAGCATAGGCACCTACAACAACAACATCTGACTGAGGACATCATTTACCCAGTCACCACATCATCACCACTTAGTCCTGGCACTAGCATAGGCACCTACAACAACAACATCTGACTGAGGACATCATTTACCCAGTCACCACATCATCACCACTTAGTCCTGGCACTAGCATAGGCACCTACAACAACAACATCTGACTGAGGACATCATTTACCCAGTCACCACATCATCACCACTTAGTCCTGGCACTAGCATAGGCACCTACAACAACAACATCTGACTGAGGACATCATTTACCCAGTCACCACATCATCACCACTTAGTCCTGGCACTAGCATAGGCACCTACAACAACAACATCTGACTGAGGACATCATTTACCCAGTCACCACATCATCACCACTTAGTCCTGGCACTAGCATAGGCACCTACAACAACAACATCTGACTGAGGACATCATTTACCCAGTCACCACATCATCACCACTTAGTCCTGGCACTAGCATAGGTACCTACAACAACAACATCTGACTGAGGACATCATTTACCCAGTCACCATATCATCACCACTTAGTCCTGGCACTAGCATAGGCACCTACAACAACAACATCTGACTGAGGACATCATTTACCCAGTCACCACATCATCACCACTTAGTCCTGGCACCAGCATAGGTACCTACAACAACAACATCTGACTGAGGACATCATTTACCCAGTCACCACATCATCACCACTTAGTCCTGGCACTAGCATAGGTACCTACAACAACAACATCTGACTGAGGACATCATTTACCCAGTCACCACATCATCACCACTTAGTCCTGGCACCAGCATAGGTACCTACAACAACAACATCTGACTGAGGACATCATTTACCCAGTCACCACATCATCACCACTTAGTCCTGGCACTAGCATAGGTACCTACAACAACAACATCTGACTGAGGACATCATTTACCCAGTCACCACATCATCACCACTTAGTCCTGGCACTAGCATAGGTACCTACAACAACAACATATGACTGAGGACATCATTTACCCAGTCACCACATCATCACCACTTAGTCCCGGCACCAGCATAGGTACCTACAACAACAACATCTGACTGAGGACATCATTTACCCAGTCACCACATCATCACCACTTAGTCCTGGCACCAGCATAGGTACCTACAACAACAACATCTGACTGAGGACATCATTTACCCAGTCACCACATCATCACCACTTAGTCCTGGTACTAGCATAGGCACCTAAAACAACAACATATGACTGAGGACATCATTTACCCAGTCACCATATTATCTTGCAACTGATGACAGTTTATAGTAAATTACAGCTTGAGTAAACACATGTAACCGTGACGTGTATCTATGTGCCTGGGTTTCCACAACAACGATAACATGTGTAGTTAATCCACCAGAGGAGACATGTACAGTACCTTTGTGCACCCACCCACCCATCCACCCATCCACCCAACCACCCATCCACCCAACCACCCATCCAGCCAGCCACCCACCAGTGTAGTACCCAGTAGGTGTGTACTGTGTACCTGCATGAGGGTCTTGTGGAAGGTGTACAGAGAGTCGTCATACTGGAAGCTGATGAAGAGGTTCATGGAGGGAGCGGTCAGCGAGGTGTTCTGTAGGTTGATGGTCAGTTTGAAGGTGGGACCAATGCCCTGCACCTGCAAGTAATGAGAGTCATTGTGCTCAGTGATGTGTCAGCAACAGTATGTTGACAAAATTGATTCTGCTCTGTCTGATGATAAGAAAATAACGTCACTTTTTGTGCACATTCCAGAGGTGGCTTTTCAATTTTGAAACTGAGATTTTTAGGTGTACAACACATGTACAACTACATCTCTGTGAGACCTCCGAGTGGGTCCTCTCACCCATCTACTGGACCCCCACTTGTGATTTGAGATAAATTTGCGGTGGTGCAATGTATTTTTAATACACTATACCAGTGCAAGAAAATACAATATTTAACCACTGTTTTTTGGAACACACAAAGGAAAAGTAATAATTTATATGATAAATGTTACTGAAATTATATTTGAGTTCCCAAACTGTGCACGCATGTGTGGATTTGTGTGAGTGTGTGGATGTGTTTGTATGTATGTGCAGGTGTGTATGTGGATGTGTGAGGGTATGTGTATGGGTGAGTATGTCAATCGTTGTGTGTGTGTGTGTGTGTGTGTGTGTGTGTGTGTGTGTGTGTGTGTGTGTGTGTGTGTGTGTGTGTGTGTGTGTGTGTGTGTTGTGGTGTGTGTGTGTGTGTGCGTGTGCGTGTGCATGTGTGTATGTCAATATTATTTTAATTGCTGGCAATGTTTAGAACAACAGCTCATTTAGTGAAAACTAGACCCAACAGTGAAACTCGGTCTATAGAGTGAAAACATCAGTCAATGAATTAAAAACCACTGCTGACAGAAGGAAAATAAGTTAAAACTGTGTCAACCAGTTGACAGTGGGAGAACCATGTATACATCTTGTACACTGTGTACATCTTGTACACTGTGTATACCTTGTATACATCTGGTACAATATGTACATATTGTACACTATGTACATATTGTACACAGTGTACATCTTGTACAATGTGTTCATCTTGAACAATGTGTACATCTTGAACACTGTGTACATCTTGTACACTGGGTACATGTCTTATGCTGCATATTGTATATACATGCAGCAGAGTCAGTTGGCTTGGAAGGTGTGCCACTGTCTAGTGTATATTCACAGGTAAACCAAAGGAGGAGGAGAATGTAAGGTATCTCCGTCCAACAACCTCTTCCACTAGCTGTTGACGGTGGCACCTGTCAGGTAGAGGCCGGAGTGAACGGACTAGTGGAGGTGACCCTCTCCCAGCTGACCCTGACACCTGTCCCAGGTGTCTCGGGTGTCACTTGGTGAGTGTCTGTGTCAGTGAGAGATGTCAACACCTGTACACACTACACACACTACCACTACACACCTGTCCCAGGCTACAGACCTCAGCCAGCCTCAGTCATCCATCATCTCTATTTACCTGGGTACACAAACGCAGACATGCACACATGCACGCACGCATGCACACACACACACACACACACACACACACACACACACACACACACACACACACACACACACACACACCAGTCACCTCCAGTGTACTGTGAAATATTGATATGTTAAAATATGCAATCATCATTACGAAATAAAATAAACCATATTGTCATTAAAACTATAAGAATTATATAAAACCCATTCAACTTTTAGAATGTTCCTACAGGTGTATATATAGAAATGTTAGTATTTAGCAGAGCAAAGTGTGCCCATGTCTGTACCACACTCTCTCCATCCTCATCTTTTCATCACTGTCTCACTCTTCGTCTCATAATCTCCTCTGTATCTCTCCTCACCTCACTGTCTTCCCTTCTTCATTCATCTCACACCCTCTCTTCACTTTCACTCTCTCTTGCACTCCCAAGAAACATCCAGACATCACACAGACAACCTCTAAAGAAGACAGCCACACACTAATAGCCTCACACAGACAACCTCACACAGACTGCCTCACACTGACAGCCTCACACTGACAGCCTCACACAGACAGCCTCACACAGACAGTCTCACACTGACAGACTCACACTGACAGACTCATACTGATAGTCTCACATAGACAGTCTCACACAGACAGCCTCACACTGACAGCCTCATACTGATAGTCTCACATAGACAGTCTCACACAGACAGCCTCACACTGACAGCCTCACACTGAGAGCCTCACACAGACAGCCTCACACAGACAGTCTCACACTGACAGCCTCACACTGACAGCCTCACACTGATAGCCTCACACTGTCAGCCTCACACTGATAGCCTCACACAGACAGCCTCACACAGACAGCCTCACACAGACAGTCTCACACTAATAGCCTCACATAGACAGTCTCACACTGACAGCCTCACACTAACAGCCTCACACAGACAGCCTCACACAGACAATCTCACAATGATAGCCTCACACTAATAGCCTCACATAGACAGCCTCACACTGACAGCCTCACACAGACAGCCTCACACTGACAGCCTCACACAGACAGCCTCACACAGACAGTCTCACACAGACAGTCTCACACAGACACTCTCACAATGATAGCCTCACACTAATAGCCTCACATAGACAGTCTCACACTGACAGCCTCACACAGACAGCCTCACACAGACAGCTTCACACTGACAGCCTCACACAGACAGTTTTACACTGACAGCCTCACACAGACAGACTCACAGTATCAGCCTCACACAGACAGCCTCACACAGACAGCCTCACACTGTCATCTGCTTGTTTCATTTCCACAGCAGCCACGAATCATTGTCGTTTGTCAAAAGAATTATTTCACCTAGTTTGTTACAACAGTCCCTCATTTCTCACAGAGAAACCTCCTCATATCTGCTGTTTATTGTCTCCACATCAGACATGTTATTGCAGCAGCCTCTGTCTCCTCCAATCTCTCCTGCCAGTCCATAAATAACTTTGCTGTTTCATCTAATATTGGGCAGAATCACACTACTGACGTTTCACAGATGATGAAATGTGAATCCATAAATTACACACATCTACATGGTAGATGGCTGTTGGATGACATCCTCTGTTTGGCCACTGATTAGTTCTGCAGCTAATTACTGTGACTATATTGTTACTAGTTTCCAGTTTAGCCTTACATCAGCCATTCTTTACAGCTGCCTCTTGACGTGAGGACTCCCAGAGTAGGGAACTACCTCTTGATGTGAGGACTCCCAGAGTAGGGAACAACCTCTTGATGTGAGGACTCCCAGCGTAGGGGACAACCTGTTGACATGAGGACTCCCAGCGTAGGGGACAACCTCTTGATGTGAGGACTCCCAGAGTAGGGAACAACCTCTTGACGTGAGGACTCCCAGAGTAGGGAACAACCTGTTGACATGAGGACTCCCAGAGTAGGGAACAACCTCTCGACATGAGGACTCCCAGAGTAGGGAACAACCTCTTGACATGAGGACTCCCAGAGTAGGGAACAACCTCTTGACGTGAGGACTCCCAGAGTAGGGAACAACCTCTTGACATGAGGACTCCCAGAGTAGGGAACAACCTCTTGACATGAGGACTCCCAGAGTAGGGAACAACCTCTTGACATGAGGACTCCCAGAGTAGGGAACAACCTCTTGACATGAGGACTCCCAGAGTAGGGAACTACCTCTTGACATGAGGACTCCCAGAGTAGGGAACAACCTCTTGACATGAGGACTCCCAGAGTAGGGAACAACCTCTTGACATGAGGACTCCCAGAGTAGGGAACAACCTCTTGACATGAGGACTCCCAGAGTAGGGAACTACCTCTTGACATGAGGACTCCCAGAGTAGGGAACTACCTCTTGACATGAGGACTCCCAGAGAAGGGAACAATTCTTGACATGAGGACTCCCAGAGAGGGAACAACCTCTTGACATGAGGACTCCCAGAGTAGGGAACAACCTCTCGACATGAGGACTCCCAGAGTAGGGAACAACCTCTCGACATGAGGACTCCCAGAGAAGGGAACAATTTCTTGACATGAGCACTCCCAGAGTAGGGAACAACCTCTTGACATGAGGACTCCCAGAGTAGGGAACAACCTCTCGACATGAGGACTCCCAGAGAAGGGAACAATTTCTTGACATGAGGACTCCCAGAGTAGGGAACAACCTCTTGACATGAGGACTCCCAGAGTAGGGAACAACCTCTCGACATGAGGACTCCCAGAGTAGGGAACAACCTCTTGACATGAGGACTCCCAGAGAAGGGAACAATTTCTTGACATGAGCACTCCCAGAGTAGGGAACAATTTCTTGACATGAGGACTCCGAGAGAAGGGAACAATTTCTTGACATGAGGACTCCCAGAGAAGGGAACAATTTCTTGACACGAGGACTCCCAGAGAAGGGAACAATTTCTTGACATGAGGACTCCCAGAGAAGGGAACAATTTCTTGACACGAGGACTCCCAGAGAAGGGAACAATTTCTTGACATGAGGACTCCCAGAGAAGGGAACAATTTCTTGACATGAGGACTCCCAGAGTAGGGAACTACCTCTTGACATGAGGACTCCCAGAGAAGGGAACAATTTCTTGACATGAGGACTCCCAGAGAAGGGAACAATTTCTTGACACGAGGACTCCCAGAGAAGGGAACAATTTCTTGACATGAGGACTCCGAGAGAAGGGAACAATTTCTTGACATGAGGACTCCCAGAGAAGGGAACAATTTCTTGACATGAGGACTCCCAGAGAAGGGAACAATTTCTTGACATGAGGACTCCCAGAGAAGGGAACAATTTCTTGACATGAGGACTCCCAGAGAAGGGAACAATTTCTTGACATGAGGACTCCGAGAGAAGGGAACAATTTCTTGACATGAGGACTCCCAGAGAAGGGAACAATTTCTTGACAAGAGGACTCCCAGAGAAGGGAACAATTTCTTGACATGAGGACTCCCAGAGTAGGGAACTACCTCTTGACATGAGGACTCCCAGAGAAGGGAACAATTTCTTGACATGAGCACTCCCAGAGTAGGGAACAATCTTGTAGCCACATTTTAGTGATGGATACATACATAAATATATGTATGCAAACTGTGCATACATATATACATACATACACATACATAATCATTTTATTTCAACATGCATAATCATGCATTTAAACATGCATACACACACATACTCAACATACAAATACTGTATACACTGTGTACACATATTGGTGCTCATGCACACAGGCATACACACACAATCCATTCACTGAGATGTTCTGGCGATATAATTTACGAAAATATTTCTATATATGAAACAATCCATGAAGTGGTCATGTATTTTATAACATCAGTTTACAACTGTTCAATGTCATACTGAACGTGACACAACAAATGAACAGTATTTGCACAAGGCTGCCATCAACACAGGACTGGGTGCCCAGTGACAGATCGAGTCCACTGCAACAGGAAGACAGAACATGCTGCTGCTTCAGGTATTTCCACTGCAGCTGAGATTCCTCCCTTGGTCTCAGAGTGTCAGGAGACAGAAGCCTTCAGGGGTGAGGGCAACTAACTCCCACATCACACCTCCCACAGTCACCACAGGCAGGCAGGCAGGCGGGCGGGTGGGCGGGTGGGCAGACAGGGTGATGGACTGGCTCCATGTAATAAGTTAGTTGAATATATATATATATATACATTATATATATACATGATATATATACATTATATATACATTATATATATACATTATATATATATAAAGTATCTACCAGCACTTACCCGCTTACCCACCCTCCAGCCCCCCCCCCACCCCAAAAAAAATTTGTTTGGTTGGAAATGTTTTTTATTATTGTGTGTGATTGTGTGTAATTCCTGCCATACAGAGACAACAATTCATCTTCATCCTAACCTAGCATCAGTAATGAAATTGCCATGGGCACCGTCTAACCAGCAGGGCCGGGCCATAAACAACGGACAATTTAGGCTAGTGTTGTTAACCTATTCTGGGAGACTTGGTGCAATTCTGTTTGGTTAACCATGTTACTGCTAATGAAGGTGTACAGCAGAGACTAGAGACTAGAGACTAGAGACAGCTGTGGCAGCTGTGGCCAGCAGTGGCTGAGACTGAGACAGGTGACATCAGGAGACAGTCTCAGTGATAACTGTCATGTTGAGTGGTCTCAATGCTCTCCAGTGTCCAGCTCATGAACATATGTAAGGTACCCAGTGGTCAGTGCCTGCTGTTGACTATCACCTGCCTTGACCACTCCAGGTGTACCACTGGACATTGTCTGTAGGAGTTTAATTATAAATAATTGAGCCTGTGAGTACTTAGGTAAGTGGTGTGTGTGTGTGTGTGTGTGTGTGTGTGTGTGTGTGTGTGTGCGTGTGTGTGTGCGTGCGTGTGTGTGTGCATGTGCATGTGCACGCGCATCGCGTGCACGTGTGTGCATATGCATGCATGATGTGAATGGACTGGTAGCTGTGTTACATTGTCTCTGACTATTCCAAACAATGTACATCATCCACCAATCATCTGACATACATCATCCACGAATCATCTGATGTACATCATCCACCAATCATCTGATGTACATCATCCACCAATCATCTGACATACATCATCCACCAATCATCTGACATACATCATTCACGAATCATCTGATGTACATCATCCACCAATCATTTGATGTACATCATCCACCAATCATCTAGCATACATCATGCATCTATCAATCATCTGACATACATCATCCACCAATCATCTGATGTACATCATCCACCAATCATCTGACATACATCATCCACCAATCATCTGATGTACATCATCCACCAATCATCTGATGTACATCATCCATCAATCATCTAACATACATCATACTTCTATCAATCATCTGACATACATCATCCACCAATCATCTGATGTACAACATCCACCAATCATCTGATCTTCATCATCCACAAATCATCTGACATACATCATCCATCAATCATCTAACATACATCATCCACAAATCACCTAACATGCATCATGCATCTACCAATCTTCTGACATAAGCCGGCTCTAACATAAGTCTATTAATAAATAGCAATTAGTTCGATCTATAGACTGGGCGTTGGGATTGCACCAATGATCAAGTAAGAAGACCGCAGGTCATTCCCTGGTCAAGCTGGTCAAGGTGTTGCCAAGCCCAGGTCATTGGCTGTTGTCAGTAACTCTCTAAAAACAAACAGTTGTCTGAAATGTCTGGTCTGTCACTTTGACCAATGTCCAGCAACACTATGACCATAAATTATGCCAGCCAGACTCTCCCCCTCGAGAATGTTTTTCAGAATAAGATAAGTTTTGTGAAAAAAAAACCACTAGTGCCATTTAGCACAGATTTGTTATTTTGATAAAATCCACTACATGAATCCACCACACCAATCCACCACATCAATCTACCACACCAATCCACCACATCAATCTACCACATCAATCCACCACACCAATCCACCACATCAATCTACCACATCAATCTACCACATCAATCTAACCATATCAATCCACCACATCAATCCACCACATCAATCTACACGTGTAATCTACCATATCAATCAGCCATGAAATGGTAACCATTCTTAGGCAATGAAACTGACCTAGAACCATGAACATGGTCACAAAGAGACAATAAACATGGCAAATGCTATTTTTACACCAATATTACATCTAATTGTTAAAAAGGTCCCACTGCATGTTGTGACACTTGACAGGTTAACTGTGTTCACTGTGTACCTTGTTGACAGATGCAACCTACCAATTGTGAAACCTGTCAACAGTGTAATGATGTACCTTGTTGATATGTTCAACCTGTTGATAGTGTTCACATCGTACCTTGTTGACAGATTCAACTTGTCCACAGTGTTTCTATATGGTACCTTATTGACAGAATCAATGTGTCAACAGTGTTTCCACTGTACCTTATTGCTAGAATCAATGTGTCAACAGTGTTTCCACTGTACCTTATTGATAGAATCAATGTGTCAACAGTGTTTCCACTGTACTTTATTGACAGAATCAATGTGTCAACAATGTTTCCACTGTACCTTATTGACATGTTCAATGTGTCAACTGGTGTCTCCATTGTACCTTATTGACATGTTCAATGTGTCAACAGTGTTTCCACTGTAACTTATTGACATATTCGGTGTATCTGCACTTTGTTAACAGAGTGAAGTCATCATTCAAAATGTCAACAATGTTTCCACTATACCTGGATTACAGAGTCAACATGTAAGACAGTGTTCACACTGTACATAGTTGACAAATTAAATGTGTCAACAATGTCACCTCTGCACTTTGTTGACAGATATTCTATCTGTCAACATTGTTCCCCCTGATCTTTGCTGACAGATTCAATGTGTCAACCATGTTTCCACTGCATTTTGCTGATAGAGTCAGCCTGATCACGGTTACTGCCCAGCCTAGGGGCACAGCTACATCATCAGGCTCAGGCTGACATCAGAACAACTCAGCAAATATTAATTACACTAATTGAAGCATGACAAATGAGAGCGAGAGAGCAAGAGAGTGAGATAGCATGTGGTTCAGTCCGTCTGACCAGGACCAAACGGTCATGCTCTCAAGTGGCTTTCACATTAGTTGTGCTAATTGACCAGCATCAAAGATCAGTAGAGAACGAAGTGAATCACATCACAGATCATTCAACTCCACCAGCTTGGCTGCCTACTTCTGTTGTACCAATTCAATCCTCATTTTGTTTAGCTACAAAAATCGAGCCAAAGGTTTATTTACTATTTGACATTCAGTGAAATAATTTTTTATGTGATGATTATAGCTATCACTGTCAAGGTGATATTAATGGTATGCTAATTGGTTAGGTGTTAAACGATTATTTCATACCTTAACTTTCTAACTCTTTTATGGTTTGTCACAATGCAATAATGAAGATTTTATCATGATATAATTGTGTTGTAAAACATGGCATTTCGATAATGGGATGCCAAAATTGGTCGACTGGTTAAAGTTAGGCTCAGAATAAATGTACTCTTGAGTTTCCCATTCACTCCTCAGCAGCCCATTCACCCCTCAACAACCCATTCACTCCTCGGCAGCCCATTCACCCCTCAACAACCCATTCACTCCTCAGCAGCCCATTCACTCCTCAGCAGCCCATTCACCTCTCAGCAGCCCATTCACTCCTCAGCATCCTATTCATTCCACAACAGCCCATTCACCCCTCAGCAGCCAATTCACCCCTCAGCAACATATTCACCCCTCAGCAGCCCATTCACCCCTCAGCAGCATACACAGCCATAACAATGGACTCAAGCAACTGTCCAATAACAAGGCATGAAGGCGTTCCACACACCGTGACATTCCCGTGAATTCATAAACACAAGCACTGCAACATTTCTTGTAAGCTGTTTGCTCTATAACTCATGGTATCAACTATCAAATCTAAGTGATGCCATAGTCAGCACTTATAATTCATGGGCATCTTTGTATTTCTGATATATGCATATCTGATTCATGTGCACACAACAGTTTTAGAAACCACACTTAGATAAACACAGTTGGTGCATACATTCATATCACAACTACCCGTCCCAACTGAAGCCTCTGATGAATCGGTCAGCATCAAGACTCAGATTATTTAACCACATTCACCATGAGCTACAACCTGCACAGTGGCGCCATCTCACCACAACAGAACAACTGAAAATACACCAAACTGAACTACTGCAGTGATTCGTTATTTGTACACTTAAAACTAACTGATTTATCAGCTGTTTGAAATGTTTCTGTTTCCATGCCTGAAGCCACACAGTTGTCCTACTTGGATGCAGATCATTAGTAACATCAAGTGTCCTTCTTGGACGAAGGTCATCAGTGACATCAAGTGTCCTACCTGGATGGAGGTCATTAGTGACATCAAGTGTCCTACCTGGACAGAGGTCATTAGTGACACCAAGTGTCCTACCTGGACAGAGGTCATTAGTGACACCAAGTGTCCTACCTGGGCAGAGAGTTTGAGTGGTTCAGCTGGACTGGAAGTGATTGGACTCAAGCTCTTCTGTAGAACTCTGACGTAGTGGCGCGCCGTCTCAAGTCTCAGACGGTACAGGTCGTGTTGGAACTGCCGATGCATGGCTGCAAACACGACACCCATATGTGACATGACACAGCAACCACACAACACTCCATCCATATGTGACATGTCACAGCAACCACACAACACTCCATCCATATGTGACATGACACAGCAACCACACAACACTCCATCCATATGTGACATGACACAGCAACCACACAACACTCCATCCATATGTGACATGACACAGCAACCACACAACACTCCATCCATATGTGACATGACATAGCAACCACACAACACTCCATCCATATGTGACATGACACAGCAACCACACAACACTCCATCCATATGTGACATGACACAGCAACCACACAGCACTCCATCCATATGTGACATGTCACAGCAACCACACAACACTCCATCCATATGTGACATGTCACAGCAACCACACAACACTCCATCCATATGTGACATGACACAGCAACCACACAGCACTCCATCCATATGTGACATGTCACAGCAACCACACAGCACTCCATCCATATGTGACATGACACAGCAACCACACAACACTCCATCCATATGTGACATGACATAGCAACCACACAGCACTCCATCCATATGTGACATGACACAGTAATCACACAGCACTCCATCCATATGCGACACGTCACAGCAACCACATAGCACTCCTCCCATATGTTACATGTCACAGCAACCATACAGCACTCCATCCATATGTGACATGTCACAGCAACCACACAGCACTCCATCCATATGTGACACGTCACAGTAACCACACAGCACTCTATCCATCCATGACATGACACAGCAACCACACAGCACTCCATCCATATGTGACATGACACAGCAACCACACAACACTCCATCCATGTGACATGACACAGCAACCACACAGCACTCCATCCATGTGACATGACACAGCAACCACACAGCACTCAATCCATACATGACATGACACAGCAACCACACAGCACTCCATCCATGTGACATGACACAGCAACCACACAGCACTCCATCCATATGTGACATGACACAGCAACCACACAGCACTCCATCCATGTGACATGACACAGCAACCACACAGCACTCTATCATCCATGACATGACACAGCAACCACACAGCACTCCATCCATGTGACATGACACAGCAACCACACAGCACTCAATCCATACATGACATGACACAGCAACCACACAGCACTCCATCCATATGTGACATGACACAGCAACCACACAGCACTCCATCCATGTGACATGACACAGCAACCACACAGCACTCCATCCATATGTGACATGACACAGCAACCACACAGCACTCCATCCATGTGACATGACACAGCAACCACACAGCACTCCATCCATATGTGACATGACACAGCAACCACACAGCACTCCATCCATGTGACATGACACAGCAACCACACAGCACTCCATCCATATGTGACATGACACAGCAACCACACAGCACTCCATCCATGTGACATGACACAGCAACCACACAGCACTCCATCCATGTGACATGACACAGCAACCACACAGCACTCCATCCATATGTGACACGTCATAGCAACCACACAGCACTCCATCCATATGTGACATGACACAGCAACCACACAGCACTCCATCCATATGTGACATGACACAACAACCACACAGCACTCCATCCATATGTGACATGTCACAGCAACTTCACAGCACTCCATCCATGTGACATGACACAGCAACCACACAGCACTCCATCCATATGTGACATGACACAGCAACCACACAACACTCCATCCATATGTGACATGACACAGCAACCACACAGCACTCCATCCATGTGACACGTCACAGCAACCACACAACACTCCATCCATGTGACATGACACAGCAACCACACAGCACTCCATCCATGTGACACGTCACAGCAACCACACAACACTCCATCCATATGTGACATGACACAGCAACCACACAGCACTCCATCCATGTGACACGTCACAGCAACCACACAACACTCCATCCATGTGACATGACACAGCAACCACACAGCACTCCATCCATATGTGACCTGCCATGACAACTATACAGTACTTGGATAAGTGAGGTAATTTTGGCTCGTAATAAATCTGTGGGTTTGTAAATAGATTACAATACAATACAATAATACATCATTATCCTGGAAGGTAAATTCATTTGCAGCATTCATAAAACACACACAGAATATAGCAAAAAACAACAAATATAGATAAATACATTAACAAAACAGTATCTGAACCTTAATGATGACAAAATACAAAATAGAAGCCTAATCTATGTTATTATAATTGTAACTGTGGTCGTCGCATCACAAGTAATATAATAAATGTCACATATATATCATGGAAACATCAGAGGTGTTTGTTGTTGAAAAGCCATACAGACCTGGGAAGGAATGACAAATGAGTCTTATTTTGTTTTAGATGTGACAGATAACTTTCTGGGCTAGGGCAGTAGTAGGTACCGTGTAGTCATCATGTAACATTTAATTTAAGTGGCTGTTCGCAGTACCTGCTGTTCATACAGAATAGTGAGAGTGAAGTGTTTCAAATTGGTCACTTTACCACACATTTTTTATTAGTCTTGGAATAGGTTTTTAGCAGAATGAATTGTACACTGATGAGATTACATGATATGATCTCAAGGCTGACTGAATCTGCCACAGACATGTATTTGTGGACTTGGCACAGAACAGGTCTGTGTGACGTCACTCACAGACTCCACAGACAAGTGGTGTACACACTGTCCCCACTGGTCCCTGTCCACTGGGGACATCCAGACACAGGGTGCAGGTGTCTGCCCACTGGACAGACATTTTGGTGTGGGAGTTTTGACTACAATATAACTTGTACATGACAGAGATGAGGAACTATGTCTACATATTATCTTATCTTATTTAAACCCTGTACATGTTTATGATCTCTACGTCACAGTAATGAACACAGTAATAGAGAGTGACAACTTACAGACGGCATTCTCTCGTTCTCGCAGAGTTTGATCAACAAACAACTTTGTCTTCTTCGGGATGCTCAGTTTAATGTTCTGTGATGCAGGGGGCCCTGCGGCAATGTCTCTTTTCTCGAATGTTGCTGTTCGCTTCAGGATTTTCACAATGAGTCCACCACCTGGAGCAGGTTAATGTCGGAAATAAATCATCAAATTTTGTCTCGTACTATCTAGATATCACTACATTCGGATCTATCCTGTTACACTAATAAAATACTAATTTAAATGTAGCTAGTAAAAATTCATTAATAGCTAGAGAAATGCCTCAATTTTCTAATTTATTACAACATAATTAATCCCCTTGTTCAGATTAATTTAACAACAGTGGTACTCGCATAGTATTCTCGACCGCCGTATAACACAGAACCTGAACAGTTTAAACTACTTAATTTCACATGAATGGTGTATATCATTGTGAATAATTGCATGTCACAGAGAAAATCAGTCTAAAGTTTTTTCTGCATTTTTGTTTTTAGTAAAACAACTGCTCAAAATATTATTATCTAAGGTTACGTAACTATTATACGTATGGTCAGTTGTAGAACTCAGCTCTAGCTACAATAACGCATTTGATCAATCAGAACATCATATATATTCTGAAAGTTAAATACCCAACAATTAACATGGTTAGGAATTTAGGGTATATTTTATTTTCATAATTATAAACCAGACAAATATGTCTTTCGTAATTAGCATAATGACCGAATATACTGCCGCTGTTAGTTTCAGGTTTCATTTGGTTGGTAGTGTTTTCACTGCCTATTGCACCAGCCTTATTTACATATTACGTTCATCAACGACAATATCCGACAAAATACACCGTTAAAATCATAAAAACAATCCATCTAAGTCAATTGTTACTTGGCATATCGCCATCGCTGACGTAAGTATCACCATCTGCCATTGCTGCTGTCAAAGATTTTTGCACTCGTTTACACAAAAAATACACAAACCCCCAAAACAATTCAACAAGCTATCGTGCAATTGTAAGAATTTGTAATGTTACCGTTTCAGCATTACAGGCTATATAACATGTGCCTCCACATAGCGGGTAATTGTGTGTACAAAGTCTGAACAACAGACATCGTCAAAGCCACAATTACAGCATGTCACATACAAGTGTACACTGTCATATACAAGTGTACACTGCCACATACAAGTGTAGACTTTCATATACAAGTGTACACTGTCACATACAAGTGTACACTGTCACATACAAGTGTACACTGTCATATACAAGTGTACACTGTAACATAAAAGTGTAGTCTGTCATATACAAGTGTACAATGTTACATACAAGTGTACAATAAGTATACATTGTCATATGCAAGCGTACACTGTCACATACAAGTGAACACTGTCATATACAAGTGTACATTGTCATATACAAATATACAGTGGCATATACAAATGTACACTATCACATACAAGTGTACACTGTCACATACAAGTGTACACTATCACATACAAGCGTACACTATCACATACAAGCATGCATTATCACATACAAGTGTACACTATCACACACAAGTGTACACTGTCACATACAAGTGTACACTGGCGTACTCACTGCAGGTGGTCATTATGAGGGTCGAGTCCTCACGTCCAAACCGTCCAAACTTCATGCCACTGACCACATCCGGGACCTTGATGACATCACACAGGTACTTCTCATTGTAGATGTGGACCTCACTGTTGCTGAGGGCAACCATGACCGCCCGGAAGCCATGCTGATGGTGGTCCATCATCTCCATCGTCATCACACTGCCCGGCAGCTTCACCTTCCACAGCTTCTTGCCCTGCAGCACCACATGACTCTCAATATACACGTCACATGACTCTCAATCAATATGTCACATGACTCTCAATCTATACATCACACGACTCTCAATCAATGTCACATGACTCTCAATCTACACATCACATGACTCACTGGACACCACATTACTCTCAGTCTACACGTCACATCTCTCAATCTACATATCACATGACTCACTGGACACCACATGACTGTCAGTCTACATGTCACATGACCATCATTGGGGCACGACATGATTCTCCGAGTGTCCACATCAAACGACTCTCTGTGTCACAAACATATCACAAACCCCCATCACATAATCCAGCCTCTTGTACTCTACATAACTCACATAGTTAAGTTTCTAACACCCACATAACTCAGTCACTTGCCCACTCCATATGTGCCTGTGTTAACATTTTCATCGTCTACTGTTTCATTATTTGAACCAAACTTTCAGGTGTTTCACGACCCCTGGAAGAAAGCAAATGTGACATACAAATATGTTGGAAAACTGTTTTCTGCGTTTGTATATGTGACATATTCTACCAAAATGAGTTCTACATAAAAAACACAATTAGTCACACCATTGGAATGAAGAAATATTAAGCTTCTCAACGTTAAACAAATCATGAAGCTAGCTCACACAGAGTTAAGTTACTCAACTCTGGACGTGTATGTGGTAGAAATGGTCAGATTGAGAAAAAACATGTTGAAGTTTGCGGTCATGTAATCACATGACAGAGTTCGTTGTCATTCCAAATTTGGCTGTTTTGCTTCTATTTCTGTTTTATGCATTCGAAATACACTATCAAATAATCCAAGTATTTAGCAATATATAACATTGTGGCCACCCACCCAATCACACTTGTTTCCATATTAGTGATTATGCACTGCCTGTACTCACAGCTGTAAGTCAATCAGGGGACCGCTATCAACCACGCCCACCATTGCGAGACTTGTTTTTACAGATAGGTCACTGTGTTAAGCACTGATATTGGCTAAAGTTGATGTCAGTGGGGAATTCCTTTATCTGATTCAGACAGTAGACATTTTGGGCTTTCCTGTAGTACCAAACATGTCTGCCATGCATCAAAGGAAACCCCAAAGAATGCAATTCAAACAGGTGCTATTTATCAGTTTTGTTTTACAGAATTCATGCATGAAAAGTTATGTTGTGTTTCTAAAAAGGTTGAAAAATTTACTAAATAGCAATATAACTGAGAAATAGGCATTGCCAGTTTATGGAAAAGACAATGAAGTATACCTTTGTAAAAATTGTCAACTATCACCGTGCAGTGTATTTAGAGTTTATTGAAATCAAGTTTGCCGACACATGACTCATTTAGTTACAACACGTCACATAAGTATGTACCACCATCCAGAGAATGATAGGCAAACCAATGACACAAAAGACTTTGACTGCGTCCTGGTGTCTGCCATACCTTGGTGGTGTAGCACAGCAATGAGTTGTCCATACACGCAACCACTATTGTCTTCCCAACACGCTGCAGGCCAACTGGCTGAGAGGTCAACTCAAAACACAGTCTCCCTGTGGTACTGCCTCTGTGAACACAAAACACAGTCTGTCTGTGGTACTGCCTCTGTGAACACAAAACACAGTCTGTCTGTAGTACTGCCTCTGTGAACACAAAACACAGTCTGTCTGTGGTACTGCCTCTGTGAACACAAAACACAGTCTGTCTATGGTACTGCCTCTGTGAACACAAAACACAGTCTGTCTGTCTGTAGTACTGCCTCTGTGAACACAAAACACAGTCTGTCTATGGTACTGCCTCTGTGAACACAAAACACAGTCTGTCTGTGGTACTGCCTCAGTGAACACAAAACAGTCTGTCTATGGTACTGCCTCTGTGAACACAAAACACAGCCTGTCTATGGTACTGCCTCTGTGAACACAAAACAGAGTCTCTTAGTAGTACTGCCTCTGTGAACACAAAACAGAGTCTCTTAGTTGTACTGCCTCTGTGAACACAAAACAGAGTCTCTTAGTAGTACTGCCTCTGTGAACACAAAACAGAGTCTCTTAGTAGTACTGCCTCTGTGAACACAAAACAAAGTCTCTTAGTAGTACTGCCTCTGTGAACACAAAACAAAGTCTCTTAGTAGTACTGCCTCTGTGAACACAAAACAAAGTCTCTTAGTAGTACTGCCTCTGTGAACACAAAACAAAGTCTCTTAGTAGTACCGCTTCTGTGAACACAAAACAGAGTCTCTTAGTAGTACTGCCTCTGTGAACACAAAACAAAGTCTCTTAGTAGTACTGCCTCTGTGAACACAAAACAGAGTCTCTTAGTAGTACTGCCTCTGTGAACACAAAACAAAGTCTCTTAGTAGTACTGCCTCTGTGAACACAAAACAAAGTCTCTTAGTAGTACTGCCTCTGTGAACACAAAACAAAGTCTCTTAGTAGTACTGCATCTGTGAACACAAAACAAAGTCTCTTAGTAGTACCGCTTCTGTGAACACAAAACAGAGTCTCTTAGTAGTACTGCCTCTGTGAACACAAAACAAAGTCTCTTAGTAGTACTGCCTCTGTGAACACAAAACAGAGTCTCTTAGTAGTACTGCCTCTGTGAACACAAAACAGAGTCTCTTAGTAGTACTGCCTCTGTGAACACAAAACAAAGTCTCTTAGTAGTACTGCCTCTGTGAACACAAAACAAAGTCTCTTAGTAGTACTGCCTCTGTGAACACAAAACAGAGTCTCTTAGTAGTACTGCCTCTGTGAACACAAAACAGAGTCTCTTAGTAGTACTGCCTCTGTGAACACAAAACAGAGTCTCTTAGTAGTACTGCCTCTGTGAACACAAAACAAAGTCTCTTAGTAGTACTGCCTCTGTGAACACAAAACAGAGTCTCTTAGTTGTACTGCCTTTGTGAACACAAAACAGAGTCTCTTAGTAGTACTGCCTCTGTGAACACAAAACAAAGTCTCTTAGTAGTACTGCCTCTGTGAACACAAAACAAAGTCTCTTAGTAGTACTGCCTCTGTGAACACAAAACAGAGTCTCTTAGTTGTACTGCCTCTGTGAACACAAAACAGAGTCTCTTAGTAGTACTGCCTCTGTGAACACAAAACAGAGTCTCTTAGTTGTACTGCCTCTGTGAACACAAAACAGAGTCTCTTAGTAGTACTGCCTCTGTGAACACAAAACAGAGTCTCTTAGTTGTACTGCCTATGTGAACACAAAACATAGCCTGGACACAACTGAATTAAGACACAGCTGATATGTGTTATTTGCTGGTTTGTTTTAAATGTAGCCAACACTGACTACTGCTCAAAAATGCTTAACTGAAAAATGTATCTAAAATAATGCATCTCAGTACACACAAATATTACTGAGTGAGACTTGACGTACCTCTTCATTGTGTACACGCCACCATTTCTACAGGCAAGGATGATCCTGAACTCAATGTCGTACATGCCTGTTGCATTGATGAGGAATGGAACTGAAGGCAGTGTCATCTGCAACAGAAGGCGAATGTAGTGTCATCTGTAATAGGAACTGATGGCAGTGTCATCTGTAACAATGTTACCGTGGCAAAGACAATGAAGTGTTACTGTGATGAGGACAATGATGTGTTACCATGGTGAGGACAATGAAGTGTTCAGGACAATGAAGTGTTACTGTGGTGAGGACAATGAAGTGTTACTGTGGTGAGGGCAATGAAATGTTACCATGGTGAGGACAATGAAGTGTTACCATGTTGAGGACAATGAAGTGTTACTACGGTGAGGGCAATGAAGTGTTACAATGGTGAGAGCAGTGAAGTGTTACTATGGTGAGAGCAATGAAGTGTTACCGTGGTGAGGATAACAAAGTGTTACCATGGTGAGGACAATGAAGTGTTACTATGGTGAGAGCAATGAAGTGTTACTATGATGAGAGCAATGAAGTGTTATCGAGGTGAGGATAACAAAGTGTTACAATGGTGAAGACAATGAAGTGTTACTATGGTGAGAGCAATGAAGTGTTACCGTGGTGAGGATAACAGTGTTACCATGGTGAGGACAATGAAGTGTTACTGTGATGAGGGCAGTGAAGTGTTACCATGGTGAGGAAAACAAAGTGTTACCATGGTGAGGACAATGAAGTGTTACTATGGTGAGAGCAATGAAGTGTTACTATGATGAGAGCAATGAAGTGTTATCGAGGTGAGGATAACAAAGTGTTACAATGGTGAGGACAATGAAGTGTTACTGTGGTGAGGATAACAAAGTGTTACCATGGTGAGGACAATGAAGTGTTACCGTGGTGAGGACAATGAAGGCCTCCGTGTCGAGGATGTAGACAGACTTGTCCTCAGTGCCCAGGACAAGACAACTGACTGCGTCCTCCTCCGCCATGGACTTCTTCAGAGTGTCTAGACACGTGATGACCGTCTGCAACAGACTGACCTCATCACACTCACAGACAACAAACTGACCTCATCACACAATTATTTATGAATATTTATGAATTATTTTGAGTAAAAGCTTGCAATAATTGACAAACTTTATTAAGCATAGAACCAAATTATTTACACAGATTTTGAGGAATATCAAGTTCAAACAACAAGTTGGATAACTATACCAAGTTTACTGATTCTAGTAACTTGATGTTACTTAAAAAACAGATTTTCTGTCAACGATCATGCAACATTGAATAATAGCATTATTTGCACGAAACAGCAACACTTAAAAGACAATTTGGAAGTATAAAACTTTTATAAAAATTGACTTAATTGATTATAAACATACCAGATTTTTGAATATGGGAGAGTATTTTGTCAAGAACTGTCATTTCAAGACACCAGAGAATGTTGGTGAGAGGTAGAGAGCCGTATTCCTGAAGGAGAACAAACAAACTGACAGTGGGGATAGCCCTTTGAACATATCACAAAGAGATAGAGAGGAGAGAGAAGAGATCAGAAAGAGAGAGAGAGAGAACAGCCCCTCATTCCTGAACACTGTCAACCTTGAGAGCGGGTCCCCTCTTCCTGAATTCCAATGAATATGTCCGGGTCAGGACGACACCCTCGATTTGAGGGTACCAACATTTTGGTCAGGACAGCCCCCTCATTCCTGAACATATCACAAACACATATTGACAGTCAGGACAGCCCCCTCATTCCTGAACATATCACAAACACATATTGACAGTCAGGACAGCCCCCTCATTCCTGAACATATCACAAACACATATTGACAGTCAGGACAGCCCCCTCATTCCTGAACATATCACAAACACATACTGACAGTCAGGACAGCCCCTCGATCTTTCCTGAACACAACACAAAACACATTTCAGTACATTCACAGAAAGATGGTATGGGGCCTACTTAGGGATGGATCATATGTCTACAAAGTCATAAATCACCTCCATATAACAGACTAGAGCGTTTCATAATATCTAATTGCTATATGAATGTCTTATGAGCCAAATATTTAAAGCTGGATAGGTTTTCTTACAGGAATAATAAACAATTGATGTAAATACAATGGTTCCTGATAAGTAATAGTACATATCTTAAAGATGATACAATATGGACAATAAGCCAGTATAGAGACTTTAGAAATGGCATAGAATGAGTAAAATGTGGAGACTTAATCACAACCTGGGCTAAGCATGGACAACATTGGGACAAAGGTAATAAAAATTACTAGTTTGAAAACATGCTTTGCAGTTCTTTCATGCCAGTGTTAACAATTGTTCAATCAATCAGGAATAAATACAACATTTGATGCACTTACCTAAGGTTTTCAACTCCTTCAATTAAAGCGTCTTTGTTCACATGGCCCTGTCAGAAAGCACAGAAATTTATTCCATTCTGTGCACAATGTACACAACAAGCAGTAGAAACACTACTGAACAATGTGTTAGTCTGTTCACATTTTGTCATGGGAAATCATGGTGTCTGGACTATATAGTATATAGTTTGTTAATCATGTCTGACACTAACAACAACACACCCAAGTCTGAATCAGTCAGACTAGACAGCTAATCTTCTTTCAACAAGCTGCAGACACTAATAATTTAAGATAACATTTCACAATTTATTTAACGTAAACTAATACATCTGTTGGCATTTATACACCTAAACCCAGCTCTTTATTGCATGGCTCATTGCACCCACCTCCCACAACTGTTCCCACATTGCACCCACCTCCCACAACTGTTCCCACATTGCACCCACCTCCCACAACTGTTCCCACATTGCACCCACCTCCCACAACTGTTCCCACATTGCACCCACCTCCCACAACTGTTCCCACATTGCACCCACCTCCCACAACTGTTCCGACACATTGCACCCACTTCCCACATTGCACCCACTTCCCACATTGCACCCACTTCCCACATTGCACCCACCTCCCGCAGCTGTTCCCAGAGTGTCTCTTCCTGTGGGTCGACCAGGAGAGTGGGGAGAGTAAACTTGAAGTACGGACGCAGGTTCTTGTAGACAAATATGTAGGGCCCTGAGGCCACAGCTACAGCTACGACAGACACAGAGGTATATGTAGGGCCCTGAGGCCACAGCCACGACAGACACAGAGGTATATGTAGGGCCCTGAGGCCACAGCCATGACAGACACAGAGGTATATGTAGGGCCCTGAGGCCACAGCCACAGCTACGACAGACACAGAGGTATAGGTAGGGCCCTGAGGCCACAGCCACAGGTACGACAGACACATATGTATATGTAGGCCCCTGAGGACACAGCCACAGCTACAACAGTCACAAATATATATGTAGGCTCCTGAGGTCACAGCCATGGCAGACAGAGATATATGTACGGTCCTGAGGCCATAGCCACGACAGACACAGAGATATATGTAGGGTCCTGAAGCCACAGCCACGTCAGACACAGAGGTACACTTGTGGTCCTGCTAGTGTGTTGTGGCTTCTGCAGACAGGTGCCTTTGCTGGGTTGTAAACTGCAATTAGATTTCTTATGAATCGGAGGGCAAAAAACAATATACTAGGCTGAAATAGCATGCCTAAAAGTGCTAGTAAAAGTTAGATTTTCACAAATTTGCCTACAACAAATACATTTATCGAAACGCCAAAATGTATGAATTCATCAACCATGCATAAACTGTGGTATGATCTAAATCTGTATTCTAGAACTGATTAAAAGACAAAGCAATGAACTGGACATGTCATCAGTCTACAACACAAGCGTGTCACTGTCAGTTACCTGGTGTTCTTGGTTCATTCAAGTCCATGTAGAAAGTAACAACTCCAGTAGGTAGATCGACTATGGCATTCTCTGACATCAGACTGGTGCCTACAAAAACAGTTTTTACCCGAGACTGGGAATTGACCAAGAACACAAAATATGACGCAGTTACACATCGACTGTTTCGTTTTGTAAATTGTCTGCATCATGGTTTGAAACTAACTCCCAAATCCACTGTACAACTTCTATCATACTGCCGTGTCTGGTTACTTAGTAGTAAAATGGTTAATGCAAAACTATTTGACATACCATCATATTTTCTGATGGTTATCTGACATAAACATTTGCTGTTTTACACAAAAATTGCCAAAGTTGTTTAACTTAAAGAGAGATAGAATGTGAAAGAATGTATTCTGTGAACGTGCAGTAAAATGTGATGTACATTTAGCCTGATAGAATTTTATGCACTCACCTTTGTAAACTTTCAGTTTCATTTCGTAGCTGCCAGTTCCCAGGTCAGCAATGATGAGCTTGTGGTCATTGTCAGCACTGATGTCCGAGAGGGCGATGCACTGGGTGAAGGTGTGGAGGGAGGCCAGGGGGTCATAGTGCGCGTCCAGCCACTTCTTATCCCTATCACATAAGACATGGCAGCAGGGCTCATGAAAATGCTGTCATTTTGTACTTGTGGCAGGTTATATTAATTCTTACTTCAATTTATCTATCACAAAAAGTAAAACCACTCATCCTAACTTGTTTGTCATAAGATATTGTGCTCTAAAGCACCCACTCTGAACACGATTAAGTAATAAGGCCAAAATATTGACGATTGCTGTGGGTTTAAAACATGTTATGAGAGTCGATAATGCAGACAAAGTTCTAGGTATATACTGTGTTTGAAACTATATATTATAGTTGACTGTTATTGTACCAGTAACATGTTAAGGATGAGGATGTTAAAGAATCACATTCTCACCAGAAAGGGGTTGCTGGATATCATACAATACTTCTGTTTAAATGTCAGCTTCTTAACACTTTGAAACCTGGCACCCCTTAATTTCTGTTAGAATCAGACAGTGCATGATCTGTCATGTTGACATCACTAATCAAAATGACACCAGTGGCAGTGTCAATACTGAAAAAAACCCACTGACTATCAACTGTCATAATTTGACAGTTCTCACATGTGGTGCCACGCTACACAAAAACATAACTTCTGTTCACGGCACACTACGATCTACACCATGTCCTCACATATTCAGACAACCTGCTTATAGAATGCTATTTCAGACAAACAACTCCCACACAGAAGGAGCTGTGTGGAGTCCACACGCCAAATGGAGTAGGCCGAGTCGATGACACTCGGCAGACAGCGCAATCGTCACTCATATTTACCTTTCCGACGATGCACTGTCTTCTGTAGCAACACTCATTGTCAACAACTAGACTAACGTATGATGATCAAAGACACGCAAAATACATGGAGGACAACACATACACAACACGTTTTGTTCAATTAGCTTGTAAAAACTAGACTGGAGCAGCGTTTAATTATTCTGAAATCTGGAATCCAATGAAGCTTCACAGGACCGCAGTAAATGAAGTCAGCAAAATAAAAATAACGCATAGCAGTAATTAAACACATATGCAAATAAGTATGCAAATAAGCATACGTGATAATGTAGTTATTATAATATTTATAATATAAATTATAATATTTTATATGAAAATAAAATATGTTTACGCTACATGAATTTACGATCGCTGTACAGTTCCGCCATCTACCATATGTTTTTGAACTAACGTTATAATGTTTAGAACAATCGCAAGGTGACGACACGTCTGCATTCGCTCTCACATTTTAAGTCATTTTCAGGTAAACGATCACACAATAATCTTTCCTTCAAGCATTAAACATTGAAAAAGTCGAAAATAATTGTAAATTGAAATGTATTATCCTTGTATCTAGGCATACAATATAATATTTAAAATAGAAAGTTCCGCGCGTCGACTGATACAGCATTTGTTGTCTCGTTTTATTTTGCATGATGTAACGGTGCCCAGGACCCTGCTGGATAGGGTGGTATATCTATGGGCGAGTCAGTCAAAGCAAGTTTTTATTCTCAATACATATCCAAAACTATAGTACACGTGTGATGGTCATGTTGACTCAATTAGACATCTTTTATTTACTGATAATTTTACTAAGCCATATTCATGTGAAGATATGTTAGTTAATCTCTCAACCACTGAACTCTAATATAATACGCGTCTGCATGTTATACACAATATACACTGAGTTTTACTTATTGTATCACGAATGTCACTATTTGCATTGTTGCTATTTATTTTATTAGACATTTAATTTTTCACCGTATGTGTTTTATATGTTAATGTATGTATGAATATGTATGCATAATATTTAATGTTTCTACTCCGGCAACGGTGCCTGAATAATTTTATAATAATTAGCTTCAATTACCGCCATGAGGTGGCAGCACCTGTTAGCCCCACACATCCGCCTGGTAGATTAATGGTCTGGCAATGCTGCGCCACGGCGGCCTTACACCTGACTACAGTAGAGACGCTCGCTGACTGATCCTCACGCCGAGTTTGAAATAACACATTTTGGATACCATTTTTATCAGATAATAATAAATAAAAAGTATTCTAAATTTAACTTATACTGAAACATGTCATACACAAAATAAAAAAAAAAATCATTTTCGTTGTTAATTTGTTACCTCATTTTTTATTTTCTACTTTTTATTTTGTCTATATATATATATATATATATATATATATATATATCTATATATATGTATGTAATTATATTATATATATATATATATATATATATATATATATATATATATATATATATATATATATATATATATATATATATATATATATATATATATATATATATATATATATATATATATATATATATATATATATATACATATCTTACTTGAGTTTCGTTACCAAAAGCAGATGCACATTACCAACATAAATTATTAGCATACACGTAAATCTGTGAACTAATCTAACGTAAACCTGTGAATTAATCTAAAACTGACGGCTTCGAGCAGAACACTACAAAAAGGGTCACATACGCAAACCATATGTATCACCACACTATCTTCTCGGCGAAATAACGCAGTCGAGCGAGAGTCGGTTAAATGAAACCTAGCTAACATTCACAGCGATAATAAGCTGTAATATTTAGCAACATGCCGTTATGTCTATAAATGTCAGTCGTAAAGTTTTGTCTCAAATTCTGAAAGTAAAATAGGCCCCAATCATGCATAACCAACGAACCTGAACAGCAACTCGTTGAAGCAGGTTCCGTGGCATTTTCGTTGTGGATGCTTGCTGACTCTGAATCTGTTTTCATAACATAGACCGCGGTCGAATACGGTCGGCCGGCAAGAGCTATTCCGCCGGCGAACCGGACGGATACGTGAGGAACCTGAGATGCACAGGTAACTGATATAATTGTAGTCGTTAAATCACTGATTTGTTTATGATCTCATTATTTTGTTTAATGTTATGACATCTACTATAAGCTCTTATAAGAATAATTCCTGGTCCAACAAAACTAACACTCATAAACCTTTTACGGAGTAATAATTATGATAATCTTTGGCATACCTCGGAATGTGTGTGTCCCGACCGTGGTGTACTGCGTCAACGGTGACACTTCACCCTCATGCAGTGCCTTCACGTGTCTCTTTGCTACGTGCCTACATTCTTCTGTCGTCATCACGCGTAGAGTCCCAACATTGCGATAATCTCTTGGTCGCGTCCGTAGCCGCTAAAGATCCATGTTAGCTCCAGAAGGGGCTGTGTGGAGTACACAAACCGTAAAGATCAAGGAGTCGTTCTCGACACATGTTTGCGGTTGTTACGATATTTCTAAAAGCTAACTCGTGGTCATAGTAACGTTTCATGACGTCACCGACGCATACACCAATCACCGCACTGCATTTTGGGAAAAAGGACGTCACGTTATCCGTTATAACATTACGAGAAACGTGTCATTGTGAAATGCACGCAGGTGTCTTTTGGTATATTAATTTTGGTCAAGTTGTTCTTGTTCCATGGCGTGGATATTTGCATATTGAAAATAGATAAAATCGTTATTGAAAAGAACCATTCGGTGACCAAGAGATTATTCCAGGTGTTTTCCCCCGTTAATGATGCAGTTGTATACCAAGACGTAGATGTCACAACTGATTTTCATCGGATCATTGGCGAACCCGTTACGGTTACCTAGTGCCACCGTCTGCCCACAGAGCAGGGCTGTCTTAACTACAGTGCTAAATAAAATCTATTACTGAATTAAACACACGCGTTCCACAGGGCAAAGCCGTCCACACCTCTTTATCAGTGTCGTCAGAGACGCCTCATTCGCGGAGCAGCCCTTTGTCGGTCATCATATCTGTCTCCACACTCTCGTAACGTTCTGAAGATGCTCCTTTACAGAGTTGTGTATTTGTCAAGCTGCCTGGTGAGAATGTCGGGGTAAATTTTTCACCGTTTTATGTATCGACCATTTTTTTCTTTTAATCAACGACGAGTCGTTCATCACTGGTGCGTGATTGGCTGTCCCCGTGGAATCCCGGGTCGAAGCCAACTCAGAAAACATATTACACAAGGAACGCGTTCAGGTATTATTTTGTGTTGTTGTTACTGTCGTAATATATTTAATCAGGATTAACAATTGGTGGATTTATGTCCAGTACAAGTTCAGCCAGACGTCCAAAACACAAACTATAACTTAACTATATCTATACTAGTATTCTATTACAGCTGTTAGCATATATATGTGTGTATTATTATATATATATATAAATATATATATATATATATATATATATATATATATATATAAATATATATATATATATATATATATATATATATATATAGTATATGTGTGTATGTGTGTGATGATATATATATATATATATATATATATATATATATATATATATATATATATATATATATATATATGTGTGTGTGTGTGTGTGTGTGTGTGTGTGTGTGTGTGTGTGTGTGTGTGTGTGTGTGTGTGTGTGTGTGTGTGTGTGTGTGTGTGTGTGTGTGTGTGTGTGTGTGTGTGTGTGTGTGTGTGTGAAAGAAATAACTTGGATATGTGCCTTTAAAATGTCTATTATATGCATTATGCATATTACAAAGTTAACATGTTGACAAGTTTGGTTTCTTCTCAACGTGTACCCGTGAAGACGTGTGCGCCCTCTACCCGTCACACTGTGAGCGAGCGATGTGATGTCCATCAACTACTTAGCGCGAGCCTCGAGTCACGTCCCACCAGCCCGGGCGGTGGATCATCGCCTCGTGCCTGGTGTGTAGACGGCTCACTACCTCGTCTGTAGACGGCTCACTGCTGCGGCTCCTGGCCTAACTTAATGTGCCTCGCGAATACGAAGCCTTGCAGAGCTGAGCGCCGAGACAATGGCCGACACCGATAACACAGCTGCGGACACACCTACTGACGCGGCGACATCAACGACAGACGCAACGTCTCATAAAGACGACATAGACAAGAAGACAGATGACGACTCTAAGGCGCAGGACATATTAACGGCGCTGGGCCTCAATACGATCTACGTTTACATCTCGTCCGTATCGCTCGATACAGAGGTAGGTAACACACAGACGGACAGACACGTCGGATACCGCACGTACAGTTAGTCAAACGACGGTTGCAGGCACTCGTTATGTGCGGAACCTGTGTCTTGTACACACACGCAATTTGTCGGAGGTATGCTATTGCGTCATTTACGAAGTCGACGGATGTTTCGTGTTTCGCCGCCGCCGCTGTTGCGGTGTTTTCCTATTTAGGCGGCGGTGTTATCTGATAGCCGCTGTTGCTGCCTCCATCCGCCGCCGGCCTCAGGTGGGCGGCCGGCGGCGTGCAGACAGCCTCAGTGAGCATGTCCCGGTAATGTCGTTTACCTACGTGAATCGTAGCGGCAGTTAACGGACGGGGAGTTTTCAAGACGTTACACATGTGTCACAACCAACTCAGATCAGTCCACGTGATTTACCAAAGATGGTTTCATTTGTTTGGTTTTGAAAACATGTTTTATTTAATTTGTACATTTCGAAAATCATAACGATAGATTTGTTAGAATGTCACGGATTCACATAATTTGCAAAACATGCCTGTATTTATAGACGTAATCATGTCTTTCGCTGATCAAAAGTTATTTACCATAACACATTTTTCTAGCACGATTATAACACTACGGTTCTTCTGAAATTACTATAAGTATATGTTTTCACATTCACTCGTCGACGTCGACACCACTCATTCAGACTCTACATTCACTCAACCGTCGACACGACCCATTCAGACTCTTACATTCACTCAACGTCGACACGACCCATTCACGACTCTACATTCACTCAACGTCTACACGACCCATTCACGACTCTACATTCACTCAACGTCTACACGACCCATTCACGACTCTACATTCACTCAACGTCGACACGACCCATTCACGACTCTACTTTCACTCAACGTCTACACGACCCATTCACGACTCTACATTCACTCAACGTCTACACGACTCATTCACGACTCTACATTCACTCAACGTCTACACGACTTATTCATGGCTATACACTCACTCGAAGTCGACACGACTCATTCACGACTCTACATTCACTCAACGTCTACACGACTTATTCATGGCTATACACTCACTCGAAGTCGACACGACTCATTCACGACTCTACATTCACTCAACATCTACACGACTTATTCATGGCTATACACTCACTCGAGGTCGACACGAATCACAGCGGTACATTTCCCGACATCGACACGACTAATTTCGCCAAATTGCTGTGGTGGTGGGGGGGGGGCGTAGGTGTTAACCACAGTGGCTCCCTGTCGGATATCATATCAATTATTAATATCTGTACTGTTATTTACCAGATACTTTCCTGTAGGCAGCCATCGTTTTTACATACGCTGCTTACTCCTGTAAAGAAACTTGTCCAGCTTCGACCAGCCACTTCTGATTTACTTTGTCCCTAAAATAAACACTAACATTGGGACGAGGGTTTTTATGTAGCTTCCTTCCTTGTAGTGTTAGCTCAGCTGAAACTATTCCTAAATTTTGCCGTCATTTAAAATACGTATTTTTTGCAAACTTGCCTATCCGCCATAGCTCCCTTGCGGGCAGGTCAATCTATCTGTTGACAACTGGAATGTCTGTTGACTATGCCATTGATCAAACCTATTGTATTGATGCGGCTCTGAGATCGGTTTCCAAGGATTTAGGCGCAATAGAACTTAATCATAAATATCGTATATATACTATTATTATACAGTGGTAAATATGTATTATATTATATTAGAATAAATAAACACATTATATATGAGCTATTTCTATGGGTCTACAATCTACCGCTTCATCGCTTTTGTAGCAACAATGTCAACCAAACTACTTTATAATACATGTAATTATATCCGTGGATGCGTATTCCGTCGGGGTATGAACTACACGAGGCCCAGACTCTACAGCGTTTATTTCGAATCCACGAGAGATTTGTTGTAGCTGATCGTTCAGAATATTGCTATTACCATTTATTTTTGGCTGCACAGTTGCGGTTGTGCAATAGGAGGTGGGACTATACGTTTTTCATATGGTACCAAGAACGGCCAGGGAAATACAGAAGACCATTAGAGCTGGCGTCTGTGTTAAGTTATTACGTTAGAACATCAGAACACGCACTGGAACACACACAGACAGGACAGTCAGACACACACACACACACACACACACACACACACACACACACACACACACACACACACACATTTTTTTAAAAAAAAAAAAAAATATATATATAAATATAAATATATAATATATATATATATATATATATATATATATATATATATATATATATATATATATATATATATATACACACAAATATACACAATCAATATGACCCGTGCTGAGTCGAGAAAACAATACTATTTTTGGTCGAACTCACAGTTCAATATAGCTATCAAACAGGCGCCTGCAGCTGTAGTTAGATTATATATTCTAAGACGCTTTAGTTGCCTTTTTAAATGTTTTTACAATTTGAAGACATTAAATTGCGCTATTTCTTTGTTGAAACCACCATTTCCCCTTTAATATCGTGTCTGTACAAATAGCAATAAATCCGGTTTCCTCTCCCGAGAATATCAAATTTGATAATTTCTTTTATGTTTTCATTACCGATAAACCGGCTAAGACTGATCTGAACTTGCCTCTCCAGTGACGTCATCTTCCGGATCAAACTATCCCCTATACAGTTGTCGCAGTATATACGTCGGCCTGATGTTTTGTTTCCACAAAAAATCACGCGTAGGACCAGACTGTTGACATAATATTATACGACATGTCCTAATAGGGACGTGGACATATGACGCGTAAACGCATCACATGTTCGGCACCCAATGTTCGATGGCTTGACAAAACATTTGCTTGACAATAGACCACACAGTGAACAGATGACAATATACCTGCTGCTTGGTTGTTGCAGCTGAAGGTGCGTCAACGACGAGTGATCGATGCCCTGGCGAGCAAGCAGATTCCGTACGAGGTGGTTGACATTGCCCATGACCGGATGGCGAAGCGGCGCATGCGCCACATGTCGATGGACGAGAACGCAGTTCCGCCGAGGATATTCCGCGGTGAAATCTACCTCGGAGTACGGCTTCGTAACCTTTATAAACTGGATAATCTCGTCACATCCGGATTTCCAAACGTGTCATTCGGTTGCAGAACAAACGTTATTATAAAATATATTCATTCATAGTTATGTCAAATATTAAAAAAAAGATTATGGACTGATATAGAAGGTATAAAAATTGCAACCTTTCTTCAAAATACTGTGTAAATTCGAAAGTTAATTTGTTTTACATTTCAAGTAACAAAACGACGCTGAATGCTGCACCGTCACCATAACTACAGCGTGAATTGGTACACATTGGCACAACATCTTGTTCTTCATAATTTAGTGTGGCATGAATAGTCAGTAGTTCGACACACTGATATGTTAATGGCTCATTTTTGTTACCTCAAGTAACCATTCATTTTGTTATTTGTTTCAGGACTATTTCGAATTTCAAGAAGCGCTAGATCAGAAACGTCTCGACGAATTTCTAACGAAATTGAGTCACTAACGTGTGTGCGTTCAGCCGGCCAGGGAGGTCTCTCTAAGACACCGTTTCGAGAAAGGGTAGCGCGGACGGGAAATCGGTGAAGCTTGCATGGAAACAGAACGTTGGAACTCATTTCACCAGTGGGAAATGACTGACGATGTCGATACCTGTCTGATACGATGCGCCACTGCTGGGAAAGTGTTAGGACACGGCGGTTCTTATTCACTGCGAGGCGACTCAAACTACGGACACCAGGTCACGTTGAGTGGTACTTCGAGTGTCTCCAATGATTGTCCGATTGTCAGCTTTGCTATCCCACGTGCCAGTACCATTGGCATAAATATTACATAATTTGCTAAAATTAATGCCATATGTGGAGCAAATTGTGTATCTCATCGTACGGTCATCCGATTGGAAACATCGCTGTGTTCACAAACAAATCAATATTACCGTTGTCTTGTATGATGTCTTAATGCTATGTATATTATTTATTCAGTATTTGTTTCTGTAATTTATCACAAGTTAACACATTGACGGCAATGGTCGACACAACAGTCACCCAAAGTCACGAATACTGGTTGCTGACAAAACAGGTCAAGAACCGTTGCCAGTGAAGAAATATTCAAATGAAAGATGTCTTTTGTTTTTGCTACTTTTTGCAGTACTGCTCTCAATAGTATGAATATTCGATATAATGATAAAATAATATAAGGACTATCCCATCAAAATAAAGAAATTTGAAATTGTCTTTATGTCTGTCACGTATCGCAGGGGGTCCGTTTGACCCACACGGGCGGCGTGACCAGACAGCAACTTGTGCCTTAGAGCGATGTCCAGTGTCCGCACTGTACAACAAACATATCCTGACGATACAATACCAAGCCTTTATAGGGTTGACAGAGTTGACAAATGTCCAAAAAAATATTTGGCATAAATTAAGAAATAACCATGTTATCGTGCCGACCCTGATCTGCTGGACACGTGTAGGGTTGTTTCTACGACCGCTGCTCTCACACCCTGAGAACGTGCTTTTATTTTTGGAAATGAAAATAACTGACGCAGATATAATAAACTTTTAATGATTTGTACCGCATATTAGAAACCAGTACAATGTAATGAACTTGGGTTTGTGTAAAATTAACTGAAAATACATTCGCGTTGCCTTGTGGTAAGTTAGACTATACACAACGACATCACCTGTAATTCTTCTGTCACAGCATCGTTATTATTGTAAAAAAAGTTCTAAAGGGATGACGCGTGTCACCCGAACAATAATTGTAACATAAATTATTTATATTACATTGTTTGTGAGACATGGATATTGTATTTAACTATACGTTTGCGGTTTGCTTACAATTTGTTTTCAATTTGACACTATTTTTTGTTTTGTCATTGTAGGCTCGTTGTAAATTGTTAAATAAAGTTATGTTGCTAGTACATGTGTTTCGTGTTTAACTCGGTTTAATATTAGAAAATGCACAGGGTCAATATGTAAAAAGTAAAACCTTAGATCACGAGTTCAAACGTCGACCACCGCGTTACGAACGTGCCGTGGTACTCGGTGTGTTCACGGAAGTAGGTTAGACAGAGGGCGTGGTTCTTGCCCACCAACAGGCCCTAATCGCGAGTGTGTGTGTGTGTGTGTGTGTGTGTGTGTGTGTGTGTGTGTGTGTGTATATAATATATATATATATATAATATATATATATATATATATATATATATATATATATATATTTTATATATAATATTATTTTATACATATATATATATATATATATATATATATATATATATATATATATATATATATATATATATATATATATATATATATATATATATATATATATATATATATATATATACAGTATTTATATAATTATATATGTATATAAATATACAATATTTATATAATTATATATGTGTATATATATATATATATATATATATATCCTTTAAAATGGAAAATTATTTATTTAAATAGTTATATGTTAAGCCAAGTAATAAATAAATATGATGTATCTAAAACCGCACGCACACACGCACGCACATGCATACCCGCACACACACACACACATACACACTCACACACATACACACACACCCCACACAACACACACAACACAAACACAAAACACACACACACACAACACACACACACACACACACACACAGACACACACACAAACACAAACACAAACACAAACACACACACAAACACACACACACACACACACACACACACACACACACACACACACACACACACACACACACAACACACACACAAACACAACACACACACACAAACACACACACACACACACACACACAGACACACAGACACACAGACAACACACACACACAACACACACACACACAACACACACACACACACAACACACATACACACATACCGCCCACACACAAACACACACACACACACACACACACACACACACACACACACACACACACACACACACACACACACACACACACACACACACACACACACACACACACACACACACACACACACACACAACACACACACAAACACAAACACAAACACATCTACGTACATTCACATTAACTCCACCGTTGTGCCGCGCGTCTGTTGCATCTAACTTGGTTCAGTCGACTAACCTAACCTCAAAACAGAACTATGCATCAAAATATGTAATTGTTAATGTGTGAACCAGTAATGGGCGCTAATAGCACACTTAAGTAGTTTCTCGATTGAGAATACCGCTGCATTCAAAAGTACACAAAGCGGCTTAAATTTATACGCAGACGAGAAGTCTGGTTATAACCCCAATGTCACAGCCCAATACAGGGACAGTGTCACAGCGCAATACAGCGACACAGTCAGAAAAAACTAAAGGAGACGGATCTTATTCATAATGCTATATGCGGCCACTAGAGGCAGTCTCACAAGTTGTCACAAAATCTACACAGCCGAAGCAAAAGCGTTTCAGACCACTACCGACCCCGCCATTACATAAGACGTCGGGAGCTTGCGATTACGACTGATCCAAAACGCCCCAAAACGTATTGCCCACTAAGATGCCCCCTGTGTGCATTAAAAAAAATTCCACTCGACAGATAGCGTCACTACTTCGATATTTTTTCATGGCGACTAACGCATCACCAAATACAATGAAACACGTTAGTTTGGACTTTCGCCAACTCAGTCCCCACCCCTAGACAGTCAGGGGTGACGCGACTGAACGTACATACTCAAGGCGGCGCAGTACTGGACTCACATAATAAGTACACACCGTCTGTTTTGACGGATGTTCGCATTGCCGAAGTTCGAGTTAAAGAATTCTTCTTCTTCAATTAACAATGGCTTATACATGATTCGTCAGTACAAAGTGAACAAACCAATAGCAAATGGCTAATGGCAATGGCAGTGCCCCTCTTGTCGTGAAGATCTATAGAGTCTATATTGCTGAGTGAACACAAACGAAAGTGGACATTATTCAAACACAGCCCAAATACAGGGATTCCCCACCGCGACTGGTCAGTTCTACTATGGTTTTAGCCACGGGCGTCGATCGGTGGGGGACGGGGGGACGCGTCCCCCCACTTTTCAGCGTGGGGGGACAGCATAGGAATTGTCCCCCCACTTTTCAGCTCAGAAACATTGCGAGGCATATAGCCTGACTCACCATTCCTCTCTCTTAAAAACCGCTAAACAGGACTAGCTAGACTATAAACTCGCGATATGAAGTTCCGACCATGCACCCATTAGAAAATCGACTAGATAAATTGCTTGGCTGGCCACACCGCGCAACTTGATCTTACTTTAGTAAATAACCATCATGCCGGACTGCGCCATTACCGTGCTCTATCTGTTTGCAACCTTGTGTTGATATTATTTATAGGCTCTAGCACGGGCGTCGATCGGTGGGGGACGGGGGACGCGTTCCCCCCACTTTTCAGCGTGGGGGGACAGCACAGGAATTGTTCCCCCACTTTTCAGTTCAGAAAAATTGCGGGGCATGTAGCCTGACTCTCCACTCATCTCTCTTAAAAGCCGCTACATAGGACTAGTAGCTAGACAATAAACTCGCGATATGAAGTTCCGACCACCCATTAGAAAATCGACTGGCCACAGCACGCAACTTGATCTTACTTCAGTAAATAATCATCATGCCGGTGTAGCACTTACATTTTTCCGGCGTTATCAACGTTCCGATTGACGTTTTTGCGCATGCGCAATAAATGTATACATTTATGGTATAAATATTACGGGTTGTTCGTTAGGATATATATATATAAAGTTATTTGTAGCAAATTAACACGAGGCAAACAAGTTTTGAAGCATGTTTTGATAGCAAAAGTGACGATAGTGCGCCATAATCCGTGACGGTGATTTAAACAAACGTAAGATGTTATTGTATTGAACGACATTATAAGCAACTCTTCACAGTAATCATCGCAGAAGAATTGATGAACAGCCCGTGGCATTCATCAATTCTTACAGAGGCACCCGTGTAACATTTGCATCTTGTCACCACGGACCATAGACATAAATAGAAAACACTAGTAGAACAATAGGGGAAAGATTAATGCCATGGACTTAGTGCCACGGACTTATATGCACATAAGTCCGTGTTGTCACTCTATGAATCAGGCAAGTAGTTATGGGTCCAAAGTCTAGCCTCCAAATTTTCAGGGATTGGGGTGAGCCATGTCCCTATTAAATTACACCATATATATATATATATATATATATATATATATATATATATATATATATATATATATATATATATATATAATATTACATAAATTTACATAATAAAATACATACATATATGTATATATAAATTGGTTCCCCGTCCCCCCCACTTTAAAAACCGGATCGACGTCCCTGGTTTTAGCTGCGCGAATGCTAAATTGGTCTCATGAAACCGGCCGTAAGCTGCATTGACTATTCGTTGTTAGCTGTGACCAGTAGACCGCGTATTTGCGCGTAAAGTTACACGGCTTCCTGAAGCTGGGCCCCAGTTAGCGTTCTTTGTTTCGTTCGTTATCAAATGAACATCCGTACAAATGCCGGACAATTGAATAGTCAAATAACGAATAGTTTATTAACGCCGCCACCGCAATCTGTCACGTTGAACATTTGCGTAGCTGCGACCGCCAGTTGACGTCACGCGTGGCTGGTCGACAAGACTGAGTAGAAGATGTCTTGCAACCGGGCGCAGGGTAGGGCAAGTGGCCCACCGTGCATACTCAGTGCATCTTATATCACCATCATCAGCAGTATTTGAAACATGTCACCTACACATGATGTAACTATTTATTAATCTTATTACACTACATATTAACAAATTCACGTCGTGAGTTTAAACATTCACATTATCAGATTACCCAACTTATTTACCTTAACTATCAAGAAGCCAATCTAGCTGGCTAGTTTCCACCTTTTTCAATTATCCCCTGGCAGTACAGACGAGCAACTCATACAGACTACATGACTATAATATTTTGTGGTAATTGAAGTTGATACATATATCTATTTTTTATTTCAAATATTTTTCATACTGTTGTTTTTAGAAAATGGAAGTTTATTTGGCCATTGTTGTTGCCTGTGTATGGGTTCACATGCTATAAAGCGCCACGAGCAATTATAATTGGAGCTGGCATTATATAAAATAAAATAGTATAATAATAATAATAATAAAAAAATATATAATTATTATTATTATAAGACCCAAGTACAAGAGCAGATGAAGTTATTTATGGCGAAGTGAAACAAGACCCTAGACAGTTGTGAAATAAGCAACTGGCACGTAACTGCTGCCAGTGTCCCCCTGTCATCCCTTGTCACAGGACGTGACACGGCAGCGCTGGGTGTCGAGTGTCCGTGCTCTTAACGTGTTGTATGTCGAATGGGGGGTGTTAGATCAGGGGCCACACACGCTTTTATAGCATAGGCCAAATGATGTTCAATCATATTACTAAGGCATACGTTTGTTCTCATGAACTACAACTAAACAACACACTAGCTAAGCCCAGTTTCATGGCGCGTACTTAAGACGTCGTAGCGGGCGATAGTAGCACCATGTATTTAGTAGGCGTAACTTTACGCTAGTTGAAATATGTACGATACGCTCCCGACACGCCCACTCTCAATATAATTATTTTTAATGTTTACACTGGATATCCTTTACATTCATCATAGCTTCCCATTTGCTATACGAACGACAAAGGCGGCAGCTAGAAAGAAAAAGGTTATTCAGACACAGCACATATACAGGGATTGCCCACCGCGACCTAACTAGGTCAGTTCTACTACGATTTAGCTGCGCGAACGCTAAATTGGTCTCATGAAACCGGCCGTAAGCTGCATTGACTATTCGTTGTTAGCTGCATAATTATACCGCATAATTGCGCGTAAAGTTACACAGCTTCATGAAACTGGGCCATAGTGTCTGTGTGTGTGTGTGTGTGTGTGTGTGTGTGTGTGTGCGTGTGCGTGTGCGTGTGCGTGTGCGTGTGCGTGTGCGTGTGCGTGTGCGTGTGCGTGTGCGTGTGCGTGTGCGTGTGCGTGTGCGTGTGCGTGTGCGTGTGCGTGTGCGTGTGCGTGTGCGGGTGCGGGTGCGTGTGCGTGTGCGTGTGCGTGTGCGTGTGCGTGTGCGTGTGTGTGTGCTGTGTGTGTGCCGCCGGAAATGGTCTCTGTAGTAAGTTCGGGAAAAATTCGTAACCCGCGTATGTCTAAGAGATGTATGACGAAAGCGTTAAGTTGGCAACTCGCGCTGCTGTGTAGAGAAAACGGCAACTGACATGAATTATATGATAACTAATTAACATACATCAGGGCAATTGACCGAATTGTGGTCTTCCGGTATGATACAACGAAATGCCCGAAACGTTCACACACGAACACAACCAAACCACAACATTAGTCTATTGTGTCATTATCAACGAAACGTTCACACACGAACACAACCAAACCACAACATTAGTCTATTGTGTCACTATCAACGAAACGTTCACACACGAACACAATCAAACCACAACATTAATCTATTGTGTCACTATCAACGAAACGTTCACACACGAACACAATCGAACCACAACATTAGTCTATTGTGTCATTATCAACGACATTTTCACATAGGAACACAATCAAACCACAACATTAGTCTATTGTGTCATTATCAACGAAACGTTCACACTCGAACACAACCAAACCACAACATTGGTATACTGTGTCATTATCAACGAAACGTTCACATACGAACACAATCAAACCACAATATTAGTATATTGTGTCATTATCAACGAAACGTTCACACACGAACACAATCAAACCACAACATTAGTCTAATGTGTCATTATCAACGAAACGTTCACACACGAACACAATCAAACCACAACATTAGTCTATTGTGTCATTATCAACGAAACGTTCACACACGAACACAACCAAACCACAACATTAGTATATTGTGTCATTATCAACGAAACGTTCACACACGAACACAACCAAACCACAATATTAGTATATTGTGTCATTATCAACGAAACGTTCACATTCGAACACAATCAAACCACAACATTAGTCTATTGTGTCATTATCAACGAAACGTTCACACACGAACACAATCAAACCACAACATTAGTATATTGTTCCATTATCAACGAAACGTTCACACACGAACACAATCAAACCACAACATTAGTCTATTGTGTCATTATCAACGAAACGAACACAATCAAACCACAACATTAGTATATTGTTCCATTATCAACGAAACGTTCACACACGAACACAATCAAACCACAACATTAGTCTATTGTGTTATTTTCAACGAAACATTCACACACGAGCACAATCAAACCACAACATTAGTATATTGTGTTATTTTCAACGAAACATTCACACACGAACACAATCAAACCACAACATTAGTATATTGTGTTATTTTCAACGAAACATTCACACACGAACACAATCAAACCACAACATTAGTCTATTGTGTCATTTTCAACGAAACATTCACACACGAGCACAATCAAACCACAACATTAGTCTATTGTGTTATTTTCAACGAAACATTCACACACGAGCACAATCAAACCACAACATTAGTCTATTGTGTTATTTTCAACGAAACATTCACACACGAGCACAATCAAACTACAACATTAGTCTATTGTCTCATAATCAACGAAACGAACACAATCAAACCACAACATTAGTATATTTTGTCATTTTAAACGAAACATTCACACACGAGCACAATCAAACTACAACATTAGTCTATTGTCTCATAATCAACGAAACGAACACAATCAAACTACAACGTTAGTCTATTGTTTCATTATCAGGATATCATGTTTTAATTAAACTAAATTGTATTCGTTATGCCTATGTACAATTTATAAAATAATCACGGTAAATGGCAGCATCGCCAACGACCTCTTTGTTTCCTCACACCTGTCTTCATGCCAGGCCAAACTGGACAAAGTGGGCTTACTCGTGCACTTAGTGACTTGTACATGCTCCAACGATGCCAGCATTTGCCAACTGATGACATATTTTGGGTGCACCACGCATGTTACAGCGACACTATGCCCGTATCACGCATGGTATTACTGATACAAGTACATGTTTTTCTTAGATAATCACGACATTTTGCCTTCAGGTATTAAATTGAAATGGTTTACGAAATCCAAGCATCAACAGGCGTGGCTCTCTTATGGACTTTTTTCTCACAAAACCCAATCGGCGCTGACGGCCAAATATTCAGCCGACTCTCCCACTACTGTATACAACTGGCAAAGCGAGACCAGTCTCAAGACGATGTGTGCGTTCTGTCTGTGAATAGTTAAAGCGCTCTCTGGGCGTTGGCCGATACGCAATCCTTTGACCAGCGTTCGCTTTCAATGAGCTGTTTCCCAGGCACCATTTGCATGTCGAAACGTCGCTATCAGTCTAGAAAGAAGACGGCGAGACACTGGGATCGAGTTAGGTCGAGCGGCATTATCTGTCGCTGTCACTTGACGAGAGTCTCCACTGCCGACGACGTCGTCTTCTCCGTGAACCGATACAGACGTAGTAAGTCCTCTGCTTTTGCGATTTACTGTTTTAGATTATTAAAGGCTTAATTAGTGTCGTCGCTCCGGTCATTTCAAATTACTTTTGAGAAATAACAAAACTAATTTGTGTCCGACTAGTTCGTTAAGGCATCTGCTTGTAAGTTATTTTGATAAAATCATTTGTTTGTATGTAATTTTGCTAAAACCATCTGTTTGTATGTAATTTTGCTAAAACCATCTATTTGCATGTAATTTTGCTAAAACGTCCTGTTTGTATGTAATTTTGCTAAAACCTGTTGTTTGCATTTAATTTTGCTAAACCATCTATTTGCACGTAATTCTGCTAAAACTTCCTATGTGTACGCGTGTACTTTTGCTAAAACCTGTTGTTTTATGTATGTCGCTAAGATCATCTGTTTGTACGAATTCTGCTAAACGATCATACAAATAAGTAACTTATTTATTTTCTGACCAAAGAACAATTTAGTTGATTACCAAAATCGACATTGTCACGATTCACTAACTAATCAAATACAATTAATTCAAATACATTTTACCATTTTATTCGAATCAAATACTTTTTATTTATTTTTGCAACAACAAAAGCAATAAAATGCAAAAACGCCGTTTAGGAAAATGCAGTATTACTTGGTTACGACGTAGATTATAATCTAAAATGTACTATATTCTGTTGAAGTCCCATCAACCACGAATTGGTGTGTTTCATCCCTCCGGAGGCGACGACCATGTACTACTACTGGTTCTGGCCCCGGGTCTACCGGCCGTTGTTCTGGCTCAAGTCTTTCACGAGTCCCGCGGACACCGAGTCGCAGCACTCGGCGGAGACGGAGGAACCCGAGAAGCGACGGCGGCGGCGGTGTGGGGCGTGGTGGGTGCAGCCCTGCTGCTGTCTCTGGATGCTGCTGGGGGCAACCCTCGCCTTCGGTCTCCTCGGCGGACTTGTCGTCCTGCCCGCCATAGGTAGGTTCTACCTTCGGTCTTATCGGTGGACCTGTAGTCCTGCCCGCCTTAGGTAGGTTCTGCATTCGGTCTCCTCGGCGGACTTGTCGTCTTGCCCGCCATAGGTAGGTTCTGCCTTCAGTCTCGTCGATGGACTTGTCGTCCTGCCCGCCATAGGTAGGTTCTGCCTTCAGTCTTATCGGTGGACCTGGCGTCCTGCCCGCCATAGGTAGATTCTGCCTTCAGTCTTATCGGTGGACCTGTCGTCCTGCCCGCCTTAGGTAGATTCTGCCTTCAGTCTTATCGGTGGACCTGTCGTCCTGCCCGCCTTAGGTAAGTTCCGCCTTCACTTTCCTCGGTGGATTTGTCGTCCTGCCCGCCATAGGTAGGTTCTGCCTTCAGTCTCATCGGTGGACCTGTCGTCCTGCCCGCCTTAGATAGGTTCCGCGTTCAGTTTCTTCGGTGGACTTGTCGTCCTGCCCGCCATAGGTACGTCCTGCCTTCAGTCTCCTCGGTGGACTTGTCGTCCTGCCCGCCAAGGCATAGGTAGGTTCTGCCTCCGGTCTCCGCGGCTGAATCGTAGTCCTTTGCAGGAATAAGTCTCTTTATTTATTAAGTAATATAAGAGGAATAACTACATTGGAAGTTGTATACCAAGTCTGAAACTAGTCTAAGAGGAGATATGATAAAAATGTACAAAATAGTGCAAACTATAATATACGATCCTGAATCAGCACTAGAGCTTTTAATAAACAATGAGACATCACCGAGACCAGGGAATCGAGACCACATTATCGGTTTATCCAAATGGAAAAGCAAAATCTAAGACAAATATATTCCTACTTAGTGTGGTAGAGCCATGGACTAACAATATTAAACATTAAACACCTATTAAAAATAATTTATATTGATTCAGGTCAAATCAGGCGATCTTGTACAACTTTGTAGCAACTATTAATAGATACAGAATCTGAAACACGTGACTTGATTGTTGGTATTGGATATTAAAATCCGACAATTGAGGAACAACATGTATCCTACGATCATATGGTATCATAAGATAAAATAAGGTAATATAATTCGCAATTTGGACAATAATACCTCGCAGAATACAAACTTCCAGTTTCAAAACAAACTTGATTGGCAATATAACCGACGCAAGTTGACCTGACAGCAGTGCCGTTTGATTTAACGTATGCACAAGGTGTTATGCATATAAATATAAACGGTACAAGCAGGTCTCGACCGTGTAATTTGCGGAGGTATGAATGTCCACTGAAAGAACAATTAAAATACAGTCGTGTTAATGCTTGTCACAGTATGTCGCCAAAGAACAAGTCAAATAAAGTGATTATTTCTCGGGAAATTGCTTCGCGTCCGAAATACTGATATTTGACCAGATATAATATTCTTTCAACACACTTATATTAACTTCGCAACGGCCGATTACCTTTTCAAAGTTAAATAATATTAATTACTTTGTTGAAGAAAGTACGAAACGTAGTCTAAAATGAGCAAAGATGCCAACATTTACTTTTCATGAACTATGAACTAAAAACAATTTTATTTATGTTTGATGCCTATCATAATGTTTTACCATACGATCTTCAAAAGTTATTCATAAAATCTATTCCATTATATTCTGCACGTAGAACACATCAATTCATCAGAGAAAATGTCCGCATAAATATGAGAGCAATGTCCATACCTGTACTCGGCGTGAAATTGTGGAATTCTCTCAACGAATCGCTTGTTAGCATAATGTCCAAATATACATTTAAACGTCATTACATTAATATTCTCATAGGCAAATATACCATGTAAATATACATGATTATAACGACAAATTAACATTTGTTGTGTGCACGTATTTATTTGTTGTGTAAAAGCATCATTACAATTAAAAACTAAGAATTGCCACTTATCATTTTTATGAAAAGTGTTCACAGGGGTAGACACATATAAGTGTTTCACTTCATGTCTACTCCTTTTCAAAACATATTTCTTAATTGTATTTCATTCGTACCATGTGACTTATTATTATTTGTATTTGTATTGCTTGCTTTTTAATGTTGTGTGTTTTGAAATAAATTGATTTGAATTGAATTGAATGTATCGTGTGATTAAACATACATTAATTATGCTTAACGTGATAACGTTTTATATCGCATTTCTTGTGCTACTTGCAATGTATTTACACATTCACTGTCACACCATCAGAATATACATATTCTTCATCGTGGAAGAGCATCGTCTTTGTTAGTCTTGTACCCAAAACCGTAGAGTTGTATTTCATTGGTGCTGTGTGACTCACCGCTGCCGATCCGGCAGTTTTTCTGAAAGCAGGCACTTTCAGGGTGCAGTAGACACTCCTTGTGGTTTTGTTCGCTTGACGTTTTAAGGCAAATATCATATCATCAATTCAATACTTACACGAAAAGTGGCTCTCTCGAATATATAGTTGTGCACAGTCAGCTGTGGCCAGGGGTCAGGCCGGCCAAACACAGTCAATGAATAACGCGTTTACGCATGCGTAGCAAAGTGGCGGAAGCAGATTGATTCAAATCGTTTGCGATGAACTACTCAGGCTGATAAGTTTGAATCAATAGGTACTCACTCATGTACATGTCAATTTAGATCATATGTCTTCTCTTTCAGTGCAGAACCCGGACGCATGGCCTCACTTTGGCAACTCATCATCAGAACAGGAATTAGGTCAGTTTATCATATTAATATTTACACGTATCTGACTATTTCCAATATTAGAAGTGATCACAAATTCCACAAGCTTGGTTTAAAAAACCACGTTGTTGTTATTCAAGAGACCTGTCTGAAACTACTCACAGTTCATATGTTCTACAGTTGTGACAAATTCATAATTAATATTTAGAAAGCGTAAAGAGTCATAAGTTAGGAGGAAATGTCGTGGCCATTTTGCTTCATTTCAATTGTGATAGTATATTATCAATTAGCTAATGTTCATGGACAAATTACAATTTCTATAACCAATGCGTAGATGGTCTATGTTTATCATAGATTCAATGAAGCATTTCTTCATAGGCTGCACACTTAAAATAATGTTACGATAAATGCGCATTATATTTTGCAGTGGTGTGTGACCCAAACAAATAAATCTAAATCAAGTCTAATTTGCTGACATGAAATTAAATTGTTGTTCTGAATGGTTGTGAAATAGATGATTGCATACGTACATTCGCGTACATGATGGATTCGTGTGAGGTACTTTCAGAAATAAAATTGCTCTCTTCTAAGAGGGTCGTCAATTTGTTACCCACGCCCGCACACCTACTTAACGCCCGCTAGATGAACGCAGGAAGAATGACTTATTAAATAAAAAACCGCCTGGCTGCTCATCCGTGACTCCTGTTGCATAGTCGAGACTACAAAGACCCAGTGCTTTCATGGGTGTGAATGGTGTCTAACGTCACACACATAACAGAGTACAGACCAACTGTACAAACGCATACACACAGGGACCCACGCACGCAAATAAACACGCAAACACACGCATACACACACGTGCACGCACACGCATGAATTCGCGCTGCACACGCACACCCGCTCGTGCATACATGCACGCACGCATACACATGCGCGCGCTCACGCACACACACTTGTTATAATTGCTCATTTGTTTATCACATCATCTGAGAAACCGACACAACCCCTCCCTTCCTCCCATATTTGTTTTTGAGTGGGAAGAGATATTGCGATATACTAGGCATTGACATGCGTTTATCTTTTAAAAAATATATTTAAAATATATATATATATATATATATATATATATATATATATATATATATATATATATATATATATATATATATTGCATACGAAATTGTCCCTCACTGCATCTTTTTCTGTCTGTTTTTTGTGTCTGTGTGCTGTGTGCTGTGTGCTGTGTGCTGTGTTTCGTGTGCTGTGTGCTGTGTGTCTGTGTGCTGTGTGTCTGTGTGTCTGTGTGTCTGTGTGTCTGTGTGTCTGTGTGTCTGTGTGTCTGTGTGCTGTGTGTCTGTGTGTCTGTGTGTCTGTGTGTCTGTGTGTCTGTGTGTCTGTGTGTCTGTGTTTCTGTGTGTCTTTGTTTATTTGTCTGTATGCTTGTGCGTCTGTGCTTCTGTGCGTCTGTGCATTTGTTGGTGTCTGTTGTTGTGTGTTGTGTGTGTGTGTGTGTGTGTGTGTGTGTGTGTGTGTGTGTGTGTGTGTGTGTGTGTGTGTGTTGTGTCGTGTGTATACGGGGTGTTGTCCCTGTGTCTGTGTATACGTGTGTGTTGTCTCTGTCTCTGTGTCAATTTGTGTGTTGTCTCTGTCTCTGTGTGTACGTGTGTGTTGTCTCTGTCTCTGTGCAAACGTGTGTGTTATCTCTGTCTCTGTGTGTACGTGTGTGTAGTCTCAGTTTATCTGCTCTCATAACTGCCGATATGTCATAGTCGTTGCCGAGTGTGTCACAACGAAGGGCGGTGCACTGACTTTCGTGTCGTCTGTACGACTAACCACCCTTCGTAATAATTTTATAATGTTTATTTAAACTGAACCGTCAGCGTAAACCCTTGGCGGTCCGCCGCTGTAACGGAGCAAACGAGTTGCTATTGCTGCCAATGTTGCAGATGTGAACGAGTGTGCCAGCAGCCCGTGTCAGAATAGTGGCAATTGTACCGACGGTGTGAACGGGTACACGGTGTCTGTGCTGATGGCTACACGGGAGACAAGTGTGAAACAAGTACGAAGATACGCATTTTTATTTGCCATAGAAGATGGTCTTAATAACTATTCAAACAGCTATTTTAAAAATGCACCAATTTGGTCACACTGAAATGTTACTGTACTTCTTCCTAAATACTTTGAAATTAGTAGGAATCAAGTTTTATTAGATAAAAATGTACATCCTGTTATAATTCTTTCTTATGTTGCTGTTTTTCTCTTCATTAATGTTCTGAGTGAGGTTAATCTCGATACTTGCAAATGCAGCCACAATTGCTTACTACGTTGTAGACGAGAAAGAGTGTGCCAGCCGTCCGTGTCAGAATTGTGGCAATTGTACAACAGTTTAAACGGGTACACATGTACCTGTTTTAACGGTTACGTTGATTTCGACTGCGTAACAAGTAAATATAGGTGTCGCATTTGTTTTGGTCTCGCTTATCCGACAGTCGCTCGGCTGCGTAACTTCACAAAAACATTTGGGTTTGGTTATGGGAACTTTTCTGGGCAAAACCGGAACCCCCCTTAAAGGGGGAGTGAAGCGGCTGAACAACCACAGCCCAAACATAAGAACATATCATTTACAGCATTTGTAACCATAATTTGACAAGCACAGCGTCACGGTATAATTTAATTTTTTTTTTAAACTGAGCTACTTTCAACACAGGGCGCTGCCATCTTGCCTAGGGCCTTGTCTGGTTTGATTGGAGCTTTGTTTACATTTCACGGAAGCCGCCAGTCGATAGGCGACGCAGCATAGCTCTCGCAAAAACGGGCCAAACGCTTTAAAAACAAACATAATTAAACAATTTAATGCACTGTATAGTTAATAGATAATATGATTGTTAGTAAGCAACTTTTCACATACTTCCACGAAAGGATTCCTGCCAAAAAAACAGGTTAGAGATGATGAAGTTGGCGTGTCCGCCGGCGGAAAGTTCGACAAGAGTCTGGGTGGTCACTTTCAAACGCCGATTGCAAGCCTAATTACAAACGTGACGAGCACAAAGGGACACTGAACAAAAAAACATAAGTCTCGATCAAAGCCACAGGTGCATCTTTGGCCGATTTGTTTGCATATAAGTACGCAGCGAAAAAATAATATTTGGTGAACTGAGGGGGAAAAACCGGACACGATTTCCTTATTTGGAAGGTGAAGCGGCGCGTAGGAAATTACATGCCGAAACCAGCTTGATGTTGCCAAGCCGACTCGGCACTTACGAGTACCAACGTGTATCGTTACGACTACAATTTTTTAATTTTTCATCGTCTGTATAAAAACGAATGTGACCTAAGCAAAGTTTAAATGTAATAAGAAATATGAATGTAATAAAGTAAAAATATGTGTGGATAGTATTATTTAATGTGAAATAAAGATTGTTTATATAATCCACGGATTTAGGTCAACAGTTCGCCGGCGAGCTGTATCTAGACCTAGCAACCAACGCCGGTTCGTTGGTTGCTAAAAATAGCTCGAGTCTCAAAGGTACAAGTAAACTTTTTGTTTCTGAATAGACAGTCGCCGGTGGTGGAATAACCTTCTTCAAATAATGACATAACAAGAAATGACAGCTACGACCATACATGCGTATGACGTTTGTTTTAAACAATACTCGTCGTCATATGCAAATTAGAGTGACTCGCTAATTTGTCAACAACAGTCAAGAACTGTCGGTCATATTACAGGCATTACTTGGAATTAATTAACAGAAACAGCAAAATACAAATTTATGTTATTATTTAAATTAGACTGTTAACTGCATTCAATAAAACACTACCGTATATAATATAATTGGTTATAGGCATAATAGTAATAACCAGGTTGACACATGCTCTTAAATTTAAATAAGTTGATTTAACCCATAAATCAACCGATTTAAATCATTCAAGAAAAAAACCTCTGGTTTTATTAATTGCTGATTTATAAAGGGAAGATCTTATTTAGCGCAGTAACCAATTTCAGGATTGCTGAAAGCGCTTTACACTTTTTTTCCCCTGACAGACCTGTTCAATCAGATATACCATCTCAACTTCTCTGGGAAGCACCCCGGCGATTTTGTTAAAATTAATGCGCGAAACTTTCGTACACATATCCACCACTATCTATAGCCATGCGGGTTACTCATTTTTACAATGGAGCAATGTAGAGTGAAAAACAATTGCCCAAGGTTTTAACATCACAGCAGAGAATTGGAGACATAGCTGTTGACTTATGAATACTGTCTGTTGAACAGTAGTTTGCTTACAAGTTAATCTTGGCCATTACATGAGGACACTGTTTTTTGACATTATGCAAGCTGAGGATGTGCTGTTTATATGCATTTTATCATCGAAGCCAGAGACCAGAACGACAAGTAGGAAACGGCGAGAAGCAGCCATGCAGGTTAGTAAAATATTATTGTCATTATGAGTATGGTATCATTTATTTGTTTCTAGTAACATCTGTACATGTGTGCATCGCACAACTTTCTATGAAATAATGAGTATAACAACAATAAAATATGCTACAGAATCAATCACACTTAACACAGTGTCACTATTAAGTATGTTAATGTGTCTATCCAATGACATTGCCCATCATAACCCAAGTCAATTGGCAATATTACCTGGGAACACATTTAGTATTTTTATTTAGGCATATTAAGAGTGTCATCATAAAATATCCGTAGAATATTTTATAACTTCATGTATGCCCCTGCTGTTATTGCTGTAGAATATGCATGGTCAAAATATACAATATACAATCAATCTTTTACAAGCAATTGTTTTGACATACATAATAAGTCACTAGTGTCCGATATTTAAAAACTGACAGATTAATAAATTTCTAAATAACCGACAACGTTTTTTTATCCCCCAAAACATTATGTACCCAAATGTGGATCTCACCTTTAAGAATTTGCAGTTTTGCTTTGCAAATGACAAACAGGCAAAATTTGTTTTAGTTGGGCGTCAGAATAGTCTCCTGACAGCAGGTAGTAATATCACTGATCCCGTGATTAAAATTAATAGTTACATGATGAAAAACATTTAGAACCTTACATTGGCCCATAGCCTGCATTGTTACCTGCAAGGGTTGTAAACATCATGATCAAAGTACAACATAGGACTGCTGTTACTAATTGCGGGTTAAACAGCCTAGTGAAATTAGGCAATAAGATCACAATCTTAGTAGTGTCCTGTGTTTCCTAGCAAAAGTGAAAAGACTATCCATACCCAATACAAACATCACTGCCTGGATGAACCCCCATCATCTCTCTAGTGCACTTGCATTTCTTACCAGTTCACAGTCATAATTTTATGTTAGGGATGATGAAAAGACAAACCAGTGCAACAGAGATCAGCTTTAAATGTTGCTAACTTTGAGTGTTTAAATAAATCTTCAAATTTGTTGGAGAATTATTATCGACCAACATGACTAGTATATTGAATCGGAAATGAATAGTGTTACTGTGTATAACGGAATAAGACTATAAAATAAGAATATAAAGTAGGAAAATTATATTTTAAAAAGGGCCCTGTATTCTGCTTTAAATTTGTACCACAGACATCAGCATTGTTCAGTTAGTGCAGTTAGTGTTTGATAACTGGAAGGTGTCCATAATCACTTCCCAAAAGTATTTATAAAGAAAATGGCCAAGAAGTTTATTTAGAAAACCTTATACAATCCCCCACCCACCCACAAATGAAACGTATGTATAAACCCCAATGTAAAAAATATTCTTAAATTAAAAACAAAATATTAGTATTTGAATAAAGCTGACATTTGTATTTTTTGGGAAAAAACAAGTATGACTTTGATTATGGCCAAATAGGTTTTCTGATTGGAACAAAAAGGGGGACATTGATTGCACCTAACTAACTTAAACATTTTATTTCCTTTTTATGTGCAAGTGGGCTTGTATAATTGGTTTACTATGTAATTTATGTGAGCTGCTTATGTAGGAGTGGGTTTTGTTTGTTTGTAATGATGTCTGAATGACTCAGAACACATACATATTAATTCAAATATGCCAGGAAGGTTAGTCATATAATGGAATCCCACAAAATGCACCATTGAAAAGGTAATGTTCTATTTATTGCAGGAATGTTCCCTGGTTGAAACACAACACCCTACTCAGCCCACTGTCCACTGGTCTCATTTTAGACAGAGTTGACTAGTGACCCTGGCTAGCAGTAGCAGACAAGCCAGAAAGCAGATACCCCCCAAAACCAAAACTGATATGGGGGTCATTTCAAAGGGGTCTTCTCAAAAACCAAATCACCAGTATTACTTTGTGTTTTGGGGGGCCCCTTTGAATGATGCAATAAAATACAGATTTCTTGTGTACAGTAGCACCACCACATGCAACAGCCATGCAAAAGTAGATTTGTTTAACAATTGTGGAAAAATAGTCTGGGGGACCCTATGGGGCCTGTGGAATAATTCAATCAAATTTAGATTTCTCGTGCATAGTACGTTACAATATCCACAGATGCATCTACACAAAAAATTTGATCCTGAACACTTTCCGAAATGCCAATTATAAGTTGATTTATTCTGTGGTTTTTTATGACATAGGTACTGCAATGAGAAAAAAAAAGATGACAAAAAATTGTTATTTATATGTATATCACAGAAGATACATACCATCTTACATATGTATCATTCTTTCAGATGAAGGATTCACAAATACCAAGCAAAAACCCTTTTAAAGGATCCTGTGCACCAGATGACATTGTCCCTTTATGGCAGTATGGATTTCACATTGCAAAGCCTTTAACTTGTAGTGTCAAACTCAAACAGAGCCAGTGATCATGTCGCCAATGCGATACTTTATCAATGCAGCAATTAATACAGATGATATTGTTGTTCCATTGAATATTCATCATGACCATGGGTATGCAAAGTTGTCGTCGCAGTCCTGCATGCCTTCTTCCCAAATGACCATGGCAGTCCAGTCAATGTGGATGACACTTCGGATGTCCCAGTCTCACTGTCTCCATCTTCAGATCATTCTGTCTGCAACAGTCAGAAGGAAAATTCTGAAGAAATGATCCGGAAAATGTGGTAGCGGATGACATCGATATCACTGATGATGACTCAAGCAGTTCTGACACTAATGAGAAACAGAGAAAATGTTGTTTTTAAAAAAAAAAATTTCCCTTTTCTGCACCTGCAAAAAAACCAGGCTAGTATACTATGCCTGCTGCCTGTTGGAATCATCCCATTGAACATGTGCAGTGATGATATGCAGCTAACCGAAAACATTCTGACATTTGATTTATAGTAAACAATCATTATCTTATAATGATTATTAGTAATTGGCAAAAATGTGTAATTCATCAATATCACATCATGAAGTCAGCGCATTTTTGATTTGGGTTTTTGAAATACTTTAATAAAATTATCACAGCATTTCACAAACAATTAATTTTTATGTAAAATTGTTACAGCATTTTGCAAACACATGCATTTATGATTGTCATGATGTGGTCTTGATAACATATACACCCGCACATATCCAATATACTGTACACAATATATTAAAACTCCAATTCAATATTCTCATGTGAATTGCACAATGTCCTTATTACACATCTATTTATTATTCAGACTTGCATGGCAGCACGCATATCTAAATAACATTATTTACATAAATTAAACAAATTGTATTAACATTTTAAAATGGAAATTAAATAATTATATTAAAAGGATGCACACATCATGTAACATCCTGTCAAAAAGAAAATAAGTTTGTAACAAAGATTTACGTTACGAATTCGAAGATAGAATGAATTTTTTATTTATATATGTGTCATTGTGTGGCCATACAAGTATAATTGCTCTGTTTAGGTTTGAATCGCAAAATAATTTTTCGATACCTGTTGAACTACATATTACTTACCTCGAACGAACGAGTCTGCACGCAAATCGCACATAGACAACAGACCGATATTCCCAACATTGTCATTGACAGATGTCTTCGTCAGTCATTGACATAGCTCATGCGGCATCTGTCAGCACGGTCGAGCAACCCAGCTTTCTCCAGACAACATACAAATTTGATGTGCGTCGACATTGGGACCAGTATCCACACAAACACCAAAGCCACATTCACATTGTTCCCAAAATCAAACATCCTCGATTCCATACAAATTGCGATCTTTTCTCGCCGTCTCGTCGACTCTCGGCGGGGTTTAATTGACGCCTCGCACCTCGGCTCGCACGCTGGGTTAAGCAAGAATTAATGGCTTTACATGTGTCACTTGTGCTATAGATGCTTCTCTCACTTGTGCTACAAATGCTTCCTCTGTCGGATCCATTTTCTACTGTGATTTATCCAAGACCACTAGCAAATAGCGTAGCTCCTCGCTAACGTAAAACACTTCCGACATTTGTAAACAACAGAAAAATAGTCCGGACTGACCTTCCTTTCGGTAGGCCCGCCCCTTGAAGCCTGTCAAAATCTGCTCTCGGGAAGTGTCACGTTTCGAATTGTTTCATTGGTTAAAAATCTTTGGTATTTAATAACACCTTTTTATTACGAATGCAAATAAATATTATTTGTTGACACATAGGATCCCTTTCGTGTATAATAAGGTACCATATCTTTGTTTTTGCGCAGAAATGTCTAATAACGAAGAAAACCGAAAGAAACCAAAATTTTACATGGGCTAGATAGGAGGTAATCAAACCACTCGGCTTGGAATAAAGATGGCGATACGCAGTGTTCTATGACGACGATTATAGGCACTGAAAATATTTTTTCCCAGTTTGTCTGATAAGTGAATATGCTTCTGTCACCATTAATGTATACTTATATAGTATACATTTAGGTATATGGAATGTTACAGCTGTGTTTCAGTTCCCCTTTAAGTATCCTGGATAATCCTGTTGTAATTCCAATTCGTAAACAACTGCAAATTTGTATTTCTGTTTATTTTTATGTTAATATAAGTTTAATTTTGAATATTTTTTATGATACAGTATTATCTGATAAAAAGGTATCCTGATTTAATTTGTTATTTCAATTTCGGCCTGAGAACCAATCAGCGTCTCTACCCTATACTGCGGTGAGGTCGCCCTGTCGGTCGATGGGCTGAAAAGTGCTGCCATCTCACGGAGTCTGATTAATCGAGGCTACATTTGTTCTAGCCTCGATTACACAAGCGCCGTGAGGTAGAGACGCTGACTGGCTCTGTGGCCGAATTTGAAATAAACAGTTAATAAAGATAACTTGTTATCACGCGTAATACTATATTATAAACAAATTCAAAACTGAACTTGTACTGAAATCTGTCACATATAAAATATACAGACATTACATTGTTTTCTTTTGTTATATTTCATTTCATTTTTTCTACTCTTTATGTTGTGTATTGATGATTTAAGCTTTAGTTTCGTTATCCAAAGCACACATATTATCTAAACATTATTATTTTATACACGTAAACTTGTGAATTAATCCAAAACAGTGATGCCATCTGACGGCTTGTACATAAGTGTTACATAAATAACTTTTTATTATAATCTCGGATAATATACGGATTTATGTTGTACGCTTCTGTTTCATTCGTGTTTGTAAAAAGCTGTTTACAAGTATATGTATTATAACACTCCGGCCCTTAAAATATCAGAGCAGCTGTGGTCCGGAAGATGAAATAAACACTAATTATAAGAACATCTAATATGTATGGTGTTTTGTTCTGAAAATATGATGACAACCTGGGCATGTGGCTATCCCATCATTACATGGGTAAGAAGAAGAATACTACGACTATGACGATAAACGCGAGCAAAGACGTGATACGTGGCTACCTTGAAATTTCAAATGCAGAGATATTTATACTGATTTATTACGTGCATTACGTTGTAGACGTGGACGAGTGTGTCAGCAGCCCGTGTCAGAATGGTGGGAATTGTACCGACGCTGTGAACGGGTACACGTGTGTCTGTGTTGAGGGTTACACCGGCAACAACTGCGAGACAAGTAGGTCACAAACTTTTTTTAATGTTTTAAATTCTTAATAGCAAACTATAAAGAAAAATTAATCAATACGAATACCGTTATGATGATATCACCAGAAAGGATGGCATTCGCGATATTTGAAAACGTAATTGCATTAATAATTTACAATGATTTACGTTTATGTTTGGCTATTTGTATTGAGCATAATCAGACAGGAAATATGAATATTACTGGCTGCAATTTAGGCGGGCTTCATGCGTAATTTTTATTTCTGCAAAATTCATCCGGGTGGTTTTTGGGGTTCACAATTTAAAAACAGCTTAACCTTAAAGGGAGAGACTTGTTTTTGTTGTTGAAAAATCAGGTACCTAGGTTAGTAATGTATTTTCTCATAGCTGCTTGAGAACAATTCACAGATCAGTGTTTACACAGAAAGATGTATATGTAAAATATGTAATACCATTTAGACATTTGCAACGTCACTTAATATTACCACGCGTGTAGGTTATTCAGAATTTCTGAACACTGCTACATTATTCCAAGGATATATCACACTTCTCGACGGGTAACACGTTGACACACGCCCCAATACTTGAACAATAAGAGCCGAGAGCTGTTTTGACAATGACACTACATTAACACGTCACGTGAGAGAAAGCACTGATGCCGTCACTAGGTCTATCACAACGGCATTGTCCATGAAGTTAAAAGTACATGTCTTCAGCTAAGTTTTTCTAGTAAATTGGCACTACAATAATGATAATATTGTAGTTGTAATTTTTTGGTTTTATAATATTGTTGAGATGTATCGACACAAAAGGATGCCTTTTATTTTCGATGACATTTGTTGATACAGACATCCACGAGTGTGTCAGTAGCCCGTGTCAGAATGGTGGTAGTTGTTCCGACGGTGTGAACGGGTACACGTGTGTCTGTGTTGATGGTTACACCGGCAACAACTGCGAGACAAGTACGTCGCGACAAACCTACGCTCTGACCGAATTTGTATTGTTAGTTATAAAGAAGAATGGAAGAATATCTAGGGAAAACACGATGTTCTGATAACGTTAAATCATTCCAGAGATAGAACTAACATTGACGATGGGCTATGTATTTGTATTACAAAAACTTTCATTTGAACAGGTAGCCTAGTAGATTATTTGCTATTCCTTGAAGGAAATGTTTACATTATTCATTCCGAATTGTTGGGAGGAACTAGTGTTGATTGTTACACCGGCAACAACTAGTTGCTGAATTGGAATATAAATATAATAAACAATATTTGGAGACCTATTAAGCCGATTTGGAATCGAATGTTATGTGCAGTCCTTTATTCCATAACTGCAATTTAAACACATTTGGCAAAGGCAAATAGTGCAGTTATTTTGATGTCATCTGATATGTTTTAGATGTGGACGAGTGTGCTAGCACGCCGTGTCAGAATGGTGGGACCTGTACGGATGGTGAGACTGGATACACGTGTCACTGTGTGGATGGTTATGTCGGCACCAACTGTGAAACAGGTACACCAAAGTATCTCCAGCACGTCTTTCGATAACATATATTCCACTTTAAATATTCTCACAAACTATGCATGTTCATTGAATGTGAAACTCTGCGTTTGAATTGCTAATGTTAGTTATCACGGCTTTGTCTACATCTCCTTAGAAAAAGCTAATAAAGATATAAGATCGATATCTGATATATATATATATATATATATATATATATATATATATATATATATATATATATATATATATATATATATATATATATATATAATATGTATATATATATATATGTATACATTCAATTACATGCATATATTTTATGAAACACATGTGGAAAATTATAGTACGATCTGACACATTATTATAAATAAGACGTAGCGATAGGCATGTTTACATTTACAACAACAAAATACGAAAAGCTTACGAACAATTTTCATGACCATTTCATAGACGAGAACGAATGTGCCAGTAGCCCATGTCAGAATGGTGGGAATTGTACAGACGGTGTGAACGGGTACACGTGTGTCTGTGTTGATGGTTACACAGGCAACAACTGCGAAACAAGTACGTCGCGACAAACATATAATTGTTTCCCTTCTACGTTTTCTTCTGTGGCAACAACAAGGATGATAAAGGCTAGGAGAATGCTAAGAGTTTAAAAATATTTAGACAAGTGATGGTAAATCTAATACAACGGTAATATGCGGGGATCACTCCCTTAAATTGATTGCGTTACAATGAATCAATTCTAAATTAATAAACGATATTTGGAGACCTGTTAGTCGGATTTTGCTTGGAATAATATTTTCAGTTCTTTATTTTAATGTGCAACATATGCGTGTCATTTCAATACATATGCACGAAGACTGATAGTGTTGTGGTTTTGTTGTCATTTGGTATGTTGTAGATGTGGACGAGTGTGCAAGCACACCGTGTCAGAATGGAGGGACCTGTACGGATGGTGAGACTGGATACAGTTGTCACTGTGTTGATGGTTATGTCGGCACCAACTGTGAAACAGGTATACTAACGTATTTTCAGCACAATGTTCGATGAAATATATTCCAATTTAAACATACATAAATATTCGATACGTACATTCCACGTGAACCTCTGCATTTCAGTTGTTAATGTTAGTTTTGAAAGTATTGGGAACACACGATATTGTGATAAAATTAAATCATGCCATAAATATATGATACATGATTTCCGTTCCTTAGAATATATGTTTACGATATGTATTCTGAATTGCTGGGGTAAAGTACATTTTCGAAAGACTATCTGGAAGATTAGTGTACGATAGTGTTATAAATAATATATAACTACATAATTGGCAAGGTGACCACACTAAAAAAATTGAAATGTGTGTGAACAATTTACGAACATTTCGCAGACGTAAACGAATGTGCAAGCCACCCATGTCAGAATGGTGGGAATTGTACCGACGGTGTGAACGGGTACACTTGTGTCTGTGTTGGTGGTTACACCGGCAATAACTGCGAAACAAGTACGTTTCAGTCCGTTCTATATTGTCTCTACTAGAAACACTACAGATTTTACAATGATTTCCTTTATAATACGCAGACAATTGAGACAAAATACCCAATACAAAGATAACAATCGGCGATTACATAATTTATGTTGATTATTGATGGCTGCACCAACTGTGAAACAGGTACACTAATGTAGCTTCAGCGCGATTTTCATTAACAAATATTCTACAAAAATACAAAAAAATATTATACATGTACACAGAATATGAAACTCTGCACTTGAAGTGTTAATTTTATTTATGAACGTATTGGTAACTAACGATCTATGGCAGTCTTTCTAGAGATTTGACTAACAAAGCCTACAGACTACATACCCTTATGACAAAACGCTCATTTTTAGCAGGAAATTTAGTTAAGCACAATGGTGCATCATTGTTGTTTTCTTGAAGGATATGTTTACGATATGCATTTCGAATTGCTGGGTTGAAAAAAAAAATATATTATTATAATTAAGACACAGCGATAAACATGTCACATTTACACATACAATCCCCACAAATGCGTACGAACACAATTGGTGATCATTTTGTAGATGAAAACGAATGTGCAAGCGATCCATGTCAGAATGGTGGGAATTGTTCGGACGATGTGGACGGATACACGTGTGTCTGTGTCGGTGGTTACACGGGCAACAACTGCGAAACAAGTAGGTAGAAATGCATAATGATTATATCCGTGTTACATTTTCTTCATTGGCACCTCCAACCCGATCTTTTGACAGAATTATAAGGTTACCGTGATGCACCGCGTGGAGGTTTCTATTTTGCTTCCGACAAATCTTGTGATCGGATTGTTCATTTAATGTTTATTTGTTTACATGTATAAAAGTATAACAATCAGATTATATAACGAAATATGAGAATTACTAACAGGTATTTGTAAGCTAAAAGAAATCGAAGAAGGACCTTGTTGGATATTGTAACAAACTCGTTGTGAACGTAAATATTTTAATACAATGTATGCAACTTGAATCATTTTATAAATAGTCCTACATTTCCAACAAATAAACATATTCTCCTATAAGGATTTTGTATATGATTGCGTCAAAATAGGCAAGAGAGCTAAATGGTCATAGAACTCTGACCGTTGATGATTATTTGTAGAACAACTACATGTAATTACAATACCGTTATAACGGTGTTGTCTTGTGTTGGTGCAGACATAGACGAGTGTGCCAGCAGCCCGTGTCAGAATGGTGGCCATTGTACCGACGGCCTGAACGGGTACACTTGTGTCTGTGTTCAGGGGTACACCGGCAACAATTGCGAAACAAGTACGTCGAGAGAGATATGATTGTGTCCGTTTTATGTTATCTTCATTAGCAACAACAAGGATGGTAAATAGTCGGACAATATTTGGAATATTTAGACAATTGCTGCTAATACACAATGCAACGATACCATTCGGTTACCACTCCCTATATTTATTGCTTTGCCAAAAATCGATTCTAAAATTAATCAACGACATCTGGAGAGTTATTATACACGGAGTTGGAATCGAGTAGTACGTTCAATGCTATATCCCTCAAGTGCAGCATATACGTTTAATTTTAACCCATCTGGACGTATGCAAATACTGTTGTTGTTTTGTTGTCACTTGATATGTTTTAGCTGTGGACGAGTGTGCTAGCTCACCGTGTCAGAATGGAGGGACCTGTACGGATGGTGAGACTGGATACACTTGTCACTGTGTGGATGGTTATTTCGGCACCAACTGTGAAACAGGTACACCAAAGTATCTTCAGCACGTCGTTCAATGACATATATTCCAAATGAAATTTAAAAAAGATATTCGATACGAACATTGCTTGTGAAATTCTGCATTTCAATTGTTAATGTTAGATGTGAACGTATTAGGAACATACGATTTTATTATAACATAAATCATGCTATGTATAGAACTAAGTATGCCGACAGACTTTGTCTTATTACGAAAGAAAAGTTAACATTAGCAGATAAATTATTAGGGTGTATGATGCATGATTTCCGTTTCCTTCAAATATATCTTTACGATATGTATTCCTAATTGCTTGGAAAAAAAACATTTTCGAAAGACTATCCGGAAGATTTGTATACGATAATGTTACAAATAATATATACACCCATTCAATATTTTAAACACCTCAATATGATCTCCTCTCAATCGTCTGGTTTTCTAGTGTTGTTAAACCACATTCTTTTAGACGAATTTCATAACTAATATTCCTGAATTTTGGTATCATTTTGGTTGCTCTCCTTGGTACTCTTTCTAGCATATGCTTGTTACCGTGATGCACCGCGTGGAGGTTTCTGTCTTGCTTCCGAAAAACTATTGTGATCGCTTTGCTCATTTAGTGCTTATTTGTTTAAAATGTATGAACTGTAACAATAAGATTACATCACCAAATATGACGATTACTAACAGGCACTTGTAAGCTGAAGATTTGGAAGTAGGATCTTATTGGATATTGTAACAAACACGTTATGAACGTAGATATTTCAACACAGTGTATACAACTTGAAGCTGGTTGTAAAGAGTCCTACATTTCCTACTAATCACCATGCATTCTTATAAGGATTTTGCCTCAAAAAATAATATACAAGAGAGCTAAATGGTCATAGATCTCTTGACCGTTGATCATTATTTGTAGTATATGCACATGTAATTACAATGCTGTTATAACGGTGTCGTCTTGTGTTGGTGCAGACATCGACGAGTGCGCCAGCAGCCCGTGTCAGAACGGTGGGAATTTTCGACATATTTTTTTTCACGATAAATATATGTATATATATATATATATATATATATATATATATATATATATATATATATATATATATGATTGTGTCCGTTTTATGTTTTATTCATTGGCAACAACAAGGATGGTAAATAGTTGCTAACTATGCCGATATTCTATGTCTCTTATTTTACAAACACGTTCATTTTAGAAGGTAACTTTGTAGGATATATGATACATAAATAATTTTTCTTTGAAGGAAATATTTACGTTTATTCCAAATTGCTGATGTCAAACATCCTTTATAAAACACACATGGAAGATTATAATACGGTCTGACATATAGTTATAAATTAAACCAGTGATCGGCATATAAACATAAGTAGAGCACATGAATAATTGACGAACATTTTATAGATGTGGACGAATGTGCCAGCAACCCATGCCAGAATGGAGGGAATTGTACCGACGGTGTAAACGTGTACACGTGTGTCTGTGTTGATGGTTACACCGGCAACAACTGCGAAACAAGTACGTCGCGACAAACATATGATTGTGTCCGTTTTATATATTGTTTTCATTAGCAACAAAAACTAAAAAATCGATTCTAAATGAATCAACGACATCTGGAGATCTGTTATGCACGGATTTGGAATCAAATAGTACGTTCAGTGCTTTATTCCATAAGAGCACCCACCATACGTGTGTGTCATTTTATCCCATCTGGAATTTGAAATCCCAATATTACGTTTATTCAACAGGTGAAGCGAATGTGCGTTATTTCAACACATCTGGACGAATGCAAATACTGTTGTTGTTTTGTTGTCATTTGATATGTTGTAGATGTGGACGAGTGTGCTAGCACACCGTGTAAGAATGGTGGGACCTGTACGGATGGTGAGAGTGGATACACTTGTCACTGTGTGGATGGTTATGTCGGCACCAACTGTGAAACAGGTATACAACACATCTCGAACACGTCGTTCTATAACATATATTCCAACTTACATATTAAATATATTCCGTAGGTACATTGCACGTGAAACTCTGCATTTCAGTTGTTAATGTTAGTTGTGAAGGTATTGGGAACACACGATGTTACGGTAAAATAAATCATGCCATAGATAGAACTAAGTATGTCGTATAGGTACGTCTCGTTACGAAAGAAAAGTCAACAGATAGCCTATAAATTAGTAGGATATATTATGCATGATTTATGTTTCCTTGAAATATATGTTTACGATATGTATTCAGAATTGCTGGGATAACGTAACTTTTCGAAACGACTAACTGGACGATTTGCATACGATAGTGTTATAAATAATATATACCGATAGCATTATCAAGCATTCCATATAAAAACATGAAATGCGTATGAACACTTTATGACCATTTCGCAGACAAGAACGAATGTGCCAGCGACCCATGTCAGAATGGTGGGAAGTGTACCGACGGCGTGAACGGATACATGTGTGACTGTGTTGATGGTTACACGGGCAACAACTGCGAAACAAGTACGTCAAGACAAATGCATATTTGAATCCGTTCTATATTGACTCTACTAGAATCATTACAAATGTTACAACGTAGAAGAAGTTTTTCTTTGATAATATTCAGGCAATTGAGACTATTATCCACTACACAAATAATAGTCGGCGAACGTTCCTTCTCATTCCTTGTTTGTAGTACCAACAATCAATTACACCAGAACAGCAGTTTCAAACAAATATGTTTTCAATATTTTATCAATGCAGTCTATAGTTTCAGAAGATTTAATCGTAATAGCGAGTTGATTCCAAATTGTTGGCGCAGCCACAGAGAAAGCACGTTTGCCAATATTCAGCTTAGTCTTAGGAAAAAGTTGGTTGGAAACTAGATATATCAGATAAATGTAGCAGATTGATTAAGTATGTTGGTTGTTGAGTAGAAAGAGTACGTACGATATTTAACAGTAGCTGGAACTGGAACAAATGTATCTGCTTAATGATCGTTAGTGATGATGAAAACGGCGAAGGGGGGCTTATGTACGGGAATTGTACCGACTGTCTTGATGGTTACACAGACAACAACTGCAACACAAGTACGTCGAGATACATACGTTTGTGCCCGTTTTATATGTTGTTCATTAGCAGCAACAAGGATGGTAAATAGTAGGAGAGTGTTTGGAATAGTTATACAACTGCTGGTAATGCCAAATGCAATGACAACTTTCAATGACCACACCCGTATTTTGAATGCACTACCAAAAATCGATTTTAAAATTAATCAACGACATCTGGAGAGGGACTATACACGGATTTGGAAACGTGTAGTATGTTCAGTGCTTTATTCCACAAGTGCAGCATATGCGTGGCATTTTAACACATCTGGAGAAAGGCAAATGCTGTTATTTTGTTTGGAATTTGATGTTTTAGATGTGGACGAGTGTGCTAGCACGCCGTGTCAGAATGGAGGGACCTGTACGGATGATGAGACTGGATACACTTGTCACTGTGTGGATGGTTTTGTCGGCACCAACTGTGAAACAGGTACACCAAACACCTTTTTTCACGGTCAAGGAAGAGAGAAGGACTAGAGGACATGGAGTTACATTAGCAAAGAAGCAGTGTAGACTAGATATTAGAATATTTTCATTTTACAAAGAACAGTAAACGAATGGAACAGATTATCAGCTGATTGTGTAGGTGCTAGTAGTGTTAATATATTTAAAAATAAAATCGACATATACCTAAGACGGGCGGGGTATACTTAGATAGATAGGTTGGACCCTTGATAAGCCAAATGGCTTCCTAGTCCACCTGCCATCTAGAGTTGAATCTCTAGGTGGCAATCTTATTAAATCTTGTTAAATCTTCAGCACGTTGTTCAATAACATATATTCCACTTTAAATATGCTCATAAACATATGATGCTATAGTAACATTTAATCATTCCAGAGGTAGAACTAACTATACCGATAATCTACGTCACCTTATTATTAAAAACGTTCATTTTAGAAGGTAACTGGACAAAGGCAAATGCTGTTATTTTGGTGTCATTTGATATGTTTTAGCTGTGGACGAGTGTGCTAGCACGCCGTGTCAGAATGGTGGGACCTGTACGGATGATGAGGCTGGATACACTTGTCACTGTGTGGATGGTTATGTCGGCACCAACTGTGAAACAGGTATATTAATGTATATTCAGCTCGTCATTCAATAACATATATTCCACGTTAAATATGCTCACAAACATATGATGCTATAGTAACATTTAATCATTCCAGATGTAGAACTAACTATGCCGATAGTCTATGTCACCTTATTATTAAAAACGTTCATTTTAGAAGGTAACTTACTGGGATGTATGATGCACCATTTCTTTTTCTTTGAAGGAAATGTTTACGTTATCGATTCCGAATTGCTGATGTCAAATATCATTTAGAAAACACAGGTGGAAGATTATAATACGATCTGACATTTATTGTTATAAATAACACACAGTGATAGGCATATTCACACTTACTCCAAAAACATAAGTAGAATAATTGACGACCATTTTGTAGACGAAAACGAATGTGCCAGCAACCCATGTCAGAATGGTGGGAGTTGTACCGACGGTGTGAACGGGTACACATGTGTCTGTGTTGATGGTTACACGGGCAACAACTGCGAAACAAGTACGTCGAGATAAACATATGTTGTGTGCGGTTTATATTTTCTTCATTTGCAACAATAAGGATGGTAAATACTAGGAGTGTTTGGAATATTTAAACAACTGCTGGTAATACCCAATGCAACGATACAATTCTGTGACACTCCCGTATATTTATTGCATAACCAAAAGTCGATTGTAAAATGATTGGACGACATCCGAAGAGCTATTATACTATGGAATAGAGTAGTATGTTCAGTGCTTTATTCCATACATGCATCATATGCGTGTTATTGTAACCCATCTGGACAAAGGCATATGGTGTTATTTTGATGGAATTTGATATGTTTTAGATGTGGACGAGTGTGCTAGCACGCCGTGTCAGAATGGTGGGACCTGTACGGATGATGAGGCTGGATACACTTGTCACTGTGTGGATGGTTATGTCGGCACCAACTGTGAAACAGGTACATTAATGTATATTCAGCACGTCATTCAATAACATATATTCCACGTTAAATATGCTCACAAACATATGATGCTATAGTAACATTTAATCATTCCAGATGTAGAACTAACTATGCCGATAGTCTATGTCACCTTATTATTAAAAACGTTCATTTTAGAAGGTAACTTACTAGGATGTATGATGCACCATTTCGTTTTCTTTGAAGGAAATGTTTACGTTATCGATTCCGAATTGCTGATGTCAAATATCATTTAGAAAACACAGGTGGAAGATTATAATACGATCTGACATTTATTGTTATAAATAACACTCAGTGATAGGCATATTCACATTTACACCAAGAACATAAGTAGAATAAGTGACGACCATTTTATAGATGAAAACGAATGTGCCAGCAACCCATGTCAGAATGGTGGGAGTTGTACCGACGGTGTGAACGGGTACACGTGTGTCTGTGTTGATGGTTACACGGGCAACAACTGCGAAACAAGTACGTCGAGATAAACATATGATTGTGTCCGTTTTATATTTTCTTCATTTGCAACAATAAGGATGGAAAATACTAGGAGTGTTTGGAATATTTAAACAACTGCTGGTAATACCCAATGCAACGATACAATTCTGTGACACTCCCGTATATTGATTGCATAACCAAAGGTCGATGGTAAAATGATTGAACGACATCCGAAGAGCTATTATACTATGGAATAGAGTAGCATGTTCAGTGCTTTATTCCATACGTGCATCATATGCGTGTTATTGTAACCCATCTGGACAAAGGCAAATGCTCTTATTTTGTTGTCACTTGATATGTTTTAGCTGTGGACGAGTGTGCAAGCACACCGTGTCAGAATGGAGGAACCTGTACGGATGATGAGGCTGGATACACTTGTCACTGTGTGGATGGTTATGTCGGCACCAACTGTGAAACAGGTACACCAAAGTATCTTCAGCACATCGTTCGACAACAGATAATCCACTTTAAATATACTCACAAAATATGCATGCTTATTAAAACTCTGAAATGAATTGTTAACGGTAGCTAGGAAGGTATTGCGAACACACGATGTTATAATAACAAACCATTCCAGAGATAGAACTAACTATGCCGATAGTCTACGTCGCCTTATAAAAATGGATCATTTTAGAAGGTAACTTAGTAGGATATATGATGCGCTATTTCTTTTTCTTTGAAGGAAATGTTTACATTGTTGAAGTCAAATATCTTTTAGAAACCACACGTACAAACAAATTATAATAGAACCTGACATATTGTTATACATAACACCCAGTGATAGGCATATTGACATTTACACCAAAACATAAGTAGAGCGCATGAATAATTGATGACCATTTTATAGACGAGAACGAATGTGCCAGCAACCCATTCCAGAATGGTGGGAATTGTACCGACGGTGTGAACGGGTACACGTCGTTCGATAATAGATATTCCAATTTAAATATACGGAAAGATAATGCATATACATGTAAAATGAAACACTGCATTTGAATAATTGTTATTATTTATTATGAAGTTATTGAGAACACAAAATCAAGATACAATTTAATATTCTTGAGATAGAACTAATACAAAATTAACTAAGCAGATAGTCTATATCTCCTTATGATAAAAACGTTCATTTTAGCAGGCAACTTAATAAGATATATTATGCATCAATTCCGTTTTCTTGAAGGATTTTACGATATGCATTCCGAATTGCTGGGATGAAATAACTTTTCGAAAACAATTTTGGAAGAACGATGATCTTGCTGTAAATAAGACACAGCGATAGGCATGCAAACACACACAAACACAAAAGCACACGAAATTATACATAATCGACGAAAATGTTGCAGACAAGAACGACTGTGCCAGCGTCCCGTGTCAGAATGGCGGGAATTGTACCGATGGTGTGAACGGGTACACATGTGTCTGTGTTGATGGTTACACAGGCAACAACTGCGAAACAAGTACGTTGGGACAAACACATGATTGTGTCCGTTTTGTATATTTGTTCCTTAGCAGAATCAAAACAATGCAATGAATATTGTAGTAAGGTGTACATCTTACATATATCCTACATTTCCTGTCACTCAACATACATTCCTACTAAGAGTTTGCATATGTGACCTGTTTTAATGAAAAGAGTTACATGTCAGCAAATTTCATTAAGAGAAAACACTGTACACGGTGATTTTTGATAAATTACACATGTTCGTGTCGCATTCTTCGACGTTTCCCTCGACGCATGGCCGACATATATGAGACAATGGGAAAGGCCAGAATATCCACTATTAGAATCTGCTGTAGGAATTCACCAATGACATAAACTTTAGCCAACATAAACACTTAGCAGTACTCTCTGTACATAGGCATCACCCAATTCGGGATGTGGTTGGATAGCGGTACTCTGGTTGGCATAAAGCTGTGAGTCTAGGCGTAGTGCACACCCGCTATCTGCAAACAAGAATGCTCGGTCGGTTCTCTGCTAAGAAACATTGTTAAATGCTCAGGTTATGTTGCGCATTAAACCGCTTGCAAGACATATCTTCTACTATGAGCATGACTTGGGAGAGTGGTTTGAATGCAACAAGAGGTGAAATAGAAGCAAGACAGTTACATTTGGAATGACAACGCACTCGACCATTCGCTTACGTGACCGCAAAGTTCAAATGTGATTTTCTCAGTTTTGCTGTGTGCGAGCTAGGTCCATCATTTTTGTAACTTTTGAAAGCATATGGTGTGAATAACTCAAGTTTGTTAATTTGTGTTGGATGTGACTCGTTTCATGGTCACATATGATTGGAACAGGTCACATATGATTGCATCATAAACTAATAACCAAACAGGAAATGTAAATGGTAAGCATGTAAGTGGTCATACACATATGACCGTTATTAATTGTACAAATACATTTAATTACAATGATGTTAAAACGGTATTATCTTGTGTTGGTGGTATTGGATATGTTAATTCTAATTGTGTCTATAAGATGCATCATTTCCTTTTCGTGAAAGGAAATAGTTATGTTTTGCATTCCGCGAATTTCTGGGTTTAAATATATGTTGGGGGTTTGTAAATAAATACATAAATTCCACTAATCCTAAATCGCGGAATGG